>CM069441.1:56645605-56879585 GCA_035610835.1 Ophiura sarsii
ATTCTGTGTAAAAAACTATGCCCCTTCCAGGATGTTTGGGACCCCCCCCCCCTACCAAAGAAAATGACAGCCCCCTAAAGCAATACCCATTACAAATCAACTCATTTACCAACTCAACAAAACATTCTTCTAAAATCTGACTGTTAATCTACATTGTTTTCAGTATAGATTTAAGCTTTTTCCCATAAGATTCCAAAACTTGTTTCCATTGGAACAGACGATTAAACAAAAATCAACCCAGCTCTTTAACCTCTCTTCAAAAACAATAGGATGGATTCCCCTGATTCTCATCAGGCAATGCAGTTTGCTACATCAAACACAACACCATGGTATGTTGTGCATTATTTAGTGCAGGCCTTCTCAATTAGATTTGTGAAACACCACTTTTGAGATGTTAGTGATCTAAAAGCGCCACTATCCCTGCGTGCGCAGCGAGCAGAGCGAACAACGGATGGGGTCCAGGGGCCGCCTTAGGGCTCGTGGGTTTATCCCTTTTAAGAGGCTAAGGAGAGCTATATTTGCATGCAATATGGTACAAGAAATAAAGAGATGTTGATGGTAAAATGTACAAAAAATGGTAGCAAAAGTAGTGTTAACCAATAGGCCTACTATAATAATCATGACTTATCCCACTGCAGTTAGTGGCTGAAGTCTCTTCATGCTTTTTGCGATCTGGTTGAAGTTGAGGATATATTTCATCTTCTTTTTTTCTTCTTTTTTAAAATCTTTTTTATTTTGTCATGCGTCCTTCCGCGCGCCACTTGGACTGATGCAATGCGCCACAAGTGGCGCGCGCGCCACCATTTGAGAAGGCCTGATTTAGTGTATTAATGTATAACATTGCTTTTTGGGTTTTTCTTTTCTTTATCTGTGTTTTTTTTTATAGAAAAATATCATCTGGCTTACAAAATGGTGAGAACGGAATGCAAGGTGATACGACAGCTTCTGCACAAACATGGTTTCCGAGAGGTAAGTATACAAGAAGTTTTTAAGGTGCACACAATACAAATTGTTCTTATTAATTACTCCTAATTTTAAAATCATACTAATGCCTGCCTGACACTCCATTTATAGCCATACAAATATGGAGGGTAACTGAACAATTTATTTTTAGGCCTTAGCCCTAACCCTACCATATACCACAATATACCGCGACAGAGTTTGTATGTATCACCGGGCATGGAAGTTTTTCGCTGAAAAAATGGATCCAGCCTATGTACTGGCGCAGTATACTGCGCCAAGTAGCCTTGACACTCGTGGTGTACGGGAAAATCCCAAGTCCCATGTGCTGGAGGTATGTGGGGGGTACTCCCAGCGATATTTAGGGTCACTTTTTGCCTTGTGGATAAATTGTCTGAAAAAAGCGGGGGGGGGGGGGGGGGGGGTAGAGTTAAGGTTAGTAGGAAAGATCATTATTAGATTCACATGGATTGGATCTTTTGGATATGAAAATAATGACTTGTGTTGGGTTAAAGTCTACAGGTACCAGTTGATAGTAGGATCATTTCACAATTAACCCTTCATCTTCTGAACACATCAAATCCCCAAGTGAAGCCCATGCTCTCAGCACCTGCTTACCCAGTCTTATTGTGCTATCAGATCGGGGAGGGAGAGGGGGAATGTTTGTACAAGGAGACTTGTGTTCACAAATAAGAAAAGGGGAAAAAACCTCTCCTTAGGCCAAAAATGAAAATTGTAATGTTGTCCTCGACCGCCTGCTCGTCAGATTTAGGGCTGCCTGGATTTATTTCGTTTTTTTTTCCCAGATTTTTTGTTGTGTTTATAACATATATGTGCGACTCTTAGAGTGTGTTTCTACAGAGCCTCCGCCTTTTGCCGGTGGTAACTTAGCCTGCTAAAAAGGCGGTGGTAGAAGTACTGGGCTGTTTCTACAGACGACGTAAAAGACGACTAATCACTTTGTGGGGGTGTGTGCGTAGAGGAACGGCTGATTTCGAAATGACACGGATTAATTATATAACAACACAACAAACAAATATCTTGGCAATAAACAAACAAAGCAATTTCCTGTTAGACGGCTAATCGGGCGGCGGTCTGTTTCTACAGAGCTCTGGCGGGCAATTAGCAGGCTAACCTACCACCGCTATCCTTGATTTTCTAGGATAATTTGCCCGTGGTAGATTAGCCGGCTAACGACGTCAGGACCTGTTTCTACAGAGCTATTAGACGTCTACCCCCGTGATCAACCGGCTAATGACTCTCTGTAGAAACACGCTCCTAGAGTGATTACAACTTCTTGTCGGCTGAACTTTGAGCTTCCGCTGGTATAAGGAAAAAAAATTAAAATAAAAAAACGCCCGTCCGCCCCTCCTCTCTGAAAGCTGTGAAGGACAACATTACCTTTTCTTTCTTTTTTTGGCCTTAAATGGAAGTTTCCAACTTTGACCTAGTTTGGAAGACACAGGTCACATACAAGCACGCACGCACGCACGCACACATGGACTTCAAATCAATCTTGTTACATTTCCCCATGATGTGCATTGATTTCCCCAAACCTTGGTTGGCATTTCGTCTCTAGGGATAAGTGGAAACATAATAAAATAAACCTGAACGTGATAGTTTGCATCCTTGAGAAAAAGATGAGTGATCAATATTGGCCTTGAACTTTTTCAAACACAATCTTGATTTCATCTCCGCTTCATGTTCATGTAAAATAATTATCCTGGTCTCACTAAGGGAGTGTTCAGAAATACTTTGGGTGGGGGGGGGGGGGGGGGGGGGCAAAATGAAGTGGGGGGGGGGGGCAAAAAGTTTGAAGTTGTCTAAAGGGGGGGACCAAGAGGTTTTTGGTACATAAAGGGGGTGGGGGGTCAAAAAAGTTTCGCCAAATGGATAATATAACACGCCTGGGTGGACCAATAAAAATTGCGTGCTTTAGTTTAGAATTGTTCAGTTTTAAAAAGGCAAGAGGTTTAGAAAGACAATTTGTGTAGCAAAAAAATAAATCCCACTATATCCACACGAATGTTTTTGTGAACTTATATTTTAGAAACATTAACAATTTAATGAGTGAAGAGGACATTTTCATTTTGGGGTGTAAAATGAAACTGAGATCATGATAGGGTAAACAACGTCCGGACTGACAACTGCAAATTGTGCGACAAAATGAAACTTATATACAAAATTAAACTTTCCACAATTTCAACAAAGTACTGTTGAAAAAGGTGGTCATTAACGGGATAAACCAATTTTTTGGCGTGCTACGCACGTTTTCACGTTTTGTATTACATTTTGTACAGCAATTTGTGCGTGTTACGCACGAATCTTTGTGCAAATTAAACTTTCCACAATTTCAACAAAGTACCGTTGAAAAAGGTGGTCATTAACATGATAAACACAAATTTCTGCGCGCTACTTGCGCATTTTCATACAACCTTTATTTTTCAAGCAAAAAGAGGCATTCATGTTGAGTGAATCTGAAATGTTGTAAATTGTGGGTCCAGACCGCCAGATTGTAAAAAGAAGCCAACAGGTCTTTGTCTACATGAAATAGTAGGTGGGGGGGGGGGGGGGCGGTCAATAATTTTTTTAAAAATTTGTTAAGGGGGGAGGGGAGGGTCGAGAAGTGAAAAGTGTTGCAATTTGTAAAGGGGTCAAAAAAGTGTTGACACTGAAAAATTTCAGTTGCCCAGGCCCCCCCCACCAAAGTATTTCTGAACACTCCCTAAAGGCACTATTTATCCGCTCATTTTTGCAAAATAATGCAAGCGTAGGTGGTAAGGTTTTGACTTATTCCGTACGTGCATAAAAAATTAGAACCTTAATTTGGGGTATCCATACTAATCCAGGCTTAAGAAAAAAAGGACTACAAATAACTAAAAATATAAACATTTGGGAGATGAAGCAGCCATTTCATTCTCTTTTTATCACCCAAATTCTGTGTTTTCATTTATTTGCAGTTCGCTAATTCGTGTCTGATACCATCATATAGATTTCGGAATTTGTCCATTCCCTGGTTTTCAGAAGGTTTCCCACTTTTACATAAGAATATTTATTCACTTGTTTTGTTATTTTTAGTCCCATGAACGAATCAATCTACTTTAACCCTCACCCTGCTAAATCCAACAGAATCAAACAGAAGCACTGTGTCAGTGCACCCCCATTCCCGGGGGGGGGGGGGGCACTCAACTTTTTTTTGGGTAGGGGTGTGCCGCCCAGGGTCTCAAAAAGGGGGGCTAAAGAACTGAACTGAGTGGATTTTATGACGAAAAATAGGGTCTTAGGAACTGATTTTTTTCCAAAAAATAGGTCTTGAGAACTGGCCTATAGTTCAATTTTCGAGCAGCAGAGGGTGAAAAAGGGGGTCTTCAGCGCGGCACATACCTATACCCTTTTCAAATGTCAGTGCCCCCCCCCCCCCCCCCCCCCCGGGCCCCCATTCCCCAGTCTATCTCATTGCACAATCACGCAAAGGTACAATGGGCTCCGAAAATTTTATTTTGGGAGCCCTACCCCGTTAGCTTAATGCACGATTACCGGGACTCCGGCTGCGATCACCGGGCCGGGCCGGATACGATCCACGGGGCAGCACACACCATAATTTCTGTGTTTATTTGTCAAGTCTTCCCCCCCCCCCACCTTGGTTAGCTTGATTACTAAAAATCCCATGAGGGGTTAGGGTTAACGCCAAGCATTCAAAAGCAATATTATGTCTGTCTTTTCTTAATATAATTATAGGTCATCAGTGTCAGGATGGCTATGGCTATTCATGATCATTTTGACCATGGAGTAGAAATAGAAATTATGCAATTACCCTCTATTCAAGGCATTACACACATTGCTACAAATGACTACAGCAACTATATGCTGGTAGCCCCCTCTTCTCAGTATGTAATCATGACAGGCCACACATGTTTTTCGTATATAGGGCAACTTAAAGGGGCAATAAGAGATTGCAGAGAAAAAATAAAATTTGGAAAAAATGAATTGTTTCAATAGGTACACAGGACCCTGAATGGTAATCATTTATGGGGAAATGGTTTAGAATGATGGCGCTAGATAGATATTCGGTTGAAGCAATTTATGTGGCAAGTGATGCTGATAATTTCGATGTCATCTACATCGAAATTACCAAATCGTGAAATTTTACATGATAGACGGTGAATTAAGGTAAACGGTATTAGATGGTAATTATTTATATACCCAAGTATAGCGTAGGTGCAAAAAACCTGATTTCCAGGAAAATTGAAGGCGCCCTCTCCTATACGTATCTCTCAATGCCCCTTTAAATCACACGAACCAGATTCCAATTCCTACCGCTGATGGCTTCGATTTCCCCCCTTGTTTGGCCCAATTGTTCATCTGCTAGTTTCATTGCCAAAATAAATTCTGAGAATACTTTGTCAGAATGAATAAATAGGCCTAAAGGGTTTAATAAACATCAGAAAAATAGGCCATGGACATTTATTATTTGTCCCCTTCAAAATGTTTAATTTCCTATTTTTGACATCATCAGGGGATTTCTCATTCAGGGAAATGACACTACTACTTCTGACAACTTTCTATTAATGTGAAAGTTTATTCATTTAAATCCCAGTTGTTCACACTTCCCTCCTCTCCTTCAGAGATTTGGCACTATATGATTAACAATTTCCACAGATGTGAGATTTTGTGAACAATTTCAGGCATAATACACTATAATGTGTATACTAATATTGGTCTGTTTCAAATCATTTACATATTTACAACAAACATGCGTCTTGAAGTTGTATCTTGTGATTTGAATGTTTGATTATTGTCAATCAACCTGCATATTTTTGCTCTAAGCAGCAGCCGCGAAAATCACAATGCATGAATTATATTTTTATTTTGTGTGTAAGCATTGGTGTAATGCAAGTCTGTGTAATGAACTTTCAAATCGCGAATTTGAAAACAAGCAAAATGGTTCTAAATTGACAAAAAGTGAACAATTATGTGCAAGAAAATTACTACTTTTACACTTCTTCAAACAAGGCATCATTAGAACTTAAAATGTGCTCATCCAACTGATATATTCAGTAAGTCTCTCCTCCTTCCATCATGCAAGGAAAAAATGGGTAATTTTGGAAATGTGTGGGAAATTTGGCCAATTGTGAGGGGTGTTTAGCTGTTCTATCAATATGTAAACAAAATCAGGAAATTTCTTGTACTTCCCGAGGAAACAAACATTTGTTTTTAGCCCTGATGTCCATATCAATATGATAGACAAGGCCACAACTGATATAGAATGACCATGGACACCTTATATTAGTGAGCATGCAAATTTTAGTAGATGGAGGGAGCATGTTGTTGCAAGAATTTGTGTAACCTTTGATATTTCTACACTGCCACTACCCATCTCTAAACATCAACACTCATGAAATTGCCAATATCCGTTGCTTATTTGGGTTGTCATAAATGCGCAATATACATGCAATGTAATGTATTAGACATATACATTTTTTTGAGTCATGAACAAATAACCTACTTCACTACCTGGCCCAATTGTTCACCTGCTAGTTTTATTTCCAAAATAAATTCGGAAAATACTTTGTCAGAATGAATAAATTTACATAATTACAACCAACATGCTTCTTGAAATTGTATCTTGTGATTTTAACGTTTGATTATTGTTTACCTGAATATTTTTGCTCTACAACAATTTCCGCGCTCTTCGCACTTCACGCAGCAGCCGCGAAAATCAAAATGCATGAATTATATTTCTTTTGTGTGTAAGCATTGGTGTAATGCAAGTCTGTGTAATGAACTTTCAAATCGCGAATTTAAAAACAAGCAAAATGGTTCTAAATTGACAAAAAGTGAACAATTATGTGCAAGAAAATTACTACTTTTACACTTCTTCAAACAAGGCATCATTAGAACTTAGAATGTGCTCATCCAACTGATATATTCAGTAAGTCTCTCCTCCTTCCATCATTCAAGGAAAAAATGGGTAATTTTGGAAATTTGTGGGATATTTGGCCAATTGTGAGGGGTGTTTAGCTGTTCTATCAATATGTAAACAAAATCAGGAAATTTCTTGTACTTCCCGAGGAAACAAACATTTGTTTTTAGCCCTGATGTCCATATCAATATGATAGACAAGGCCACAACTGATATAGAATGACCATGGACACCTTAGTGAGCATGCAAATTTTAGTAGATGGAGGGAGCATGTTGTTGCAAGAATTTGTGTAACCTTTGATATTTCTACACTGCCACTATCCATCTCCAAACATTAACACTCATGAAATTGCCAATATCCGTTGCTTATTTGGGTTGTCATAAATGCGCAATATACATGCAATGTAATGTATTGGACATAATAACCTACTTCACTACCTGGCCCAATTGTTCACCTGCTAGTTTTATTTCCAAAATAAATTCGGAAAATACTTTGTCAGAATGAATAAATTTACATAATTACAACCAACAGGCTTCTTGAAATTGTATCTTGTGATTTTAACGTTTGATTATTGTTTACCTGAATATTTTTGCTCTACAATAATTTCCGCGCTCTTCGCACTTCACGCAGCAGCCGCGAAAATCAAAATGCATGAATTATATTTCTTTTGTGTGTAAGCATTGGTGTATTGTAAGTCTGTGTAGTGAACTTTCAAATTGCAAATTTAAAAACAAGCAAAATGGTACTAAATTGTCAAAGCGTGATCAATTTTGTGCAAGAAAATGACTACTTTTACACTTCTTCAAACAAGGCATTACAGCGTGTCCCAAAAGAATGGGTTCGAAAGTTTGCGAGCTTATAAGGAAATAAGTAGGAAACATGGATAGTTTATATTTACGGATATCAAACAAAATATACCTGACCTTAATTGGGTAAATTCGGAGACCAATCCAATGTAAACTTTTTGAAATACAAAGATTTGAATAGAGCGTAGTCAGAACCCATTTGTCCCGATTTAAGGAATAAACCATCCGTGCGTGGCATGAAACTGTGCGCTGTGCAGTATTCCCGGCATGGGTTTATTCTCCGAAAGAACTTAACAATAACTCAGACTTTAACAAAGAACATTTTGTTTTAATGTTTATGTAAATAATGAACTTGTATTATTGCAATATAACCAAGATAATTTTGTTTACTGCCCAATTCTTTGTAAAGAATGAATGCAAAGGCAAAACTATGACAAAGTCACAACAATGCGCAATTGCAACGCATCGGGAGGTTCCTTGAAAAATGGGACAAATGGGTTTTGACCACGCTCTATTAAAATCGTTGTATTTCAAAAAGTTTATATTGCATTGATCACAGAGTTCAACCAACTAAGGTCAGGTATATTTTGTTTGATATCCTTAAATATGAAGTATCCATGTTTTCTACTTTTTTAGTTATAAGCTCGCAAACGTTTGAACCCAGTTTTTTGGGACACGCTGTATTAGAACTTAGAATGTCTCATCCAACTGATCAAATCAATAAGTCTCACCATCATGCAAGGAAAAAATGGGTAATTTTGGCAATTTATGGGGAAATTGGCCAATTGTGAGGGCTATTACGCTGTTCTATCAAAATGTAAACAAAATCAGGAAATTTCACGTACTTCCCGGGGAAACAAACATTTGTTTTTAGCCCTGATTTCCATTTCAATATGATAGATAAGGTCACGAATATAGAATGACCATGGACACCTTATAAGTGAGCATGCAAATTTTAGAAGATGGAGGGAGCATGTTGCCGCAAGTATTTGTGTAACCTTTGATATTTCTACACTGCCACTACTATACCCATCTCTAAACATTAACACTCATGAAATTGCCAATATCCGTTGCTTGTTTGGGTTGTCATAAATACGTAATATATATGGGACATATAATTTTTTTGTGATGGGTGATATAAATTGGATTAAAATACTCTTTTCATACTGGCTCATCTCCTTCTATCAGTCAAGTCAAAACCTCTCCCTTCCACAAATTTCCTTTTTTACCTTTAAAATGTTATATCTTTATATGTCAACGGACCTTAATACATAATGAGGTGTATAATTAAAGGGGCATTGAGAGATACGTATGCGCTCTCAATTTTCCTGGAAATCAGTTTTTGTGTGCATATTACGTAATACTTGGGTATACTAACTACCATCTGAAACCATTTAACTTAATTCGCCGTCTATCATGTAAAGTTTTACGATTGGAAATTTTGATGTAGATCACATCAAAATGATCAGCATCACTCGCCACATAAATGGCTTCAACTAATATCTATCTAGCACCATTATTCCCCGCATTATTCTAAACCATTTCCCATAAATCATTTCCCATTCAGTTGTACCTACGTACCTTATCTATTTTAATTATTACCATTCAGGGTTCTTACGTTTGAAGCAATTCATTGTTTCCAAATTTCATTTTTCTCAGCAATCTCTCAGTGCCCCTTTAAATGAGTACAAATTGATGGGTGGGTTTGACTTAACACTTTCCATGCGGCAGGCATCTGCAGACAACATTCCAAAACTTCACAAAATGTTTTTAAAAAATGTCAACATTATTAAATTTCATCTCCATAGAATCACCATGAGAAATGCATTGAGATAAGTACAAACATGCCTAGTATATGGAAAGTGTTAAAGTAGATCGTCCTAAGACAACCACCACCCAGGTTAATCCCTCTTTCCAAGTCAGGATAGATACAAAGAGGAATACAGGAGACAGTTGGAATAAACAAACAATTTCCTGCATGGACCAACCCTTACAATTAAAAGTATATCATACTTCCTGAAACGAGATTTGTAAAATGCTATAAATGTACAAAATTGTGTTGATGCAATATGTGTACCGTTGTGGCAAAAAGGTGCATTTTGAGATATTAGGCTTGACTAAAATAGAGACATTTTCTAAGTAAATTTTTCTTCGTAAAATCAGAAAACAGTATCATAATTTTAATCACAATGGTGTCATTTTGAAGCATTCAAAAAGCTGGTATTAGACCTAAGATCTCAACTTTTTCATGGAGATACAACTGCATCCTTTTGCTGTACATAAATATTGTTATTTTATATTGTCTAGATAAAAACTTGCTCCCAAAGGCTGAATCTACTTTGTCCATGCCAGAGAGGGCTCTTGATATATAAAGTTCTGTATGTCTGAACTAGAGACCCCAAATGTAAATTACTATTCTGAAATGTAGACAGAAGATGGCCTGTTTATTCACATAATTTAATCAGTTAAAAACAGAAACTGGTCAACAAATTGAGAATTTAAGATATTGCCAGAATAAATCATCAAAATACTAGGTGAAATAGGTCAAACAACCCATCGATATCTTCACTTGCACAAAATGCATTGAGACGTCCTCAATATTTTCAACTTTCATAAATTGCATCAAGAATTACTCAGAACTCTAATACTAATTGATCAATCATCTAAACAAATGAGTCAATTAGCGATTTCTTGTAGTGATACATTACAGTGTCTTTATCTGTCGCATTGGCACCTGTTTTTTCTCTCTCTCCCTCTCTGGCTGCTATTTGAATGTATTTTTATTTAAGATACTTCAACTTCACTTCCAACTACAAACAGAACACCTGCTTAGTAGTTCTTTATAATTATGTAGGCGTACATCATCTATTTTTAACATTTTGTGGTTATGAAGATGTGGGATGACAGCAAAAATGAACTTTGATAAGAAATGGATTGAGTGGAATAAATTCAATCCATTTTAAATGATTCTGTTAAAAATAAGTTAAATAACCCATAGATCATGTTGATAATCTATTCCTCTTTAGGGATATAATTTTTAAGTTAAAATACCGATTGAAATCATTGATTGAAATATACTACCGTTCTTGTCGCTGTGTCTAAGTGCAAAAATGCCGTGCCAGAAAAATACTAAAGAATAATAATTTAGACTCCTTGTAATGTGAAATCAGACTCAAAAGGTAACATACTAACATTGGATTGATGTTAAAACTATGAATTATTTCACAGAAGAAATATAATATATTATATTGATGAGAGAGTATTTTTCATAATTTCATTTTTGGTTTCAACGTTGACTTCTTTCAGGTGCATCCCAATAGTTCTGATTTCAACCTGACGTGGATCGGATGTCACGTGAAACCATACACGCTACGCAGCATGACAGAATTCCAGAAGATCAACCATTTCCCGAGGTAAGTAGAAATAAGCGAATGTACGGATTTGGCAAAATAACCCCCATTTCAAGTGAATCTTCACTATATTTTGACATTAAGAAAGAGTGATTAAGCTGACAAGGTTTTCTTTTCTTTAGTAGGCTTCATTGTTATTTTGGTGTTAGTCATTATAGGTGGGTCATATTCCAACATTTGGGTGAAATTGCTTCAGTGGTTTTTATGATAAAAGGCAAAATCAAATCCACTACTTTTTAAAACTTTTATAACGTAAACCAAATTGTCTCTCAGGCTTAAAATTGTGCCTGGTGATGAGAAAAATATAGACTTTTTTCTGATACAAAATTCTCAATTTTGATTGGAATAAGTGAATTTGATTGTGCCACACACCTTTAATGCTGTGATGATGATGAGTTGGACATTTGGAAGCCATAGTCATATTAGTGAGTATTTGGGAAATAGACAATATAAGTATGAAGAATGTTTATACATTTTGTTTTGCGGACCGATACACTTCACCGATCTCGACGTCATTATGGCTCTAAGCCAATGTTTCGAACATGTATTTCGAACATCTGTGGATGTGTTTTGCCTGGGTTGATTGGTATTTTTCCATTGCGTACAAATGAGTTCTGTGTATAGTGAACAAATCTATTTGCATAACATCTGCCATTCCTCTATGAAAACTATAGATTGGGCAGTAGCAATTTGGATTTGGCCAATGGAGTTGGTATCAGAATTGATGACTCGAGCAGGGACTTTGTGAGTCTGACTTGAGTAAAGCTAGTAACTCAGAATTAAGAGAAAGAGTCACAATGCTGTCAATGCTAATTGAATACAAGATCCAATTTAGGCTTAATTTAGACTGAATCAAAATTCTAAATATCAATCACTTTACAGCAAAATATTTATGACAAAATGAAAATGCTAGCTATATAATCTAATTGATTGTTTAGTAATTCTTGACATAGGCTTTGAAAGTTGGGAAAGGTTTCTGCAATGGTAAAACTAATAGCTGCATGGAAAGTGTTAAGCATGAAATCTGCCTCACATCATCTCTATCGATGTTGGAAATCAATTGTATTTACATTTTTTAACAATAATATTAACTCATTGACCACTGAAGATCAAAATGATAACTTTTAAATACTGCTGTGCCCTCTTACCTTCGGTAAAAACATTACGTCATTGTTTAGTCTGAAAATAGAATACAAAATATATAAATGCGGTGACAATTGCTTTAAAACAAGGAAATGAGTATAGCTTACAGGAAATAAACTTGTTTTTATACCCTATATAATTTTAGGTATTGAGAGTGTATTATTTTGTGAAGATAAGTTGATCATTTTGAAAGATAAAATAATTTGAGTGGGAATGTGGGAAATGGATTACTTTGCAAATGTGTTCTTAGAATTTTGATATAGCCTGTAATGTGGATATCCACCCATTGCACAGAACTCCTCCATCATAACTATTCCGGTCTGAGCCAATGTTTTAGCTCTGAGCCAATGTGTTAATTCTGAGCCAATGTTTTAACCATTAATTGCATGAATTGGTTTTCCCCTAGTCGTGGTATTTTTCCATTGCATAAAAAAAGAATTTTCTGCACACTGAACAAAGCATCATCTGGAAAAGTGTGGTGTTTAATTGCCGCCTATTTCGGTAATGCATTAGTTATTTATGTAATAGGTAATATTATTCGTTTCACATCGGGAGGTAGCAACTCAGTTATGAGACTTTTCCCTTTACGTCTGTACACAGATGGTGAGAACGGTTCTTGCCCCAACTTATTTTTGCAAAACAAGTGAAATATTAATGATAATTCGTAAAGTAATCACAGGCGTTCTCAATAACAGTTGTCAGTATTGAGAGGTGGATACCGTCATGGTTTTTGACAGATCAAATCCCGGCGGTCTTTAGTCAGCCGTCACCCTGTGAACACACTAGCGTAACTCTGCCGGAAAAGGATATTTCTGATTCAAAACTTAATATCCGTAGAATCCAATAAAAAAAGCGTGGGTAATTAGGAGCAAATTGTCTGTGAAATGAGACGTCCATGTGTGTTAAGACTTAGAGCAAAGAAGATTTTAAGGTCTTCCCACAATGCATTGGGCGAACGCCAGAAGTTTTAGAAATAAGAATAAGGAACACTGATAACTAATTTATTCATTGATGTAAACTAGGACCTAAGAGCTCCAACGATGAAGCCATGATTGTGTGCATATGTTTATGGGAACCGAGACAAATTGGAGACCAGAATTAGATCTCCAATTTTTCAAAAAAACGCAATGCATTGTGGTGGTGTCTTTAAAATCTTCTTTGGACTTGGAGTATGTGACATCCAAAACAATGCAGTTGGAATAGGCAGATTAGTTATCAATATAGGGAATGTAACGATATTCGAGTGCGTGTTGACTTCATCCTGCATTGATCACAGCGCATCATGCGTTTAGACCATAGCTATACATGGTGTGAAAAACAACAACTGATACTGAAATGACTTTTTAGCTCAGCCTACTACAGTAGGATGAGGCTCTTATTATCACGTTCGAAAGGTCAGTGATAGCATGGTGAGTTTCTAAACGCTA
The DNA here is from genome assembly GCA_035610835.1 of Ophiura sarsii. NCBI lineage: Eukaryota > Metazoa > Echinodermata > Ophiuroidea > Amphilepidida > Ophiuridae > Ophiura > Ophiura sarsii. The sequence goes on from CM069441.1 coordinate 56,659,275, forward strand.
GGAAGTAAAAATGGCCCAGAAAATGGCAATTAAGACAAAACAGATAAAACATTTAAAAAAGTGACTCGGCATATCTTCTAGATATGTTACGATACAACATATGAGATGCATTTCCTGACGTTTTTCACTTGCGTTAAAATGTTATTAAAGGTTTAACCAAAAAACTAGGGTGTCTTGAAACTCGTCCAGGTCAAGCAAGCACATGCAAGGCAAGTCATTTATCACTATCATTATTCAAAGAAGATTTCTTGATGTACCCCATAATGCTTAGCGCCCCTACAGTATTAGCAGGGCTTAATATCACCAGAACAAACAGTGTCACACATGTGTTAAAGTAATTAACAACTGAAGGTCATCTGGTCATGTGATGAAAGTGAAGCATCCTGGGGTGCATCAAGAAATTGTTGATCATTATTTGAGCTTGTGTCAAATTCAAAACAAACAGGAGTTCCTTTAGGCCAAGAATACTTTTTTGTTTGTTTGTCCACATCCGACCGACCATGTACCTTGGTGCCGACCATATTATTTTTTATTTTCTATTATTTTTTTAAAATAACTTTTTTTTGAGCAATTTAAATGGCCAAAAGGACCGTCTTATTCCTAATTTCGTACGCTGTAAGCTGATTTCAACATAATATAAAACATTTCTTTTGTTAGTTCGGGAAAAAATAGGTTTAGTAATACTTTCACGTATATATATCTAACAGAACATCACCACTATGTTATTTCACTTTTTGCAAATTTTCTATCATAATAAATGGCGGCGACCGACAACATGTTCACGGTATCTGCGCATTGCAAATTTGTTACAAAAAATACCCTTTGACCGAGTGTTGCAACCAGTACTACAATATTGCAACTTTATACAGACAATCTGTCCGAGCAGGATTTCAATTCTAACAAACTCATGAAAAAAAGTTCAATACTATCAAAGTGATGTGTTTTGTGTTTGGATGACTATCATTCACAGTATTCATGCCAAATTTATATTCCCAAATGCAATATCCGTATTTAAAAAATTAAAAAAATTAAAATTATCCAACCTACAGACCCTACCTTTTTTGGACCTCTATGGACAAACAAACATTTATTCTTTGTTGCCTTATACCACTGCCTGTCTTCAAAAGCTTGCCCAAACAAACAATTATTGTTACTGTCACACTCCGTAATCAACATAACAATGGACAATATAATGACTGTTTATCAGTCAATCCACTGTACCAGCAGACAATGTGTGCTACTGTAAAAGCCAATATTTTCGTGTACAGATATTTTCGCACATTTTGATATCATAGACATTTCGCGAATTGTTTTTTTCGTGGGTGACCTTCTGGATGCACTGCATGAATGTTGAAAACATTATTTTGGCGTGTCATAATTTTCGCCAAAATAAAACCGCCGCCAAAATTTCAGCTTTTACAGTATATCAATAGCTACACTGTATTATAAAATTTCGGCCATGACCTTGTTGTGAAGTGTTGGTATAGATAAAATTACAACTGTTTAATATAATAATTAAATAATATTGAATGGAATCATGGAATTATGATGGTCAAAAGTACACAGATGAAAAAATCCTGGTGTTCTCTCTTCATATTCAGAGGGGTAACACATGATTGTTCCAGGATCTTGAAATACCCCCTATTTGAAGGTGTTTCGCGGACAATTTTGCCAATTTGACCCCCTTTTTCGTACTAAAAGGCGGACATTTTGCCTGAAAATGACCCCCCTTTTTCACCATTCCAAGGACACTTTATATATAGTCCCTCTATTTGCGGGAAAAACGAGGACATTCTATTTTATTTTCTTCTTCGCGTACATAAACCTCTACAAAAAACACCCCTACTTTTGTTAAATCGCGGACATAGGTTTCAAAATGACCCCTTATTTTTGGAAAACATGGACAAAGCTTCAAAAAACACCCCTAATTTAGGGAAATCGCGGACCAGGGCAGGAAAAAGAGGGCAAATCGGCAAGCTCCTTGTGCCGGGAAATGTTGCCATATCGCAGGAAATCCCTACCCCCCCCCCCCCCCCTAAAAATGTTTTTATTTTTTAAATTTTTTTTTAAGAGTTTTTTTTTTTAGAGTATTAGGCATTATACAGCCGATATTCCATAATATGATGCACCATGGCATCAATTGGACCTTAATTTTCCAAAAAGCTTAAAGGGCACAGGAAAAGGGATGATAATCCTGCTACAAGTCTTTGTGGGACATTCCATTACAATAAACAGGGCCAGAAAAATGAACACGCCACAAATGACATCATTTGTGGTATATTGATTATCAGTGAGTCACCTGGAATTTTCTTTTCATAGTACTCACAGAGCTATCAATAGTTCCACAATTGATGTCATAATCAACTAGCACATATATTGAATGCTTTCTGGTCCCTCCTCGTAGACTTGACTCAAATCACACCACTTGTATTTGCATTGCATGTGCCCTTTATGGTTCTATGGGGGGCCGCCCTCTCCGCCGCTAAACCAGCGGTAAATCCAACTTTATCAAATTTCTCTTGCAGGGAAACCTTGCATCTTTTCCAGCCCTGTCGCGGACATAGCTTCAAAAAGCACCCCTAATTTAGGAAAATCGTGGACATAAAATGTTCGCGGAATGTCCGCGGACATGGTATGTTCGCGGAATGTCCGCGGACATGATACAGAAAACCGCCCTTTTCCGCGAGTTTTGGAACGATCATGCGTACCCAAAGTCAATGTTGACTGAAACCACCGGGGCAAAAATGTACCTCAATCGTTCCAAAAGTAGGTGTAAAGTCAAAAAAAATTGCACAGTTCTTGACTCACAAAAGTCTTGTTGGTTCTTTCTCATTTCTCGCCCCCAATATGAATAACCTAGCTACGTCAAAAAAGTTCAGAAACCCAAAACTGCAAGTTGGCCACCCCCCAGGCCCCAAGTATTTCTGAACACTCCCTAAACGGCTATATCTTGCCTCACGTCCCGTACTATTAGTTATCCCCTGCATGTTCACACAATACGGAAAAATACCTATGGTTTGGCATGTCATATCACATGAGGCTGCATGCCGAATGTGATATGGCCCAAAACATGTCTGGTTAGGTAACATGCAGATCATTTATTTTATGGCGTGGGTTAGACCTTTTTGCGGTATATTTCGGCCTCAGAATGTAACAGAAATCGACTCGGTTGCATTTAAATCATCCGCCATTTTATTCGTATTTTAAGCAACTCTTCCACAGACGCAAAGCAATCGCTTTACACGTAATATCATTTCGCACCATCTGGTAACGCAGTTAATCGACGATATGGGAATATATCGTGTGGTTTGACTTGTTGTTTACACGATATGGATCAGATTTCATACGTGTTAACCAACGAGATTGAAGTATGTACACTTACTATAACGATAAAGAATAAATTGTGTATAGCTACAACATATTTTAATTGGTTTGAGCATGAGCACTTGAGTTACGGGACGTGTAGCAAGACATTGCCCCCTAAACTATCCTTGGGGATCGGCAGAATTAAAAAGTGCACATTAAGTTGAAATATCCATTGAAAGTTCTGAGTAAAATGCTGAAAAGTTGCAGAATTCGCCAGTGTAGGTAGGCATAATTTAATTTACCAAGCCAGTCATGCCAGTGGGTACTGGATATAACAGACTATAAAATCTAGAGGCAATGTAAAAGCTCATCAGAGTCCTAAAATGATGTATTTGAGGTTTATTTACATTGTTTTTTGTGTCTAATTATTTATTTAATCATTCATATGTCAAAGGTCACCTATTAAGGTCACCTTTTATGGTCAAATGTCATCTGAGGTCAAGTTGTAAAATAAGCGGTAAACATATAAAAAATGATAATTTTTGTGCATACATTATTATGTTTTGAGCTGTTCAAGTGTGAATGACATTGGATCCAAAACTTTATAATGATAAAATTGGGTGATTTACTGAGTTTTAAAAATATTTTTAAAGAAAACACTCATAGCTCAACCAATACATTATGGACCTAATCTATCCAATACATGAAATTGACAGCTTGTCACTAATGGACAGGGATAGCGCTGGATCAAAAATGTAATAGGTCTCATGACTTTTTTCAGGACCCTGTAGGACTTCAAAAAAACAAATTTAAGGGGTCCCCAACAAAATTGAGGGGTCCTGAAGTTTGGGTATTTGAAAATTTTACATTTTTACGGACAGTTTTAATGAATTTATATTGTGAGCAAAGGATGGATATGTAATTTACAGAATTTCTTAAGGTTTCCATTTCCATACATCGTCAAATTTAAGGGGTCCCTTCAATTTTGATCGGGACCCGCAGTCTTTCCAATTAGAGATCTGACGCGTCACTACAAGAAAGTGAGAGGTCTAGGACTCGCAGACGTGTCAGAATGCGACCCCTGCTAATGGATACATGAAATTTATAGCTTGTCGCTAGCTGAGCTTCTGCATCATTGATGCTCTCGTTTAATGATCGTTGTGACGATGGCCAATTGTTATGGCTATACAGTTTTGATATTATTACAGAACAATGTTATATCATGTTTCCTCATATTCGTAATGTGTTGTTGCCTGAGAGGCAGATATACATCTTTGCAGCCCTGGAGCTAGATTTTGTTTAGAAAGGGGCAGAATATTCAAGAGTGAACCTATTTGAGGAGATGAGTTCATGCCACAGCTTTGAAAGGGGTACTGAGAGATTGCCGAGAAAAATGAAATTTGGAAAAATGAATCATATTGAAAACTTCGGTGCATCTGCTCAACGCAAACCTAATTACCTCACTAAGCACATAATGTTGAGCGTGTCCCTTGCCACATCGAAACTTCTTTGATCATCACTGCCAAGTGGGACAACTTAACTTACAATTACGCTCGGTATAGTGCAGTAAATAGTATAGGCTTCAATAAAATACCAAACACTTACAATTTAAAATTTGAGATAAACCCGCGTTTTCCCAAATAAAAATTACACTTTTATCAGAAAAGAATGCCACGCATTGACAAAATAGCCTGATTTAGGTCCATTTTACGTCGGTCGGTGTACTAAATTCAATGGCAAAATTTATGGAAGCGTCTGATCGAAAATTACGCTTACGTCAGAATACTAGACAAAATTCCTCAGAGATTGATGTAAAATATAATATGATTGGTTGAAAGGAACTACCCGCGTTTTTTCCCACCAATCAGGACTATTTTAGGCAAAATCTTGGCTCAGCGGATGTTTTGGTCAGTGAATCAATACAACACAATACACATAAATACGACATCGATCCACATGCTTGGGTCGCGGAACTATCGCTACAGGGGTGTAAAAGTATATTACATTATCTATTCAGCTGTAGTTCGTCATTTAAAAATGGTCACAATACCTCACGTTAATTGTTGTATTAACATTTGACGTTGCAATATTACTGAATTGTTTTATTGCTTACAAATAAATGTTTATGGTGAAATGTTCAAGCGGCATTAGTGTGTGTATTGTTTAGTTCACCCCATTGAGTGCAATGGAAGAGTCCCAGAGTCCCGATAGTACACAGCGTGTGGTGAATTAGGATCACGAAGCGTAGGTTGATTTCATATGGGACTTTTTGCGTTTAATACCCCTAAAGTTTTCAATATGTGTTTCAACAGACACAGACAACGTACATAGGAATCCTGAAGTGTGATAATTAATGGGGAAAGGGTTAAATAATGGCATAAGATAAGCTTTTGGTTGAAGCAATTTATATAGCAAGTGGTGCTGATAATTTCGATGTGATCTACATCAAAATGACTAAATCGTAACATTTTGCACGATAGCAGGCGAATTAAGGTAAATGGTTTCAGATGGTAGTTAGTATATTCCCAATTATTGCATGTGTCCAAAAAAAATCCCCAGATTTCCAGGAAAATTGAGGGCGCACTCCAGTATGTATCTCTTAGTGCCCTTTTAAGTCAAATATATGAGGGTGGGCAAGGAGAGGTTTTCAATTATATTTTCCCAGTACATCGGCCGAGTAGGACATTTATATTATTTTAGAAAAGGTAGGTATAATTTTACCAAAATGTCAACATGTACATTTTTTAAAATAAACATTTTTAAAAATCAATTTGGTCATTATGCAGTGGTGAAGTGTGATGTTGTATGTTGTACCTTGTATGTTGTACCCCCCCCCCCCCCCCCCCCCCCTCACTATGTTATCAACTATGTCTATGTTTGCCTTTATTATATGAATCATGTTATTTATTTATTGAATGCTTTCATTAGGAATGAAATATATAAATCTCTGTTCGTACAATTTCAGTTGATCATTCTGCTATCTTCATTTGCATTTGCTGCTAAGGGATCTTTCAGAGCAGTTTGGGGTTTATAACCATGGTGTTGATCTTTACACCTTAAATATGGAAAAGTGACACATGCATTGGTTCTTTGAGCTGCTTTTTAGGGCATAACGTTTTTCTTTAACGTTATTAAAAGACACACTGTTTTTAAGCTGATGATATGTTCTCAAGTATCAGTATCAGTAACAAGACATAGGACAACATAGGAAGGGTGATTACGATAATGTACTATAGTTGAATCAGTTCAAAATTGGCGAGAAATATTCGGTTCCTATCTCTCCGCGCGCAGAAGTAATCCAGGCGTAGGCGCCAAATTATGGCCATACGCACGCTGTTTTGGATGCACGCACACGTTTCGCATATGATGCACAGTTGGCTGCTGCCTTCATGCGCGCCCTTGTCATTCTGTATTCATTCACTGCTGTAAGGCCAACATTTTTTGTTTGATTGTCCTCGTCCGCCCGATCCTCTTAATCATTCCGATTTTTTTGTTGATTTTTTTTAAAAATTCAATTTTTTTGTTGAAAATTTCATTTTTTTACAAATATTAGTCGAAAATCAAAATTTTCATTTTTTCATTTTTTTTTTTAAGTGTTGAGAAAATAAAAATACTCATCAAAATATTAAAGATTTTGTTCCCCCGTTTTGGTTACCACACCAAGTACATCTCATTTTACTTTTGGTACCTGAAAAAAAGGCAAGTGAGAAAGAAAAAGAAAAAGAAAAAAAAAACTTTTCCCGACCGACCTACCCAACTTTTAAAAGTAATCTATATATGGACAATCGAACATTTTTGTTTGTTTGGCCTAAGCAGGCTTCTCCAATTTGGAACTGATCAAACTATAGTGATGAAGTTTCTCTTTGGTTAGGCATTCAGGTTTTCTGTCTCTTTGCCGATAAATTACCCAGAATGAACTCTGATTCACTGTCAGTTATTAGGCGTGAGGCGTTCTGCCCGTGTGCACACTTGTTTTCTAGCGCAATTTCCCCTTTGCGAGCTTGTGTGATGTCAGTCTGACAGTGACAACGGTTTGTAACAAGCAAAATGTTTGCAGAGGTAGTCTTTTGGTTCTGTTGTTATTGAGGCCAAACAAAGTATTTTCTTTTCTTAGGTACTAACAAAGCCAATGTGAACAAATATCAGTTTTGTTTGAAATTATTCTGGTATATCATTAAGCTATTTTGGTTACAGGTATAACCATTTAACGCTTTTTGAGCATTAGACCATAGAATTTGGTTACAATTGTTGTATTTCTTTCTGTGCTTTACAACTCACCGCAATTATTTTGCCGCTTTGGAACGCACCCATGTTCAATTCAATTTAAATTCAATTCACTTTATTCAGCAAAATGGTGGCAAAATAATATTATACAATAATTATGAGAAAAGGCTAAGAACCCCAGTAGAAACCCTGACAAGTGGGCTTGTTAAATGGGGACCCTTAGTACAATGAAATAATAATATAGTCTGGTACATCAGTTCCCACCTTTTCTGATGGCCTACTGTTACTGCTCTATTTGTTTGTTCATCCAAATATTTTGATTAATTTATACCTCATACCTTAAAATTGGGTATAGACTTATCAGGATTGGTGTTACAATATTTCAGCTTGAGTATAGATTTTCTTTGGATCTAACATGTAAAAATAACACTTTCTTTTATTGAAACATGTTAAGTTGGCAGTGAAAGTTAATTACATTAATGAGTTTATTTATTTCACATTTATACATTATTTCAATACAAAGTCAGAGCAAAATGATTACGAAACAGAGCATATGGAAGGCGTCGTTGAAAAAACTCACAAAGAGCTAATTACACGTGTGAATGGTAATGGGTAAAGGTAATAATGTAATGTAAATATATATAAACAATCGTATAAACCTGGTTGGTGTGCATACATAGATAGATAGACTTGACAGAAAGACACACAAACATACACACCCCTACGTGCAATCGCCTCCAAACGTGGACGTAGTTTAGAACTATCCAACCGAGGACGGTGTGTATCGCATTTTAATCGACATCACGAGGAGGTTTTATACACTTTTTTTTAAACAAAATTGTATCTACCAACTGCGGACAGTATAGTACCTGTGACTGAGGACATTATTTAAACGTGCTTTTAAATGCATTTTTGGGCTAATTGCAGCCCCATGCACCTAGTCTAGAACTGTGGACGGTTCACGGTTGGCGAAAGGTCCATGGTTAGGTGGCTAGAATCTGTTGTGTGTCCACGGTTGCCGGTGGAAACGCACACACATAACAATCAAACAAAACACAGAAACCACACAAAGGGAAAACAACAAACAAAGATGGTCATGATCGAAAATAAAAGTGAAACCAAAAAAAGAGGGAAATTAAATGGAAAAAGGGTAAGATGATAATATAACAAAAGAAATAGCAATATAATCTATGAATTAAATTAATGAACAAGTCTGAGTAAGGAACAGATTAAGTGAGTAAACCCATTTACAAAATTTTCTTTAAAAGGATGTTTCGCTCCCTTTAATATCATAGCCTTAAATATGAGTTGGCCCAATCTAAGACCATCTATAGTAATTTTGTTACGTGTGGGTTGGGCAATATTCCCTGGAAAATCGCCGCTAAAAATAGACTGTAAATTTTTCCATTGCATGTTCTGCATGCGTGATGTTCAGCTCGGACACGGACACCCATTGGTAATATCTACTGAATAATAAATAATACGTTGAAAAGGGGAATTCCCTTCCCCTGCCGGCGGGTTCTTCTTGCGTGCTATTTATCCTTTTGATAATTTAGTCCTGCTGATTAATTCTTTCGAATTTGGTTGACATGAAAGTTGATATTTTGTTGAACAAATCCAATAAATGTACTCACATTTAGACGGTTTCGTCAACCAGTTCGGTTGACTTCTTCAGTAGTAATGGTTTGATCCACTTCTTCTTTTTCCATTGTTCATCAACCATATCAGTGAACATTGGTCTGGCTATTATGAAACCTTTTCTGCAAATGATAGTAGTGATGGTAATTGAGTGGATTGAGTAATAATAAACATTGATGCCAGCGGAGTCCGAAGGAGGGAGTGGAGGAATTTATGTGAACCACTTGCAATTTAGAAAGTTTTACTCATCCTAACGCAATCATTCAAAATACTGTTTTGACTGATGTGGCCAAAAATGTTTGTGGCAGGCACGGATTTGTGCCATTTCTCCCCCCCCCCCCCCCCCCCCCCCTCCCCGATGGTTTGGCTCTTGGCTGCTACAAGGGAGAAGGTCTTGGTGATCCACTGACCTCAGCCTTTGGATTCCCCCTTTCTCTACTCAACCATGCAACAGGTGGTGTTTTCCTGTTTAGTAGGTAGCGCCACTGGTGGCTAACACTTTTAACAATAGCAGAGTGTTGATATCAACCTGCTCTTACTCAGCTTTCACCAACTGACTTCGCTACATACACATCATGTTTTCCAAAAAGAGAAGACAAAATGGTGGCAATATGTTATGCACAGTTAAAGGGACACAATACATATGGGGTGCACCCTCAATTTGTCTGGATATCATTTTTTGCACCTGAGTAATACTTCAGCATATACTAACTACCACCTGAAACCATTTACCTTAATTCGACGTCTATCATGTAACATTTCACGATTTGGTACTTTTGATGTTCACATCAAAATTATCAGCATCACTCAACACATCAATTATTTCAACCAAATTTCTATCTAGCACCATTATTCTACCGTTTCCCCCCATAAATCATTACGCTTCAGGATTCCTATGTACCTTAAATGAAACAATTCATTTTTTCCACATTTCGTTTTTCTCAGCAATCTCTCAATGCCCCTTTAAATGATTTTAAAAGAAACAAGTCTATTGATATCCACCTGGGTGTATTTTGTTTCAATTGGAGTCCCTGGGCATATTCAATATACCTAGCCAAATATCTTTAACCTTCAACTTTACGATGCTGTAAACAGTTTTCAATGTCAAGGTTGAACTATCTAACAAGACCATCTGCCTATGGATGATGACAGGAGGAGGACTTGGCGTGACAAGTACTATATGATATATGATTAAAAGGTATCTTGTCATATTTTTGATACAAAAGATGGGTGTACTCATGGTTTTCAATTCCCCCCCCCCCCCCCCCCCCCCCCCCCCCCCCCCCCCCCCCCCCCCCCCCCCCCGTTCAATGGTATCTTTCATGACTCGACCCTATGAATATGTGATAAAAAAATTGGTGTGATTTGTGATTATTTTGTTCAAATGATATATCATGTCCTTTTACCTCATATTATCTGGTCTGGCCAACTTCCAGCTTTTGATGTGATCCATGCATGCATGCATGCATTACAAATAAAGTCACCAAATGTTTTTAGCTCTAAAAAGCGGCACCAATTGAACAACTCTAATGTTTCCTTTGACATGGAATTCAAACCAAGGCAATTACCCGACAGCTATGGAGTACAAAGTAATTCAGCACAGGACTCTTTATGTGTTAAAATTACACTCTCAGACATAATACAAAACTTGCGGGTATCTAGGTGAAGTATCTCTCCGATGGCAAAAGGTCAATATGTTTGTTTGTGGCGTTGGCAGACACACTTTATAAAATGTCAATTGATAGGTGCTGATTTGTCAACTTAAGTATTCCAGCATTGTATATTATTAGTATCCGCTGGATTGTCTCGGGAAAATAATAAGAACGTGACCGAAGACTGAAAACAAGAATGCCCTATCGTCATTATACGTTGGTGAAGTTGAGCATAATTGAACATTAACTAATTATGCCCTCTTGACACGTAATGCGTTTAATGTTTCAACGTTGCAAACTATAAAAACGGAGTGTAAGAATAAATGTTCACCATATTACGATCTCATTTCTGTGGGAATCAAAATCCAAATTCCAAGGGATGCATTTCATTCATTTAAAATTACAACAAGTTTCTCAAATCCACTGATGTTATTAAATTTGATATGTTATCAAATACAGTGTGAATCATCCAGGCTACCCTGTATTTACAATACTTGGCATTTTTCTTGTCCCTCTTGTCCATTTTCATCTACTACTTGGAAAAAGAACCATCTGTTTGAAAGTAAATATTTATGGTCCCCTTTCCTGCTCCTGTAATCACCCAATTGAACAACCAACTCAGAAAAGGCAGACTATCCATACAAAATTGCAATTTTTTTCCCCCTGTTAGTTACCTTCATGCAAAATTGGGCAAAATATTTAGAAAAGTTGGGGTCTCTAAGTGTACTGAAAACCAATTATATACTCAACTAATTGTTGACAGTGAATCCATGGACTTGCGTTATTAATAATAGTTTTACTTTTTTTCTTTGCAGATCTTACGAAATCACAAGAAAAGATAGGCTGTATAAAAATTTCCAACGTATGCAACATTCCAAGGTAAGTGAAGAGAATAAAAGAGTAACCATAAAGAAGAGAAGTATTTTAAGATGGTTAACATATATTGGGGTCTGGAGCCACAAGGCCTTATCTACAATGGCTGCCACATGTAAGTTTGCAGTATCACAAGGGTGCATCTTATAGCACCAGAAGTGTATTATACACATGGCAGCTAATACAGATAGCGCCTTTTCACATCGCTATGTATCTGTTGAAAAAGATCATATATGCAATAGCTTCTCTGAGTTCCATTTCATTTATACCAATTGCTCAGCATATACACTAGCCCATATATAACAACTGGCAGCTATTACTTAGAGATAGGACCTTGTGACACTAAACCCTTGATATTAAGGTGAAAGAGGTAGACTGGGTCCCCGCGTCCCTCTGTATGGCCGCCATCTTTAAAAATGGCGGACCAAATATAGGGACTGGGAAAATAGTACGTCCAAAAAGTGTGCGGTTTGTCGTGAAATTCCACGACAACTTTGCCTATATGAATATGCATACCAATACCGAGCATGCGCATTTGTACACAGCAACAACAGAAATACCACCCGATTGGTCCAATTCAAAGGCAGTGCATCCAACGATCGTCACGCTGCACCGCAGGGAGGCAAATCGTGCGCCCTATTGCGTCAGGCAGTGTACAATGCCGCATTAATCTATCGGCGCACTGTGGCGTGACCGGTGCGAGAATATGCCTATTCAGCAGTTTATCAGCGCACACTTGTGGAACTGTATTTTTTCCAGTCTTCCAGTTGAGCACCCTCGCAGGGGCCTTGTGGAAAATAGGAATACATGAGGATCGAGTCTATGAAAGAGGTAGGGGCACGTGCCATTTTTAGACCCAATATTTTGGGACACACTGTATAATAATTTGCTATAAGTAATGTAGATCATGCATTAAGGCTCACATATATAAATACCTATGCGATATGAGATTTAAAAAAATAGCTACGCTAAATGCGGAAATTCTTTTTCTATTGTGTATTTGCCCCCCCCCCCCCCCTTTGGCTTTCGGACCCAGTTTGTTCCCAATTTGTTTTTGTATTTTGGACAACCAAAAAATTAAAAAACACCAAAATTGAGCTCATCGCGTAGGGTTATGCGACAAAAATGACTTCACATACTTATGCGCGTGGGGCATGTGAGACAGATCTTTTTTCTTGGTTATTGACACATTCAATTCAAATTGTTTCGATCGTCTGCCAAACACCTTGGTAAAGAAAACAGCGAAGTACTATATATATTTGCAATAACATTATGTCTGTCTAGTTTACTCTAGTTAAGAAGACATGTTAACCTTTGCCATTCAATGCCATTATACTGAAGCGATAAACCCTCTACAATTATTCGCTTGATGCAAAATTAGAGTAAAATATTTGCATTGTATGCAAGGAAAGGTCTGCTTTAAAATGTGACACCGAGTACAGATGTGTTTGATTATGAGAACAGACAGATAGCAAAATCAAGCATCCGTGTGTCAATTTGGTTCATTTTAGCGGTACATCTTGTGCAGGGTATTAGCAATATCAATTAGATTATGTCCCTCCTTCATACTTTCCGATGCTTCGTAAGCGGGGGCCGTAATCGTTGCGGTTGGATAGACATATATAAAATCTGTAGGGTAAACATCCTAATCGTCTTAACTTATACCGCAGTGAATTGACATCTTCGCTGCCTTAGTGATATGACATAGCTGCCTTGAGACTTATTATTAAATTTCTAATGATTTTGAATGTGGGGAAAATAACATAAAGTCGTATGAAAAACCATAGACGGTAAAAATCAACCATCTATGGAAAAACCAAGCACCAATGTTTAATGGCTAGACTACACCATTCAGAGGTAGTTTGTTGGTCAATCAATTTTGTTTACAGAATGTCAGTGAAGGGGGGGGGGGGGGGGGAGATGCACAGCTTAACTTTATCAAGGATAAGGTTTGATTAATTTATTGCATTATGCATATTATATTGCAAACAAAATAAATTAGATAGCGAAAATATAAAACTGTAAATGTTTTAAACATTCAATGATAGCGTTTGCCCTTATACAAAACATCGATTATGATGAAATGAGAGCAGCACAGTGCGAGTCTGGGGATAATAACGAAGATCTGGATTAAGGAAGCTATGTAAATGGTGAAGTAGACATTGAGGGATCTTCAGACTTTATCACACTACTTGTCTTAAGCTCTGCCTTGGGGTTGGGAGCGACAGAGTATTGACTGAGATTGCACTCTTTTTTTCTTCTCCTCGACTCGATCCATTACGATATTGCACAGGCTAGGTTTACACATTTAATGGATAATATTGGCGTATTCTGTGACGTGCATGACTTACCCTTTGCTTTTAAAAACTACCCACTGTCTGGCAAACTTGCGTCATATTTTGTATACATTTGATGTTGTTATTAGGCTATATTAAAAAAATCTTTTGTCTCAAAGCTCTTCAGTTTTTCAAAACCTAATGCGGAATGCGATTTTTTTTTAAAGTTTCTTTTTTTTCTTCTTTTTTTTTAAATATAAAATATTGAAATCCTTGTAAAAGTGAACTTTTGTATTTAAAATGATGTGATCAATGAAAATTTGAAAAATCTGTGAAATTTTGGGATTTTTTTGTATTTGAAGAGGTATTTTGCAAAAGGGCTATGGTGCATTTTTTCAAAAAATGAGTTTGATATAGAAATGTATAGGGAAAAATCATATGTTTCAAGGAAACAAAGTCATTTTTTTCAAAAAGACCTACATCTCATTGTAAACAGCCATTGAAATTGTTGTTTTGTTGCAAAAGGGCCTGTATCCAGAATTAAATCGGGATACAGGCCCTTTTGCAACAAAACAACAACTTCAATGGCTGTTTACAATGAGATGTAGGTCTTTTTGAAAAAAATGACTTTATTTCCTTGAAACATATGATTGTGACCTATACATTTCAATATCAAACTTATTTATTTGAAATGATTAAAATAAATGATTTTTTGTGTGTGGTATTTTTTCTTTATGTACAAACAGATGGAGTTTTGTTGCAAAAGGGCCTACATCCAAATTTTCAAAAAATGTAAACATGATTTAAAAAAAAATTAAAACTAGCACATTTAAAATTTATTTCAATTTCAATTAGTATGTAGTGTACCTCTTTCATAATCCATTCAGTTTTTCAATTGCTCAACTTGAATATTTAGAAACAGTTTTTTGACTTTTTCTCAATAAGAGCCAAAGTGGATGTAGGCCCTTTTGCAAAATACCTCTTCATTTGGACAATGAAAATCTGTGAAATTTTTGGATTTTTTTTCTTTTCTTGAATTTTTTTATAAAAAAAAAAATCATAATTTTTTTTCTTCTAACGCGCGCCAATTAACTAACGCGCGCGGGAGTTTTGAGACAAATGATTTTTTTAATATAGCCGTATCCATAAGGTGACCAGGAAGCTAAGACCGAAAAAGTTGCTGGTTGTAGAAATATAAAATGGCCAAAAATATTTGCTGAGAATACAAGCCTTCTTTCACATTTTATAACCAGGAGACTAGACTCGTGGTGTATGCAGTGTCAAAACAAAACAAAGAAAAAGACAATGCCTGAAGAGTTAATTTTGGTTACATATCATTGATATGCATGGTTTTGGAACAATGTACCATTTTTGTATGTTTGTTTTTCTCATATATATTCAGTTTTTTTTCAGAGATTTTCCTTCTTACATTTGTGATGTGATCAGGAAAGATTAGTCTGAAGTCAAAAATGAGACAGTTTTAGTTTTCTACTTGATGTTTTTGTTAGTCACAATTCAACATTTTGCAGAAAACCCCATTAAGGATGGACAATTAATTCCAAAGATATGAGCAAATTAAGGCGCTTTCAAAACAGAAGAAATAAAACGAAATTCTATTCTTTGTCTGGTTTTATCTAAAAATCAATATTTACAACTTCCAACTGATTTTGCTTGATTAAATCACAGAGCTTTGACCTGCATACATCTCAGCAAATTGATAATAGTTCATCATTTGACCAACGGATAATCTATTCAAAAGTGTACTGATGATAGTTGCGCGCTGCTGATAGCTTAATTCAGAGTTGTTTTTTGCCTTATAATATAAATCACCGCAATCTAATTATTTTGTTTTTGAAATGTCAGTTTGTCTTATTTATGCATGATTGATATTGATAATAACGAGGTTGCGAAAAGCAGAACTGGTAATATTGTTTTTAAATCTATGTCATCATTGGCGTTATCAATGGCAGTAAAATAAACAAGGAGAAATTAATATAAACAAGGAAATGATTCTACAAAGGAAAGAGGAAGACCGTCATTCATAATGACTTGTATGCACATTATAGATTATGATCACGAATTTTGATATTTTGGACACATTTATATTTTAATTTTATGATGGATGGATATATTTAGTCAGCTAATCAGGTGACCGGCTAGAAAGCAGCACATGCCATTTTCTGCTTAGGATGATGGGTGCAACCCAAAATTAAATAGCATAATTAACATTAATGTTGCTCACTAATTTTGTTTTATTAACAACAAATTATCAAAATGTACATACATTGACATTGGAAAATGTGAACATTGTTTAGGCAAAATAAATACACTTTAGGTCAGGGGTGGGCAGGCCGTATGCGGCCCGTCAGTGGGTTTTTTGCGGCCCGCGAGATGTATCAAGAAAAATAAAAAATAAATCTATTTTACAACGCTGTTTAGCATTTATCGGCACAAACGATGTTCTTCAACGTGCGAAGGTATTTTTTCCCCATTAATTGTCAAATGTCAGTGGCATAACCAGAAAGGGGCGAGGGAGTGATCATCACCCCCAATATTGACTTCATGTAAGATTGACACTGTTGGTTCATTTGACAAGAGGAATCATAGAATTATGATGGTCAAAAGTATAAAGATGAAAAATGTTCACGAGCTACGCGCGCAAAATGTGTCGCCAAAATGCAATATTATTTAGTAACGGCTTGTTTAGAGCCAAAATATACCTCAATCGTGCCAAAAATAAGTTTAAAGTCTACCATTTTCGCGCGCTGACGCGCGCATTGCTTGACTCCGAACAATTTTGTCAGTTGATTTTCATTCTTTCCCCCGCCCCCCAATATGAAGAACGCCACTGTCATCTGTACTGTATTGAGATTACGTTTTTGTGAAGATATTATATTATTAACATGATATGGTTAAGCACACACAAATCAAAGGTTTGAAATCAACAGTAGGCCATTGCTACAAATTTTGGTTAGGTGCGGCCCAGTCAATTTTTAACTCCTTATATCTGGCCCATTCATTCAAAAAGGTTGCCCACCCCTGCTTTAGGTCATAAGTTGTTTTTGTTGTTGGGATTGTTTTTGTGTGTGTTTGTGGTTTATTTTATTTTTTGTTGGTTTTTTTGTTGGTTTTTTGTTGGGGGTGGGGGTGGGGTGGGGGGGGGGGGGGGGGGGGTTAAAGTTACGTTTTGAATTTTGTATTCCAATTCTTTTTATTAATATATTTTTTGAACATACACACACACAAAAACTCTTGTTTACCAAAATGAATTATTTCAAATTTGAATTAATCTGCATATTTTGTTTGTTCCATTCTATCGCTATTGACCTTCAAGAGGCCCGTATATGGAATTATTCCATCTGTAAATGCTGAATGTCATTAACACAACACAATGGTGCGATATTATAAGAAAATATTACACTACCCAAGTAAAATGAATCAATAATATCAGATTTGTTATTTTTACCTGATCGGAGTTCGTTAAGGCTGACCTCAATTACCCTCACTGATTGTTCAGAGATAGAGGCCCAGAGGGTATACCTTAATAAAGTATGGAATATGATAATTTCATCCAAGTCTATCATATTGGTTATGAATTTCATAGAAGATAAGAGTGGAAAGAATTACTGCCGAATTGGTTGAGCATTGAAAAAAAACCACTTCAATTTTGAAAAACTTGGATTTTAATTAAGTTATATTTAAATTGGTAAAAAGGTCATAAAATTGACATAATTCGCTAGTGTAAAATGTAAATGCCCATTCAATCGATATTGTACCATGTATGAAATTAATTGACAAATCCAATATTTAATTTTTGTTAGAGAACAGAGATTAGAGACAATTTAGGGAACTGGGTATAAATTAATTAGTTTGCTATTTGCTTGTAGTAAACACGGGAATATTATTGAGTCAATTCCGGTCAAAACTCAAAGTAAAAAAGGAACATTGCATTGTACAGTATGTTTGGGTAACTATCTTAGATGTTGCCCTCAGCAACCTACCCCAAAATCTCAAAAATGAGAGTTGCAATATTAATTTATTTCTAGATTTAAATTTGTTACCCAAATTGTCAAAATATAACTATTTTCTGCATGAAATGAATAAATTTGCTTATAAATCAGTTTTGAACTATTATCACACTTTAGTCAAATTGACATTTACCAATTTATTCTTGACATGAACCATGACAAGTCTGTCAGTAATATTTTTCAGGGGAAAAAAATTGAGCGACCGACTCGACCTCAAGATTTTTGGCACTTGAGGGCAACAAAAAAAATGCCTTATATATATTGTACATGAACCAGTCCATCTTATTTTGATCAGGAAAAGACAAAATGAGGGTTTGTTTGACAGATTTGATGATTTTTCTGAGATGCCTATTTCAGAACGCTTGTATTCGCTTGAAAAAATCCATAACTAAAATTCATGCATATCAGTCACTGTATGACTCGCAGTGTGTGGAGTCACTTTTGCCGCATAACCCTACGCAGGGCCTTTTTTTGTTGTTGAGTTGTCTGAAAAGAATTGAAACAAATTGGCTCCAGAAGAGCAGCAAAAAAACAACAGTGGGCCAAATACACAATAAAAAAGAAAAGAAAAGAATTTCCGCATGTAGCATAGCTATTTTTTAGATTAAAAATAAATAAATAAAATCGCATGTCATTTAGCTTTTTTCCCAAATGTATGTGAGATATACCTTTTTCCCGAGAACATCTTTGTGGTCAATTTTCTCATTTTATAATTCAACAGATATACTCTCATCTTAGATGTTTGGGACTATTTGCCTCATACGTAAGAAATACAATTTCAATCAACCTTCCACTGAAAGCAAATCCTTGCATTATAATTGCTTTCTTTGCAAAATGCACTATAAAACAACATCTATTTTGGGTACTTTCAATCCAATATAATTATGATGCTAGGCGAGCAATGCCCTGGAGGTTTGAGTTGATTGTCAGTATTAAAATTGGATTTCTGATTTGTTTTTCTGATTACATTTTTGAATACTTCTGTGGCAGTACATTTATTTAAGGTTAATTTATAAGCAAAACACCATCTAAATTGTGATCGGTAAAACAGGTTTTTTTTGCAAAAAGTTGTATGTGTACTGTCGCAGCTAAAGGGTGCAGTTGTCAGTAAAATGCATTTTGAGATACTAATGGAAGTACGCATGGAAAAACAAAGAAAATAAAGACAATTTAACACAACAGTTATTTTTCTTCATAAAATCAAAAAGCGGTATCCAATCTTAATCACAAAGGTGTCATTTTGAAGCATTCAAAAGGCTCCGTTTGTAGATAATAAACCTAGCCCCCTAACCAGGTTTTTAATAGGGATCATAATTTTTGAAGAGAAAACACCAACTAAATCGCCGGGGACATGCTTAAAAGCAATTGGGGGTGGGGGTGGGGGGGGTTAAGAACTCAACTTTTTCATTGAGGATAACTGCTTCCTTTTGCTGCGACTGTATTGAGAGACAACCGCATCCTTTTGCTGCAACTTATACACAAATTATTACATTTTCATCTGAAAAATCTTTATATTTGTGATATATTGATTGAACACCATCTGCACCCTGATGTAATGGTCAGAGAGGGGCATATGGTGACCGTATGGCACATCTACCAAAACAACACTAGACTTGAAGCAAGTACATGACGGAATAGGTGTAACATCACTATTGATGAAAAACTTGACTCTAGACTATTCTGGGCTATGCATAAAGTTTATCTGATATTTTCATTTGTATACATGTATATGATTTAAATAATTGCGTTTTTCTCGAAAATAAATTATCGAATCGGCTTATGATTCAACAGCTTTGGGTGAGGTCAGTATCCTCTATCGTAAAATATTTGAAAACAAAAATATAATGTCTTAGTATTACATGGTCGAGCCAAATAAGTTGAATGATTTAAATTTTCTATTTGAAACTACAAAATTTGAGATACGAAATAGGGAATCCTTACACCAGGCCTTCTAAATTAGATTTTGTGAAGCGCCTCTTTTGAGACGTTAGTGATCTAGAAGCGCCACTATCCCTGCAAGTGAAGCGAGCGGAGTGAAAAAATGGGTGGGTCCAGGGGCCTTAGGCCCAGGGGGTGAAATCCACTGGAAGCTCATGGATTTCCCCCTTTTAAGAGGTTAAGGAGAGCTATATTTGCATGCAATATGGTACAAAAAATAAAGAGATGTTGATGGTAAAATGTACAAAAAATGGTAGAAAATGTAATGATAATCAATAGGCCTACTTCTAATAATCATGACTTTCCCCGCTGCAGTTAGTGGCTGAAGTGGCTCTTCATGCTTCTTGCGATCTGGTTAAAGTTGGGGATATATTTCTTCTTTTTTTAATTCTTTTTTTTTTAATACTTTTAATTTTTAATTTTTTTTAATTTCTATTTTTTTCAATTTTTCTTTATTTTCATTTTTTCCATGCGTCCTTCCGCGCGCCACTTGGATTGATGCATTGCGCCACAAGTGGCGCGCACGCCACCATTTGAGAAGGCCTGCTATACACAAACCCCTGCATCGTTAATTCCACAAAACAGATGTCATTTTCCCCCTATACTAGTAACTAGCCAGTATTTTTCTGTAATCACATGAAAAGATACATGTAGCAACTCGCTGCTGTTACATGTCAAAGTGATTTTTCAGCGGCTCATAAAAATGATTTGAAAATACATTGTACATCTGCAAAAAACCACCAAGGGACAATGACCCAAATAGAGGATAGATCAGTGAAGAGATTTATCTGATTTGTTTTATATCATCATCTTGAATGTTTATCATATGTTTGACAAAACCAGAGATTTATTTCGCCCACAATCATGATATTGCATTCTACTGATTTCATTTAATATTCATAGGACTCATCCGTAACAGAATTAGTAGAAAGATTTTGCAACAATGTTATCATATTCTATCTACACGGTTCAACAAAAATAAGTTCCCCTTTAGATTATGCCTGACATTTTTAAAATGAGTTACTCCATCGAAACGATTTTTGGCACACATAATGTATGTGTCAAAAATAAGTGTTAAGGCGAAATTTATTTAGTCGGGGGGGGGGGGGGGGGGGGGGGGATCAAACAAAGGTTCTCAAAAGGGGGATCAAGAAAAAACCCCATCTATTTTGGGGGGATAAAAAAAATAGATGTCCATGGCTCAATTTTTTTCCACCTCCCCCACCAAAGTGTTTATGAACACTCTCTTAGATGGAAACATATAACTTTGTATACACATTTTGTTTTGTATCATCGATTTATCATCGATCTATAAAATTAACTATGCCCTTTTATGGTTAATTAATTGTATTGGTGGTAGAATTGAATGCCATACAAACCTGAATGTAGTATGTTAGCAACCGCTAATTTTAAATTCAGTGTTTGGCAAATATTGTTGTACTTCATTGATTTACTAAGATGTCTCATAATTGATGTCCTTTTATGTTTTCATTATTAGTTTTACATTAGGTTAAAGGGACACAATGTCATGTTGAATTTTTTTTAATTTTAATTAATTTACTTCAGAATTCAAGAAGAACATTAAAAATTGCCATTATTGTTGTTTCTACTAAAAAAACACAGCAAAACTTGATCAAAACAGTGTTTTAAATATGTTGGAATACCACCCTTAACCATGTAAAATGCTGATCTGCCGGAGATCAGCATTTTTGAATCTACGTTTTGTTGTACAAAGAGGGCTGATTTTTCTTAATCCTTATTTCATACATGTAATACAATTGTAAAAAGATCCAAATCCCAGTTGTTATCATATATTTTTGTAATTGAGGGCGCTGCCTCTACCACATCTCTTAATGACCCTTTAATAGAAGAATAAGTGCCGTACAAAAGGCACATGGTCACAAATTTATGTTGCAAACGCTGAAAATTATTTGCACAATTTCAATATGCTGACTTGTAGTATCAATTTTCATTCACCACCTACGATGGGAACAATGGATATTTTTAGATTTTGTGTCGTTGAGTGTTGTCATAACTGTGGCTAGAATTTCCTTAATTACAACCTACATGTAGATGCCATGCTTGCATACAGGCCGTATTGCATTGATGTGTGAACTGTAGCAATATCATGAATAGGATTCTACAAAAAAGATTTGCTTTAAATTCGTTTTAGGACGTGACTATTTTTCTTGCAGCCATAGATGTTCATTTGCATGTCAACTGTCCAGCATAAGCGATTGCTAGACAAACCCGTATACAATAATTTGATGTCACTAATGGATAAATTCAGACTGACAAACAAATTCAGTTCAAAACTAGCACACATGGCTTGCTTTTAATAATTGAAATTTATTTACTTTTGACAAAGTATCGTGTTTGTTTGCTTGTATAAGATTGCGCACTTAAAAAATTAAATTGAGCTCAATGACGCAACCATTAACCGGTTAATGGACTGATATTTTGTATCATTAACCTCTTCAGTCAATCGAGCCAATTTGACAGTGTTATCAATTCTAGTACTGTAAAACCACTTAATTTCGCTAGGTAGTTAGTTTCGCGAATTTCATGAGGACCTCAAATTCTCTAAATCAAATCCCTGCGAAATAAATTTCACCCGACTTGGTAGATCATGACAAAATGTTGGAATTGCAAAATTAAATCCTCGCAAAGGTTGGCTTTCGGTGTTTCGCTAAATAAAGTACCCGCGAATTGTATGTGTTTTACACTATAAATTCATCTGATCTTTTATTTTTTTAACTATCCCACAATGCATTTCATACAATCCTGCTGATTCACAATGCCTTCCTTTTCCATGTGATAAATTGTGATTCTGTTTGTTTGTAAAATTTTATATTGAATAACTCAATACTTATTGGAATTACAGCTTCAATTTCCCCTTTGAAATATAAATGTATGTGTTTTACACTATAAATTCATCTGATGAATTTGGTGAATACTTGAAAACATGGTAATTAATAATCTTTGAATAAGTTCATCTGGATTGTTACTGAACATATGAGATTAGATTTCTTTTTGTACAGATCCAATAAAATGTAAAATGTGAGTAGCTCATTCACATGTTATTGGATCTATACAAAAAGAAATCTAATCTCATTTGGTAATTAATTACATCATCGACATCAAACGATCATTCACAAATTAATTTTTATTGATCTAAGAGTACAATTTCATAGAACAAAAGAAAATATATCACGAATAAGATATCATTAAAAAATAAATTAAGACTTTCGAACCTGATTACATAGGGGTGGGATTGCCACACAGGTGGAACCGGGTTTTATTCCCAAAACCATGACACCGGAGTTAGGGTTAATATATCAGCAAATTGCGTCATTTTCAGATTAGGAAAACAAACAAAAATCTCAACAGTAACTGAAGCAGGTCTTGACTTTCAGATGGTGTTAAAAGCAGACTAGCAGTGTAACAAAATTCCCCTCTTAGACTGTTCATTAACACTTGACACGTGCGATGGGACATTTCAGATGGTTTATTAGCATAGAAGAGCACGTCTTGAGCAGGAATATAGACAGATAGGCGTATCGAATCATGTCTTGTCATCTAAACTCGACAAACTGAATCGTTTGTACATTGCTCACATATGAGAGATGAAATTTCTTTACTAAAAAGGCTTCACCCCTGGGGGTATGGGTTTTAACCTATCTTCACATAGGCAATCAAGAATTTCTGTACAAAAAGTGATGAATTTTACATGATAAATGTTACACTCTCGGTTCATTTTGAACTCTTTTGTGTGTTTATAAATATGTAACTGGAAAATTAATTACATAGATTATTACACTAAATAAAATATTTGTGCAGTTATATTTTCACGGTAGCTTCTTGCAAAGAGCAAAATGTACAAAAATAATGTAGCACAAAAATGGGGACCAGTATACGTCCCCTTCCTACTACGGAATAAAGCTGTGTCATCCTTATTTGAATTAGGGAAATGATATGTGATGTGATGCTTTCGTGAAGGTTGTTGTATATCTTTGAGGTATTCTCTAGAAATATCTCTAAAAATATGAGTAATGTGTAATTGAGGGATTAGGCCCAGGGTGAAATAACCGTGTTCTATTATAGGCTCGACCGACTCGTTTTTTGTTTGTTGAATTTGACCACATTTCTTTTACAAACTGTTTGAAATTTTGTTTACATATTTTTACAAGATGTTTGACAAATTTATCTCCCTTTTTTTAATTGAATTTTTTGAAATTTGAAAATTGTTGAAAATTCAGCAAAATGTTCACAAGAAACCCTGAAGATGTCCGACCAACCGACCCTACCTGAGAGGTCCGAATATCCATAGAACAAGGAGCGGTGGTTTTTCGTAGCCTTATTGAGTGAGAAATCCAGGGTCCCGATCATTTCCCAAAGATTTATTCATCATTTGGCTCGATCAACACACCCAGATATCGTATGAACGAGTTTGAAATGTAGCTAAAATCTCAAGTATAAAAGGATTGAACCAAGTATATGACTCATCCTCTTATCACTATTTAACCTGATTCCTCCAGCATAAATTATCATATTCTTAAAGTCGGCAACAGCGGGGCAGGTGCGATGAGCACTTATAGATGTATGGATGGCAACATATTAATAATAGCTAGCAATCTTCGTACTATCTTAACTGACATCTTCTATTGACTATTAACCGCCGCTATTATTGATGAGGATTGAGGCTTGTGTGATAGTGTCTCGTGACTCAGGGTGTGTTTTTTATACTACAAAATTGTCACATGTCACATCGTTAGTTTTATCTTGACGGCCAGGATAGTTTTGAGATATTAAGGAAAATAGCTGGTAAAATATTTAGAGAAAATAATAAACCCTCTTTGACTATTATTTTCAAAACGTAGTACTCAATATTTAAAAAAAAGTATTATTGGTAAGCTTACTTTATTTAAACTCTGTCAGACAATTTCAAAATCTCATATTTTAAAACCCTTTCCAGGCGGCAGGTGTCTGCATTCCAAAATGTCACAAATGTTTCAAAAATATCAAAATTATAGAATTTCAGTACTATATTTGGAATCACCATGACATTGAATCAAGTACAAACATGCCTAGTATTGGTTCAGTAATTCATGAGATAAGACTTTATAAGTTTGGAAAGGTTTCTGAAAAATCTGTTTTGTATAAGGCCAAACAAAAAAATTGTTTGGTTGCGAAACATGTGAGGTGAAATGTTATGTTTACGATTGTCGTGTACCTGCTCTTTTAGCATCAGCCTAGAAGCTCCTAGAGAGGAATAAAATATGTATGGCCTAAGAATATGTGTCTGCAATACATTTTAAATGAACAGCAACCGTAATTCACCATCTCGTAAGCATTTATATTCATGAAATCTATTTTTTTTAATTTAAAAAACAAACAAAAAACAACAACAAAAAACGTCACCGAGATTTTCCAATATTTACGATCGGTCGGGAAAGGGCAACCAAACATTTTTTTTGTGCCTATTATGGTAAAACTAAATAGCTGTGTGGAAAGTGTAAAAGTAGACATGATCCATCACAAACATATTGGCTTCTCGTTTAAAACACATGTAGAAGTAATACTGTAAAGCAACAAAATTTTGCTACCATTTTAATTTCGCTAATTACGCGTGGCACCTATATTCGCTAAATTAAAATGCTGCTAATTTTATTCAAAGGTTAACATAGCAAGATCATTCATATTAGTGAAATTAAAGTGCCACTAAAATGTGGTGTTTTGCAACTTCCCTAAATTGTAATGCTGTGAAAATTTAGTGTTTTACAGTAACCATTCAGATTCAGTAATAATAATAATTTTGATTATTAAATTTTTAAGTGAGAATAATTCTGTCGATATATTTTTATAAAATGACAATTTTTCTAATATTTTCGAGTCGTATTTGTGTCAATTTCAGTCATGCACATCTTGTCGAGAAACTGACAGGCCATGTAAGAACACAATCATCATACCTTTAAGGACCCCCACAAATGACAAATTGTTCATGTTAGCTTGTGCATTCAGTCGTGTTATTAGTATCTGTCACTGATGATGATGATTCCCTTTAAATCTTCCCCATGATGAACCCTGAATTTATATTTCCTGTCAGTAACATGTGGATGGATGGAGGGGGTTTGGCTAAATATTGATATTTTTATCCCAATATGATGAATTCCAAATGTATCTTTTCTGTCAGTAACATAACATATGGATGGCGGGAGGGAGTTTGGCTTAATATTAGCAGTTTAAGAATTGTGTATAGATACCTATTCAGCGTCGTTACAGGGTGTCCCAGAATGATTTATACCGGGAAAGGTGCATTTATTTAGCCATGAATTCCATTGTTATCGGTAGAGATGCTTATTTTAACATCTACTAACATTTAGCTTTGTGAAGAATTTTGAATTTTAAAAACCTGACGTTTCTGACAGAAAATATGGACTCTTTAGTAAAAATGGTAAATTCCAAGTTTGACCAAAATTACCTTTTTTGAAACTCATAACATAATTGACCATGCTCGGCACAAAGCTCAATTTAAATGATAAACAGGCAATTTTCTTAGTCTTTTGATTTCCACTACAAAATTAATAGATATCAACTGTTGGTGTAGTTTTATGAAGCAATATTTGAATGGGGCAAAGGAATTGCTTTGCCTGAGTGCTTTATATCTAAGCAGCCGTTATGAAGTTTGATGTGAGCTTTATCAATTGAAATACGCTGAAAATGAAAAACAAGTTTTCACCGATTTTCTATAATGTCATGCCGTATCAGAACAGATGATGATATTTTGATAAAATTAAGAGAGTAAGTAGGAAACATGTTCCCCGTTATATCACAGGCATCATATTGTTATTATTTTTTCAAACACGGTATAGATCTTTCTGGGACACCCTGTATTAAAGCAGTACCTAGTTTTCGAGGCCATCTAAGCCTCTTCTTCAGCGGATAGACATTTTGCAAATAATGTAACCTAATTATTTAAATTAACTATATCCCAACTGAAAAATTTAGCAATTTCTGGCTTCTTTGTCAATCACCAGTCAAATCCAAGCATTTATTTTTATTTATACATTTAATTTCATTTTGGTCAGGAAGACTGGTTCAATTTCAACATCTTTTACAGCTGTGAAATATTTAAATGAAGTCGACAGTAATATTATGTGCTATCGTAAGGTTCTACCCGGGTCATTTATCAAGAAAAACAACTTTCAAAAGTGGTGGTGTGATGAATATCAATGAGGTTTGCTCGGCACGGCAAGGGCCGGATATTTTACCCAGGTATTATAACACTCTTGGCGATAGGTAGCCCAGAGCGACATATTATATGTTTGGAATATTTTATTCAAATTTGATCCGTAGCTATGCTGAGAGACACAGTGGTGTGCGTCACGGGTGGAGAGCAGATCTGCTGTGAAAGATTTAGTCAGTTAAAGGTGTTTGACTCGATTTTTTTCAAATTATGTTTGCTTTTCTACAAGAAGGCATAGGATAAAAACAGTCTTAAATTCCAAAATAGAAGTTTAAAAGTCACCCCAGTCGTTCTATTGTAAGATGCAAACATTTAATTTTGTACAGGAGCTTGATGTGGTTATCCACATTCGGGGATACTGTTAAACCACTTAATTTTGTGAGGGATTTATTTTTTCGCTAGGGATGTTGATTCGCGAAATTAAATACATGCAAAATTAACAATTTTGCATTGAAAGTAACAGTAACATTTCCAGATTCGCAAAATTAAATGCCTGTTAAAATAGCAGTCATTTTAAATTCGTGAAATAAAGTACCTGCAAAATTATAGTGTTTTACAGTAACTCAATACTATCTTCCTTTAAAGCACCGAAAAATAAATAAAAATGTCTCGGGACTGAAATTATGTAGGGGTAATCAGAAGGGAAACAAATATTCTTTTGATTATAAAATCACAATTTTGATTGGAAAGGAATTTGATGGGTTTGGCCACATATCTTGAATTTCATACATGTTATATCAGTTGGTTAAAACAAATCCATTTTGTAGTCACTTATTCAATATAGATGTGTTTTTTCTCGGCTCTCCACACAAATATTCTTCTTTTAGATCCTCCTGTCATAGCGCCCGGTAATGCAAAAATATAAACAACCGAGTGCTGATATTTTGTCCAAACCAGCGCCCGTTGACAAGCGGGAAGCTTGCCCAAAGCATCGAATTTCGATTTGACAAGATTGAATAAAAAGTTAGCTCCCGGTAGACTGAAAGTAGCTCCCGGTTCTCAATAAATCCCATGATCCGGGCGCTACTTTGGAGAAAAAAAATAGCTCCAGGTAAAAAACCTGTTATCTTGATTTCTTGAGCC
This sequence comes from Ophiura sarsii, assembly GCA_035610835.1. Lineage (NCBI taxonomy): Eukaryota > Metazoa > Echinodermata > Ophiuroidea > Amphilepidida > Ophiuridae > Ophiura > Ophiura sarsii. The sequence goes on from CM069441.1 coordinate 56,687,539, forward strand.
TTGGATTTATGCGCATAGCTGTTTTGTAATCCATATTTTCAGCTATTATTTGTTAATTTATATCATAATGTTTAAAAGAAAATTGTGTAACTCATTCCACAATAATTCGAAAGTACTTTAACCCAAGCAAAGCAGTAAAGCGAGACGAACCATACTTTTTGAGTCTACATATTATTTATTATTTTTCTTGCTTATACAGAAAATCAAATTTAATGGTATGTATTAGGGCATTTTTAAAGTGTGACCTGTTAGGCCAAGTAACAAAAATAATGTGTTACACCGCTACAATATTTTTGTTATTTGTTATTTTCAAAAATTCCAAAATAATCCAAAAAAGTTCGTCTTTGTTGTGTGTCCATCATTTACAACTATTTTTCAATGAAAAAGATGCCATTTTTAAAGCTGATTCCTTCTTTGTTTACGTTGGCATATAAAGTGATACGAATATTGAAACAATTCTTGCAAAAAGCTTGTATTTTGACTTCTGAAAAATAACAAATAATCCAAAAATAACAAATAATAAGGGCTGCCCTCACTGATTTGTAAAAAGTCCGGATGAAAAACACATTATTTTTGTTACTTGGCCTTATCAGAGAAATGCCCGGGGTGCTCAGTGTTCATTACAAGGGGGTATCATGCGCGTCCAAGGACCTTCAAAAAGTACCCTAAATACGTAATCGTGTTAATGTGAAAAAGCACCCCCTAAACAAGTATGGCACAGTATTTTATAATACCCTAAGCAAGTAATATCCGTATTTCCAATACCCTAAACAAGTACTCAAAATATTTTGATACCCTAAACAAGTACTCAAAATATTTTGAAACCCTAAGCAAGTAATTTGTATAGTTAAAACCTCTTTTCCACGTATGACACATTTTAAACCATTTCCTATATATAAGCTAAAACTATTATGAACCAAATGCCGAGCTGATTTATCAGATCACTTAGGCCTACTTGCGAAGGATACAATTTGTGAAATATATCTCGCCCATCATGTATCATGGCTATTTATAATCCTCATGGAGCAAATAAGGATCCTAAATACGAAAGCCAATGATGTAAAAAGTATACCCTTTTTCTTAATTTGGTTTGTTTGGATACCCTATTCACGTTACGTACGTAACGTGCCCCAGCTTGAAAAACTACCCTAATTACGTGATTTCTTGGACACGCATGATAACCCCCTCGTAATAACCACTGAGCACCCCGGGGAGAAATGTCTCCAAATTCACTGTGATTTTCCAAATAGTATGAAATAGATAACAGATGCCTTAACCTTTTCAATTTAAGCTGATGAAATATTCAAATTGAGCTTTGGTTCAAAGCATTAAGATTTTTGATATAGAAAAAATACAAAATGTTGTACACAAGCCATAAAAACGATTATAATGAAATGACCTTCCTCGCTACATGTAGGGCTTCAGTGGTTAGAAGGGAACAACAATGTAAATCATGCCAAAGATGTTTTAAATGTAAAAGAAATTCCTGGAAACTAGCAATGCTTCAAATGCTCTTTTCTTAAGGACTCTTTTAATTATTTACTGTTAAACAGTTTAATTTCACGGCAACTTATTTAAGCGTATTAGTATTTAGTCAATATTTTGCGGCAATTTAATTTCACTAATTTGTATCATTTTCCTATGTATATATAAACATTATAAATAATATAATTGGTGGCAATTTAATTTGGCGAATTGGATCTCTTAGCAAAATTAAATTGCTAACAAATTAAAGTTTTTTTACAAATGTTAATGCTGTGTAGACTAAATTAATTCATCACATAAATATTGTTCAATGAGTAAAGTCTTAAAGTTGATTAATTAATACTATGATACAAGAAGGTTATTAATTAACCCTCATTGTAGCAATTTATGTGCAAATCAGTGAGTGTAAAAAATCAAGGAAATATATGCGATTAGTATGTTGATCTTTTACCGACCATGAGAAAATGATTCAATTAATTTGGTTTATATATTTGCATAAAATAAGAAGATATGATTTTGATATTTATGTGTTATAAATTATACTTGATAATCAATATCGGTCAATATTAAAATAAATAGATATGCAGAGTTTGTTTTTAATCACACGTTAATAAAACTTGACAGTTAAAGCCATCAGGTATCCCCTTAATGGCAAAAGTCATCAGGTTTCAATACTACCGATTGTACCGAGATTGGAAAGATTTTAGATGACTTATTACCATGGCAACGGCTCTTCTTCAAATCTTCTTTTGGATGAAAAAAATCCTTGATTAAATTGGCTAGGGATATATGGTGCATGATGGAGAGAAAGAGTAGTGTGAATGGCCTGGGTAATGCATAGCTGGCAGACATACCATGATTTAAGGCTATAAGGGTTTGTGAATAGTTAATTAGTGTATTTTGAGTCAGTGAATTTCGATTGAATAATAAATACGTAATGACCAAATTTAAACGGATATTAAAATGGACTGAAAAATCACATGCCTCGAGTTATAAGAAGTGCGTAGGGTTTTGTTGTTACTGAAGTGTGTCCCTTTAACTGAAATTACTCCCACATGTTTAATATTTTTTGAATCTTTAGTGCATTTTACTTTACTTAAAGTTAAAATGGTAGTACAGGCTGAATCAAATTTCATGGCAGCTTCTTATAATTATTTGCCTTTTTATCAACAAACTGCTAAATGTGTAGAAACCATAGCCACCGAAATCTTATTTGGTATTATGAAATTTCCCGAACAGAGAATGTATGCGTGTGGCCGTGTACTAATTCTAAAGATACGATGTTGTATTGGTTAGCTATATTGTCATTTTAACAAGAACTCCTGAGTATATATGAATGATTAGTAAAAATCGTATTCACGGATACATATTAATTTTTAAATTAATTTGAATGCAAACATTATGTGCTTGAAACTAACTACTTTTTTGGTGCGCTTTTTAGGCTTCAATCAGCTACTGTGAAAACAATAACACTCAATTAAAATTGTATCTCTTTTTGCATGTATTTGTGATGAAGCTACAAATGTCAAATTTAAATGTATACACGCAAAACAGTTTAAAACCGACAAAGCGCAAAAAATGAATCATACAAAAATTACCACTTTTACTAGCCTATTTAGTATTCAATTGAGACTGATCCATTCGTAATGTGAGGGTCATAAAATAATCTCTGAACAGTAATGATATTGATACACTGATACAACGCTATTTGTTATACACAATTTGTGTATGTTTACAGAGCATTTATCAGATTGGCTAATCAATATGTAAATTAGTTTTTAAGTCAGAATCAATTTTATTAACGTAAAGATCAATTGGAAAATCACATATAATCAAAAATCAACAACAAAATTTAAAGCGCACCTCAAAATCACACAAGTACAACACAGTCAAGTGCGTATACGTTTTTAGATCACTGTTTGTTTTGATTATAGTATTTGATATAGAGATTTAGATTTACACTTCCTTCCAAACTTTATAGTTTCAGACAATTGAGGACCCTAGATCTTGTGATATTGTAGTTAAGTATCAGTTTCTGCTGCAAGGAGGATCTCTGCACCCTCTGTTCAAATGTTACAGTTAAGTCATGTGGTAAAGCTATGTAAGAGTCCATGGGAGATACAACCCGAGTGGGTCAAGTCGACACATGGACACAATAAAACCCAGTTTTTGCCATTTTTCTCAATGTGACTTAACCCCCTTTTAGATCTAGGGTCCTCAATTAGTACAGACCATTATTTTTCCCTTCAAAATTTGATTCCAATTATTACATCTCCCTGCACAAAACACAGTATGAGCATTTGGATTTTATTTGCATTGAATTACGATAAAAAAGCAGACACATGGAACTAATTTGGATATATTATGAAATCAAGACATATAAAGTAATAACATAACATCTATTGAGCTATTTATCTAGTTATGATTTATTTATTGAGGGTAAAACACTTCAGTGACCAGGGTGTATTTCATATTAAGATCTTCTTAAGTTGAATCCAAGAATTGATTCTTCTTAAATCCTGAAATCTTCTTAAGTTAAGAAGATTTTTTTATCTTCAATTTCATAAAACAACTTAAGAAGAATATCCTTCAACGGGCAAAGGATATCTCAAGTTACCAAGGAACTCTAAAATATCCTAAATATGTTTTATTCTTTTACTTGCGAAGAATTTAATAGGAACTCTTCTTAATTAAATGATAATTTAGTGCAAATTTACTCAGTGACATATTTCTTAAATATACATATTTTTGGTGAAACATACCAGAATTGCTATTAAATTTTAAAATTAATATATATATTTGAGGTATGGTTTCTGATTGCATGAGTATGACTATTATGTACAAACTTAAATTGGCATGATACATAATTTGGAGCTGATATTTTCTTAAACATTTGAATACAAAGTGTCTGTGTTGTCCACCTTTCATATATATATATAGTATTAACTTTAACCCACTTGGGTAAATTAAATTGCTCAAATACCAGCAGATGATATTGTTCTGGCTAAACCAGTGCTTCCACACCTCAAAATAGAATTCCAACATTTCCTGAAATTTGATGGGATTTCCTGAAATCTTCAAAATTGCTTTATCTGTGCTATTTTTAGAATTTTATGGAGGTCTTCAGGAAGGCAAGGATATAATCACTCCGGAATTGGCATTGAAATTTTTTTCTCTCGAAATGTAGGGTTGAAATGAATGGTCTTTAGAAGTCGGTCATTATGTGGACCAGGGGTGATTGTCGGACTAATGTTGGCAATTGTTTGATATTATGGGTACCAAAAATAAATGAAACAAAAAACAAGGGTAACATTTTCCCCCTCTTCTTTTAAGATATAAATTATCGCAATTTTGAAATTTCCCGGATGTCCCGAAATTACCTTGAATTATATTATTTCTCGAAATTTCCTGAAAAGTGGAAACAACTGGCCGCTAAATATGTAGAATGTGTAGCATTGTTTGGTATGTCTGAGGCTGAGAATAAAGATATGTGTTATTGCTTGTATTGTAGTATTCATATACGTTATACTATAGCAACATTAGTAATAACATCCATACAAAAATGTCTGTCATCAAATTTATGTAGTCAAGATTTATTGATAAATTATTGTTTTTGTCATTTTGTTATCATTGGAATCTGCAAAACTAATAATCATTAATGCCATTTTCAATCCTTACGCTTAATGTACAGAGTCATTTCTGATATATGAAAATGATTATGGCATGAATGTTATTATAATAAAACTAATCAGGTGTGTCTAGTGATTCACATCACTGGAACGCATTAAATTGCACTGGGGACATGTGATTGTACCATTAGTAACTGGCGCATCGCACAGGATGGGCAATGTGTTGCTAGTAGTGAAGCCTAACAACATTGTTTGATTGCTCTTGTTTGTTTGACTGACTTTGTACTGCTCCCCTCAACCAGATTTTGATGTGTGTGCGTACGAAAAATACAAGATAAACATAAAACATATTTATTTTTCTTAGAATATATTTTGAAGTAGGTCTGTCTAATAATTAATTGTGGTTATTATGTCACTGTCGTAGATCCTTGAACATCATACACCATCATATCACATGTTATTGTACCACAATAAACTTGAATTCAATGTTTTGATTTACCAAAATTTACCAAATTTGCAGCGCCACAGGCAAGCAAACAATTATTTATTTCATGGCATAATGTGTACATAAATACTGGAGAGCAACATGATGTGTACATGTGTACATGAGTGAGTAATATCTAAAGGGGAAATTTCCATTTGCTTCTATTCCATCCATTCAATGTGTATCAAACAAAAGCAGTAAAATTGAAAAATGAAAAGTGATTATTTTTGTGGCTTTGTTTGTGAATGGCGGGAGAGATTTGATTAATGTGTATGTTATGTAGGATGGATACTTGTATTGTTTACTAAACAAAGAAAATCTAGGTGACCAATGCTGCTAGTATGTTCTTCCCGGTATGTTTATGCACTATTGTTAATAAGGAAACCATATACCCCTTAAAAAAGATCTGGTCAAATAATATCAATCATATAATATCCAATTGACCATGCTGTTGGGTACTACCCAAATAAACATCGGTCAGTTTTTGTTCAGGGATACAAACAGATATTTTTGTTTAGGGATACTAACAGATACTACACAAGAACACATATAATTTAAAGAATGCTGAACAAGCATCTTTTGTCTTTCCTAAAACTGAATATTTAACAAATAATTGAGTACTTGACATTTTTATACATTCAAGTTGCAGTTAAACATAACAGAGCACATTTGCTATTTATTATAACCAATATATATGATATTAAAAATAAAAAAAAATAAAAAGCAACCCTATATTTTCAGATTTTAGGGTCAGTCGCAAAGGGCAAGTCAAAGTGGTTTTGCCTTTTATTCTAATACAGCATTAGAAGTACTTAAAGAGCAAAGAACTAATAAAATGTGTGTATAATAATGATTTAGGACTGATCTACTCTACAGAATATCAAATTTCAGTTCCACTTATAATGCTATTTGTGTGATAGCTATTGAAAGGTAAAGTCCCTATTTTACTATTCTATATCAGGGCTTCTCAACTGGCGGCACATGCGCCAAATGTGGCACTTGGAGCAATGGTGGTTGGTGCTTTGACTCCTCAAAAATGTAAAGAAATACATAAGAAAATGGGTGCATTTGATGCTTCATCATACATTTTATCTCATGATTGTGGCAATCCATTAAAAATGATGTTGAGAACCCCTGTTTTATACAATAACAGCGTTTTGCTGCAGTATTTGTACTGAAAAGAAAAATGATGGACATCTTATTTTATACCGTAGTAGAAGTTACAGCGTGAAGTCAAAATTCATTTAAAATACTATAAATATTAAAATGTATTAAAATCCAAAGTGTAATAGAAATATTGGTTGAGAAGGCCCACGTAAAGATAATATGTTTCTCTTCTGTTTGATGGGTGTAGCGGTTCTCGCCCATTTAAAATTTTCAAATTTTACAAATTCAATAGAACTGCCACACTTGTCTATGTTTTCAGTTAACGGTAATATGAAAGCAATAATTTATGATGTTAAAATGAGTGAGCAGGGTCTTAGCCAGCCACCCGTCCACCCGTCTTTTGGACGGGCAGTTTCTAAAGTGGACGGGTGGAAATATCCCCAACCCGTCTTATTGACGGGCAGTTTTTTGGACAAAAATAAATAAATCATTAATTAATTATAAACTTCCAAGGGTCATGATAAGCGAGCACTTTAAATAAATAATACGGCGCGGTAGGACTATAAAATCTAGTAAAAAATTAATGGTAGTCAGTATATTAAACGGTCCAGAATCTGACTTATATCAATTCTACAAGCATTGAACATCCCGATCAAATATTATGATACTGTTTTATAATGCGTTCAGACCTTGGCTGATGAAGAGATGGATATTCATGTATTATTATTAACCTTTACCATGCTGGGGAAAAACACTTGTCGTTCTGGTGGTATTCCCTCGGTTTTCTCAAAGTATCCCGAGATTTAGCGGAATTGTAACTACATTTCGAATTTGTGCATAAAAATCGACCATAAATAGTGCAAGAAAATCTTGAAATGTCATTTAAAATACTTCGATCTATCGTACCAAATGCGGCGAACTTGGCTCGGGGAATACCTTTCAATCATCATGTAAACAGAATTTGGTTCCCGTATGTTATTTTTCTCATGTTACGTCGTGCTGTAAAATGGGTACCACCAACCGCACATGGTTTTTCGATGACGCAGATCATTTCCATGAAGCAATGCAAAATACTGCCGCCGGCGGTTGGTAGACTAAGACTATGCCGCCCTCTACAATTTCGTTATCAAGGTTCCATACGGAAATATTCAAGATCGACTAGGGGATGTATATAAGATGGCCGCGCGTATACGAAAGAAATAATTTCTTCGGTATAAAAAAATGCCCGGGAAAAAATGTCAAAAACGGCAGACATTAATTGGAATATAATGCAAATAATGAAACCTCTCTACCAGGGATAACTTTCAAAATTAATATATTTTCATGCAGAGAAGAAAATGGACTCATAAGTAAGCTTATTACTTTTTAAAAAGTGATATTTATTTAACATTTAACAACAAACATTTTCAATAAAATATCGGTCAAAAGTGCCCCCCAAATCACACCAAATGGGTTCGAAAATTGGAATTTTTTCGAACGCTGAGGGGGGCACATCCCCCCTCAAACTCCCCCCTGTCCGCGCTAGCGCGGAACGCGGTGCTTCGCACCTTGGTGCTTCGCACGTCAGTCATTACAAATATTTTGTTTTTGTTTTTGGGACGGGCACATTTTAAATCCTAGCTAAGACCCTGTCAGAGTGAGTGACACCAATATTTATTTTTGATAACTAAAAGTATCTACCATATTAAGACTAGAGATGTTCAAAATAAGGAATCGGAAAAGGATGAGAAACATGTTATTTTTTTGGATGTGGCCACAAAAACCAATAATATATTTAAAATTTCTGAGAAAAGGTCAGCGGGATCTCGGATGGTATGGGGAGCAAAAATGAGTCATACAGTGCAAAAAGAAATCAGTGTAAATGATCAAATTGATATATCATGGGCTGGTGTAGTGCATTAGCACTGTTGCAGGTATATATGAACACAGCCAATTTGGATTAATTTAATTCACCGTTTTTAAACATAAATTTTGATAAACGACAACAACAAAAACCTGTTGTACGGGCCTGATCAACCCATTTTTTAAAGAAATTAGTGGGGAAAAAAATCACATGCAAATTAATACCGCCCCTAATAAATGTTTTGCTGTAGTCAAAAAATGGCAAAATGTTTACAGATTGTTTTGATTTTGTACGTTCATTTTCAAGGAGGGAAAGGGAAAAAAAACAAAAAAAACGACCAACCCGACTGAGGTCTGTTTGCCCATACAACAGTTTTCCCCATGCAACTGTTTTTTCCCCTGTCATCAAAGCATAGGAATATTTAATATTGCACAGTCCTGCTTCTCTTTTCAGTTTCAACTTGAGAATGCCCAATAACATTTTTGGTCAGTCACTGTGAGTTGATTCTTTATGTAGTGGTGGGGTTGGGTTTAGTAACGAAATTCACCAAGAACACGACATACATACATAAACAACATTTATAAAGCGCCTTTCCAATTTGATAAATAATAATAATAATGTTCAGCATCTTTTTAATTGCATTCATTTAAAATATACAACCTTGCCTATGGCAAATATGTGATGGAGTAGTGTCTATTGTAACTATACACATTTGCTAGCCTCAAGGTTGTCATTATAAAAGTCTGGGAGGACTGGATTTGCAATTAAATCAACATCATGGTGTTTATGGTTGTCACATCAAATACAACTGGCAACTCTGGAACTCTAGAGGGCAGTGATCACCTATTTCAAATGAGCCACTGACATGGTTTCATGCTATATTCCTGGACAGTTTGTATTTCTCTGAACTGTAATAACTTGGGGGAGTATTCAGAAATACTTTGGTGGGGGGGGGGGGGGGGGGGGGGGGGGGCCAAAAACGGGGGTCTAAAAAGTTTGAAGTCTCAAAAAGGGGGGACTAAAAAGTTTTCCCTACTCAAGAGGGGGGGGGGGGCGGTCAAAAAAGTTAGGCCAAATAGATAGTCGTTAACGGTAAAAATACCAAAAGATTTCCGCGCGCTACACATGATTTTGAACGCAGTTTACCAAATTTCTGCACGCTCCGCGCGCGCGTCTTTGTGAAAATAACATGCAGACAGCAGGATTTGTAATACAAAATGTGACTAACCAGTGTCCACAATTTTTACTTCAGAACTGTTACATTTTGTATAGCACCAAATTGACCAAATTGTTCGTGCTCCACGCAAATATTTGTGAAAGTATTGTGTAGATAGAAGTAACTTTCTGGAAAAAAGAAACCGTTTTTAAAAAGGCTATAACATGATAAATACAAATCACCGAAAAATACAATTCAGAGGCTTGAAAGATATGTTTCAAGTGAATTTAAAATGTTGCAAATCGATTGCCAGCTATACACAGTTCTGACCGTAAGCATCATAGAACTTGGGGGGGGGGGGGGGGTCGAAAAGGTTTTTCACCCTGTTAAAGGGGGGGGGGGTCAGAAAAGTTTGTCAATTTGTAAAGGGGGGTCAAAAAAGTTTAGACACCGACAAACAAAAAAAATGATTTTTCATTATGATTGATTTGATACCCACTTAATGCAATCATGTTCTATGTTTGTACATCATCTTAGCTGATATGATTAAAGTCAGAAAGCAGCAAATAAAGTTTCAAGTGAAAGTCATTTTAAAGGTGAAAATGCTAAATATATATATATTTTTTGTTGTAATTCTCAATTTCGGTAGCAGGCGGCAACAAGAAACTCAAAATCAATTGTGAAGGGCCTTATAGGATTTGTGTCCACCAAACTTGACCTATATCACCCCAGTCTTCTCCTGAATACAATGGGAATCCAACCACATGTTGATAAATATTAGATATATAAAATATGTTTGATATTTGTTTGTCTAACAATTATTGTTTTATTATTTTCTCGTTATACACAGGGTGCCAAACACTTTGACTTTTTGCCGCAGAGCTTTTGTATTCCATCAGAATTTGAGGAATTCAACTGTAAGTATTGGATGATTCAGAATCATTATTAGGCCAACAACAACAAAAGTTGTGTTGCCCTCAGCGACCGACCCTAAAATCGTTAAGATTTAAATTTGATTAAAAGTGTCTAAATGTTACTATTTCTTGCTTGAAATGAACAAATAAGCCTAAATAAATGTTTTTTAGACTATTGTCACACTAGAAACATTAGTTAAATTGACATATGGGCATATACCAATTTTGTCTTGACATAAACCATTTTTTTCAGCCAAAAAAACAAACATTGAAGAAACAAAAATAGAAAAAATAAAAAATAAATTCCGACCAACCGACCCGAATGAAAATATTTGGCACTTGAGGGCAACACAACATTTTATTTTTTAGCCTTAGGCCAAACAAATGGTTATGTTGCCCTCAGCGACCGACCCCTAAAATTTCAAAAAATAGGGTCTCACATTTTTTCCAGAAAGAAATCAACAACAATAAAGGGGTTCGGCAACCCAACATTTAGTCCTTACTGGAGGACTGAAATACTGTAAAGCATGAAATGTTCGCGGCATTAACATTTTGCAAATCACAGACTTCTGCCTTTTTCGCGGCATGAATATTTTGCGAATGTGTGAGTAGTCATACAGGCCTTTAAAAAGCAAAACATTTGCGTGCATGAACATTTTGCAAGTCAGCTGCAGTCGCGAAATTCTCGAAAATTTTGGATGCACTGAAACATTTCATGCTTTACAATATCCTTCCCTGCTCCTCTGCCCAAGTAATATTGTGTAGAATTACATGTGTTTATATTGACTGAACATATTCTATACCTTGTTTAGTCCAGTTGATGTTGAATACAGATTTCATACGCATAAACACAACATTTTAAGGCTTCTTTATTTCACATGGGAGAGGGAGGAGAGGTGATTTTGTCTTAAGTTATAGCCACTAGCCAGTGCTGAGCGAAATTACTGTGCCCTATTGTCACAAGGTGTGTTAGTGTCTTAGACCTGACTGGAAGTCCTCTTGTGGTCTTTACGCTTAACATTTTTGTGGAAGGTCCCTGGTTTGAATCCCGGCTGGTGCTCCAAAATGTTGCTGGTATATCTCGGTGATTTTGTATATGTATGGGCGGTATGTGACACTATTTCCCTGGTAGATACCATGTAGTATTTATTCTATATTACACCTCCTTATGACCCTGGGGATGAGATAGGTTGTTGGGAAATAGGAAATAGTCACAGTTATTTCAATGGGAAATAATACCTGGTTGTACAAATTTTGGATATTTATGAGGTGTAATAAAAAGGGTTTTTTCTTCATGGAATATTCCAATGAAAATTCTGTAAGTTTTTTTAAAAATTAAGTGATGAACCTAGCCAAGTTTAAAGGTTGGCTTGAAAACTTAAGCCACATTGTGAGTAAACGGTTATACATAATTTCCGGTCCCACTTATTTATATGCCAATAGTAAATTACTATTGGCATATCAGTGGTATGTCAGTTTACCAAATACAGAGACAAAATCCTTTAATCTCAACTCAGTTTTTATCAATAAAAAAATTTTAAAAAAAGGAAATTGTGCAGGGTTAGCATTTTACCTTGAACTAATTATGTGGTGAAGTGCAAACGGAAAATGACAGTATGTGATACAATTGTTGCGTGTGCGCCATGAAAGTTTATCTTCCTGTTTTTAAGGTTGGATTAGCCACATAAAATGTCATGGACATAGATCTTATTAGAAAATAAGATGCGTAATAGGGCAGTCACAGTGTTTAACCATGTGGTATTTGACCGATTCGGACCTTATAGTCCAAAATTTCACACTTTCTTGAAGTCGTTTACATGTAGCATCGGCTGATACAGGAACATTCAGTATCGTTCGATACTGGTACAACATCAGTATTCCAGTATCGGGGATACTGGAACACAATTATGCAAGGAAATAGGATAGAAAAGGGAAAGAGGAGAGGAGAGGAGAGGAGAGGAGAGGAGAGGAGAGGAGAGGAGAGGAGAGGAGAGGAGAGGAGAGGAGAGGAAATGAGAGGAAAACGGGGAAGCTTATAGAGTTTGTAGTATGAAATGCCGGGTGTCCAAAGGGAGAATAAGGGGGTTTTAACACATTGTTAGGCCCAAATGCAACAGCTTCAGGGGGCTCCCCCCCCCCCCCCTACATGGGAGCTGGACCCCACCAAGGGGCTTTGCCCTCTGGACCCCCATTGTTTTGGCCCCCCTAACGTAGCACCCTGGCGCCGCCCCTGCCATTATGTAACAGTATCGTTCAATATTGGGTCAAATCACAATGGTAGCATATGTACCAGTATCCCGCGATACTGGCACATAAATGATATACTTTTTGTTATACTTGTACAACTGTTATGCATGTGATGCACATTCTGCCCACATTCTTCTGTGTTAATTCGCTGCTGTAATAGTGCCGAGTTGTTAATTTCCTTTTCTGGTTGTCTGCTTCACAATCACTTATACTAAAATTTCCTTATAACCTTGCCCCAGTTTTGATCATCATGGTAATCAGTGGAAATTTCCAGTCATTAATTTGATGTTAGAAGAATCTAGGTCAGTGGGCACTATAAATAGAAACCGATAACAAATAAGTGTATACAAACCAGTTGCGACATCACGTTCCTTTAAATGTTACATACCATGGATCAAATGTTTTGTAGAAATAAGGGGATTTGAAAAAGCGATTAACACTTTTTCATACCATCCATGCAATTTGTACCCTTGGTAAATAATATCACCCTCAGATTTGTGAGAGAAACCAACGAAATACGTCATGCATTTAAAAGTTCATGAACATCATATTTTAAGCTATCCAGGTACATTTCTTCTTAAAATTTGTGTGTTTGAGAGAAAACATTCACACACAAAAGCCACGAGTTCATAGCTGATTTCCTGTGCTGCATATTCCATTCCTTGGTTCTTTCTGCTACACCCCCCAATAGTCATAAAGCTTTGTGTTGTGATTAATGATAGGTTTCTCTCTAATGATCCCATTTGTTAGCATATAATATACTTCAGTTTCATTATAAAATGGAGGGGGTGGCAGTTTCAAGACTTGGGGCAGGGGGAAGGGGACTCAAGACTTGGGGGGGGGGGGGGGCAAACTCGAGACTTGGGGTATTTACCTCTTCCCCTCCCCCACCATGCTCCCACTGTACTGACTAAATGAAGTTCTAGTCTTCTGCAGTCCTTGCCCCCTACCATAACAGTACCGATTTGACACAATGCCAATGCCATTATGGGGATAAACATATGGTGTAGCCCTGTCATATTTAGGGCTTAAAGTTCAGTCGCTTGTTATCATAACAGTCTACATAATATGCGGGTCAATCTGTAAGCTTCATAATTCTGTAGAGAATTGACACGATACAGAAGAAACCGATACGAAATTGGGCTAATTTCCTTGTAATCCCTCATGATATCCGAGTTACACAGTGATATCTGTGTTGTGTAATATCTAGTTCGGACCGGCTGAGCTGGCATTATTGGTCATTGAGGTTCTTTTTCCTCTTTTTTTTTTGGGGGGGGGGGGGAGAAGAGAGTTGCTGGTAGGCAGAGACAGTTGGTTACAAGATGGGGTATGATTAGTATTTGGGTACATGGAATTTGTTGACAGATGATTTCTGTGAGGTATCTGCCAAACCTGCTAGGTAAAATAAATGTAAAATTTCAACTCTGATTTCATTGTTGAAATCTAAGACATGGTCATTTATGAGTAAAAAAGAAATCCTGACAGTCCCTTGTATTTGCCTCCTTGTTATGCCAAACATTGTTATGGAGATTGTTTTTCATTGATTGTCTTGTCTGTTTGTTTTTCCCTCCAGCTGCTCATTTGAAGGAGAGGGGAACATGGATCGTTAAGCCGGTCGCCTCCTCAAGAGGAAGGGGGATATTTCTCATCAACCACGTAAGTTTGTACCCAAGTCCACTTCATCCGAGTATGAGTTGAGCTTAGTCTGCTTCTTATCTAAGTCTTAGACCGAGTCCTGCAAAACTACAAACTGAGTCCGTACTTGAGTCCGGACTCTGTGATTCAAGTGTGTGTTCGAATCTGGACCTAAGCATGATAGTCCTTTCAACATTTAGGATTTATACACAAATTGGGTTGTTTTTTCTCTCGATACAAGTGATCAAATAGGCAAGTATTGTGAGTCTTGTGTGTACTTAATGTGCATTCAATAGAAAGCCCACCCTTAGCAGGCACATCAGTATATATTCTCCTCATAGGCACAACATTTCTGCACCATGACCAACAGTCTTTCTTGATCGCTTGTGTTCAAACGTCATCACATTGGGGTTATGTGTGTGATATTATTATGCAATCACCAGAATACATGCTGAAGTCTCCTCCCAACTTGAGGTGACACGAAGAATAGATGCACCACAAGTATGTGTCCCTCCTGGTATATGTTTGTGCTTGTGATGCTTTCATTTCAAGTTTTGCAGGGTGGAAAAAATGCCGTCATATACAGAGCATCCAAATGAAAATGCTCCTTCTCAGTTTAGAATACGATATTTAAATGGAAAGAGGAAAAATGTTACTGCACATTACTGATTAACTTTTTCAGATTAGTTACAATTGAAGTGAATGACAATTAGTATGGGAGCACTTGTTTTGTCTAATAAACACTATTCACTTGCGTTTCTAGAAATAATGACATACGGTTTATTTGTCTTCAGTGGTTTGTAGACAATTCAGATCAAATTGTCCTGCCCCACATTCCCCAGGTTTCAAGATTGATTGATATGATATGTCCAGATTGATATTTTATAGGATTTTGTACTATAGTTTAATTAATAATTGAATGAACAATTTTGAAATAGCGTTCTGCATACAAACAAGTTCAAGCAGCGCGTGCTGCGTATGCTGCATACACACTTGCGCTGTATGCTGCATAAGCATGAAAGTACACACAAATCCCAGCGCTAGTGATCAATCGTGTATCTTGTAGCTGCGTATACGCTAATGGGGAACTTGTTCGTTCAATAATTAATCAGACTATAGTTTTGTGTGAAAAAAGAAAAAAGGTCTTGGCATCCAGTAGAAGTTAAGTAGCAGGGCTAGCGCTGACCTGCAGATTCAAGGGGTCCAAATCGAGAAAAATCAGGGTCCAGGTATCTATAACTAGGGGTCAAAACTAGTCAAAACTGTAAATTTAAGGGGTCCTGGACCCCTTGACTCCTTAAAACGCCATCCCTGTTAAGTAGTTTCATTCCAATCTTAATCACTTCACTTCTTTTTCGCTTCAGCCACACGAGCTATTTCTCGACGACAATTACATTGTCTCCAGATATCTTTCCAATCCGTTAACCATAGACGGTAAGTTTACATGCTTGACCGATAAACTATGACGCAGCATTAACGATTGTATTCTCTGTGTTTTTGTATCCCCTCATCTTTTCCTTTAATAGCCTCAGAACATTCCCTTAAATGCCAACCTCTTAGTGTCTAGATATATCGCTGATCCAATGACCATAGACGGTGAGTGTATTACAAGGAGTGACGTGCAGGTAGTGGTTTTCGATTTTGTTCGCACAGATTTGCCTTCCCTTCAGGATGTGAATTCTTAACAATCACCCACACATTCGCCCATTACTAACCAACATCACTTACAATTCTTTTAGTAGGATGTAACTAAACCTGTATCCGTTGTTGTTCAAAC
Source organism: Ophiura sarsii (assembly GCA_035610835.1). Taxonomy (NCBI): domain Eukaryota; kingdom Metazoa; phylum Echinodermata; class Ophiuroidea; order Amphilepidida; family Ophiuridae; genus Ophiura; species Ophiura sarsii. The sequence goes on from CM069441.1 coordinate 56,703,816, forward strand.
TAATTCATATATGTGGTCTAGGGAAACCATTCACCTGGTCATTTGTTTACACTGATGTGGAAATCTGTTGACAATGTCAGTTAATTTGATCACTTTTCTGTTTTGAAAAAGAGATATTGGGTGTTTTTTATATTGAAGCGGAAACGAACCGGCCAAAATATCACAGGATGTGCCTGAATAATCCAAGTCCCAATTAATGTATAATATGCAAACATAAAAAGTGTCAACATGTTTCAGGATAAACATTTGGCAGAATAGTTATCCAATTATTGCAAATATAATGTAGTAAGACCACCATACACATTGTCACTGTAATACCGTATACTGGACCTAACCTAGCCAAATCACACCAGACCACTAAATCATACAGTATTTTCTACTGAAGCAAAATAATAATACGCTAATTTATGTGTTGCAAATAGGAATTGTCCATATAAGAAGCAAAATACATATATCAAATGCAAATTCACCAATTGCAAAGAATAAAAAAACATAGCCAAGATAAAAATGTGATGCAACACATCAAAAATGGGGACTTTGCTATGTGGTATTAGAAGTCATTTTCACACGTAACATCTGAATGCCTTGATAAATTTTGATACATTTGGTACTCAAAATCGACTTCACCTGCAAAGTCACCCCCTTTTGATGTGCTGCATCACAAATGATGACAATTCTCTTTACCAAGTCAAGCACCTTCTGTCACAATATGGCGATGAGAAGGTCAGATCTGTAGTGGATTCATTTCTGTAGAAAAAAACCCATTTCTGCCAGGTGTTTTACAATTTACTTATTCAAAATGAAACTTGTAAGAGCAATACTAGATTAAAATCATGTCATTTGTCATCAATTAATTAAAATACAGGATAACAATAAGGAAATCATTGAAGCCCAGGGGCAGTCCGTCCGCGTAGCTGACATCCTAGGCCAAAGTACAGATAAAAGTGCAAACGCTGCCCAAGACAGTGGTCAACTTTCTAATAATGACCTTATCTCTTGTACATCAGTGAAGGACAATCAATAATCTTTTTCTTTTTTTTTTACTCACCTTTCACTAACTCCTCTTTTAATTAGTAGAGTTCCCCATCAACAGTGGTTGGGGGACTTAGATTAGCTTAACACTTTCCATGTGGCTATTGGTTTTACCACATACAAACAGATTTGTCAGAAACCATTCCCAACTTTCAGGGTTTATTTCAAGGATTACTGAATCAATACTAGGTATGTTTGTACTTATGTTAATGCATTTCTCACAGCGATTCCAAATATGGTAATGACATTCCATTATTTTGACATTTTTGAAACATTTTGTGACATTTTGGAATGTTGTCTGCAGACGCCTGCCGCATGGAAAGTGTTATTCAAAATCATTGCATTAGATCACATTGCATTATATGAAACCATGTTACTTAACATACCATATTACCATACCTCAATACAACATCAAAGCAAACACATCATAAGCATGCCACACTAAAACCAACCACTTTTGAGCCCATTCTATATCATACTTCCATTATACATATATCTGATAACCACACACCACATCCAAACATGCCACATTACACCTCACCAAATCCACTACACTATACCACACTACACATCACCACACATCACAATGCACCATAATACCACATCACACTGTACCACATTACACTGTATCACATCATACCACACACTATATCATCTCACACTCCACCTAACATTGCATACACATCACACCACAATACATCACACCTACCTCAGATACACTATCACAGAATATTATATACCACAACATGACACACCACACATTGCTATACTACATCATACCATAACATTTACCACAGTATGCCATACCACATGATTTCATGTCACACCATACCCATCACATCTTGCCACATCACAAAATACCACACACAACCCAACATACCACCTAATGCCACATATCACATCATACTATATAGAGATCTATGCTAGTCCATCCACTATTGTAATTTTGACAGAATTGTCCTTCAGAGACCATCCTGATTGTCAAAAGTGGGACTTGCTTTTTGCATAAATGTAGGGGCTTTAAACAGACTTATTTGTTAAAATAAAATGATGGTCTCCTATCTTTTCCCCATTTTTTATATACTATAAGAACACAAATGCAATGAATTTAATGGAATTCAATAAAGTAACTACTTTTGCATGCAAAATGTCAACATTTTCAAGAAAATTACATTTTGGAACTATAGAAGTCTGAAAAGTGAACACAGGTTGAAAAATAGGTTCTATAGTTGGATCAGTTCCAAATTTGCGAAGCCTCCTTATAGCAGCGAATGAATACAGAAAGACGGGAGCGCACATGAAAATAACAAACGCACTGTGCATCATATGCGTGACGCGTGCTTGGATTACTTTTGCGGGAGGAGAAATAAAAACTGAACATCTCTCGCCAATTTGGAGCTGATCAAACTATAGCATATACTGACCATTGACCAATACTACTTGTGGATCATAGGTTGATATCATGTATGCCACAATAATATTACATGGTAGAATAACAGTGTCCCATGATGACCATATATGATGCCCATATATGATGCGTTTAAATTTGTCACTTTTGAACTTCTAAACTCAAAATTTGAAACTTGACACGTTAAATTTGAAACCTGAAATTTGAAACTCAAAATTCAAAATTTGTTGAAACTCATTTGTTGAAAATTAGTTGAAAGTCATAGATCAAAATTTAAAAATCAAAACTTAAAACTTGGAACTAGAAATTCTAAATCTGAAACTCAAAAATTGAAAATTTGAAACTAGAAATTTGATGCTCAAACTAGAAACCTCAATTTTGAAACTGAAAACAAGAATGATAGATAGAGATACTCATCCAACTGAAAAGGGAGAGGGAATAAACACTTAATAAGCACCTCTGACTGTCCAAACTCGAACATTCACTGGTGCAGGACTTTAAAAAAAATTAAACTAAAACTAAATAGAACAAAATTGCACACAAAATACGCTCACAAACCTTTAGATATCTTAAAGGGTTCTGACTCTGATTTACCGTATATTTTTCCAAACGTGATCAAGTGACATGTTTGGCAGCTTGTGGAAAAGTTGCTATGTGTTTGCCAACAAACTAATGTAGGTTCAAGGTTTGTTCTGGGATTATAGAAAGTTCATTGCCAGTTACTAGATAACATATGCTCAATTATGTAGAAGTAGAATGGTTTTTCCATGTTCGTAATCTAATGATGTCAGTTTGCACATACTATGCGTGAGTGCAGGTTCTTAAATGGTCATTGACCTAATTTGGCAATGGACAAAAAATCCATACAGATGTTGTGGGTACCAACATTTGGTGGGGAAGTTAAGCTAAGCAGCACGGCTCCCCATATGATATGGGGAGGTGGAGACATTTTATATAAACAGTGGAGGTGTAACATCCCTATGCTCAAAGGTGAAACCTTTAAAATTGATTTTATTAAAAGATAGTACCTACAAAACAAGAACTTAAAAACTGATTTTTTTTTTGTCTTTCTTACAAAATTGGTTATAAATACATATTTTGCATATTAAGCAATGCTCATGGTTTTCCATTTTTGAGCAAATGGTGGACAAAATAACTGTGTGCAGGGTGGAGTGGTTTATCAAAGGAGGTGGGATAGGTCTCGGGGCAGGATAACTGCATCACAGTTTTCAACATCAGTACGTCCTCTACTCCCCTCCCCTCCCCCTCCCCTCCTCTCCTCCCATCTCTCTACGTTAATATTACATTCAATGTGGCTTTAAAGCACAGGAAAGATAGGCCGTCACTGTGACTATGAACCGGTGCTTTCGGCCTCATAAATAACCAAGATTAGTCTCGTATTACAAGGCTTTCTAAGCACGCAGACAGAAATATGCCTGGCTATCATAATTTGATAGTGTTATTGCTAGCAGTCATCTGTGATTATGATTTCCTCTATTAGCTCGGAGATAGGAGTGTGACATCCTCAAATATATAGATGGTATTATCTCACTATAAAAGGAAGTAGATGCCTAGGTATATCTGTTATTATCATTCGGCGGGAAGTTAAAATAATAATTACATTTTGTACGTCGGTGTCCCTGGGTATTTGGGTATATATTTCATACCCTTCTACTGTACATTAAAGGGTTATGATGTTTTGTGGACCATTTAAAAAATCCCTTAACTGAATCAGTACAAAAATGGAATTTGGGTAGCAATCAAGTTCATTTCATAGCCATGACTATGATATAGTCTACATTAAAAAGGTAGGTGTTCCAATTGCTGGCCCCAATTTTAACTTGGATGTTTTCTATTCTACATGAAGGGTCATCCTTCAAATAGTCGCATTCTAAAGTTTGAGTTGCATAATTCCAATTGTTCTTATTTTGAGAAGCACAAGGTGACATGAAATTTGCCCATTAAGTATTACACATACTGGTCGGGTGGTTTATAACCACCTTTGGCAGTAATTCACTGCATTTTGGCCTATAACTTCTAAATGGAACAGATCGTGCGTCAAGAAATTTACAGAAATATTGAGTAAAATATGGGGTTTCTTCTGATATTAAAACATGTTGATGGGAGAAAAAAGTGATCGGAACATCCACCAATTTGGGAATGTGATTTTATTATAATTATATACCTTTTAGGTTGTCCGTAGGAGAAACCTTATGGCTGCATCCTTCGTCTGTGTGTATGTCTGTCTGTCGGTCTTTCAAACATTTGCTATCCATTTTTTTCATACAAAGTCCAATAACAACCTAACTTGGTATAAAATGTAAAAAGATGAATCCAACGGAACCAGGAACAAAACACACCAAGGATCAGAAAACTGATACAAAAGGATATCTCGAAAATATAAAAATGCTAAGAGTAAAAGCAAGATATACCAACAGGGTGTGGGGAAACAGGTAATTACAAGGGAGAATAATGCCAGTAATAGATGTTGACTACTAGGCATCCAAGTTGACACTCAATCCTAACCAGTGTTAACTTGGATGCCTAGTAGTCAACATCTATTACTGGCATTGTGCTATAATTACAGTGGTGGACTTGTCTAGTTCATTATCTTATTTATAGTTCTTAACACTTTTGTTTTTTATATTTTGTCCCTGATGAAGGGTGGTATATCCACTTGAAACGTTGGTCTTTATTGTAACCATATATCCTGAGTAGTCTCAGATATATCTTTGATGTTTTATTGCACAGCAATTTTCATTGCTTGTCCCAGTGCATTTCCGTTTGTTTTTGTTTTTTTGTTTTTTATCTGCTTTATCTCGTTATTCTCCCTTGTTATTACCTGTTTCCCCACACCCTGTTGGTATATCTTGCTTTTACTCTTAGCGACCTAACTTGGTACAAAGATGCACTATGGTAACCTTCATATGTCAATGAGGTGAAAGGTCACATATCAAGGTCAAAGGTCATCTGAGGTCAAGTTGTAAAATAAACTGAAAACATAAAAAATTCCCATTTCTTTTTGGTTCACAGACCGACTGCAACCATTATTATGTTTTGATGTATCCAAGTTTGGTATAAAATTGTATTCTTTTAGAGAGGACACTATTTTATTGGGCGAGCTATGAGTTTTAGAAATATTGGGCGAGCCCAAAATTTTAAAACTCATAGAGAGACCAACACATATCGGGCGTAAAGCATCCAATTTTATCATTATTATGTTTTAGATCCAGCGGTGTTTTTTTAAAGGAAGCTTTAGCAGAATCTGTTTGATCAAATTTGTAAATATATTTTAAACAATGCATATAATTCTATACGAATTGCACAACTCCTAGAGAGGGTTGGTCAATTGTATGTATTTTTTAAAAAAATTAATATTACATAAATTGCACGGTGTCTTGCATTTTAATTTTCTATTTCATTCTGTCTACCATCAACATAACTTTTCATTTGATTCAAAAGAACTATTGATAAAAAGCCCTCTCTGACTATAAAGGTGTACAGAATAGAGATTCATGACCATGACGATGGCCTATCCACACAATGTATTGTATTGTATTTTGTTTGTTGTGTGTGTGACAATATTTTGTTTGTCAGCGACTGCTAGGTGCGTCTATTGCCCTTCTCAAAACCACCGAATGTGCTATTGATTTATGGCTCATGTGACATTGCTATACCACACACTTCCGAAATCTGTCTAAAAATATGTCATATTGTCATCGTCATCCTGTTTTGATCACAACCACAGAATTTTAAAAGACAATTGTCATGAATCAAAATCAAGTGGGAATGGGAATATTTAAAAAGTTATATTCTACCCCTCCCCCCCTTCTCAAATGAACAGATATATAACTAAAATTGATGCCACTCTTTTATTTATAGATTGTTAGTTGACTCATTTTGAAGTCTGTGTTTGTAAGTGCATGATCTTATGGGACTGAATGTGCCTTGCCAAAAATATATATAAATGAGTTTTTATTACACACTATGACTCTTATCATTGGTTTCTTTTTATATTTCAGATTTCAAATTTGATTGCAGACTATACGTAGCAGTGACTAGTTACGATCCGCTGCGAGCGTACATTTATGAGGAAGGCCTAGCAAGGTAATGTCATGCCCAACAGTTCACATCAATAGTCCATTTGGCTTACTCGTGACAGTCATGTCACTGTATCATTGGCTGATTACAGTAGTAAAAAAATCTTGTGAATCCTGTGCATCACTGTCTGATGGCAATCTACCGTGCATTGCTCTATAGTCCATTTTCACTTCTTTTGAGACAATGACATCACTGTATTATAGTAACAAAGTGAAGTACTAAGAATCATTGGCATCATGTCCCACCAAAATCTGTCCTGAATCACAAGATAGTCCACTTTAATTCCTTGTGTCAATCATGTCACTTATGAATATGTATGTGTGTATGCAACGGTACTTGGAGTATGGGATTTATTACTGGAATCTGTTGAGAATGTCACTGAGGATACCACATAGACTTTAACACTTTCCACGCAACTATTAGTTTTACCATCACGAAACACATACCTTTTTTAACAACTACTGAACCAATACTAGGCATGTTTGTACTTATTTAAATGCATTTATCATAGTGATTCCAAATATAGTGGTGAAACTTTTGACATTATTGAAACATTTTGTGAAATGTTGGGACAGGTATGCATAAAACAGGTAAAGAGATGTAATTGGTTTACTGATAGATGGACTACTTTGATGAGGAAGATGAAGTACCTCTTGAAACCCATATTCTCTAAGCAATATTTCTGTCTAAACCGTTTTTTATGAAAGAGTTTGTTGCAATCAACATTTAATGATAACAACATAAAAACCAAGGCACATGTTTCCTTCATTACAAGATTAACCTGTCTATGCCAGATTGAAATGGACTTAAATGTTATAAGATATGCCTCATATTGAAGATTGACGTTGACATGAATGACGCATGAGCATTTATCCTGATGCACACTACTGTTTCATTGCTAACATGGGTATCACATTTGAGATTAGACTGGTGATAGTATTGATATCAGCAATACCAAGGATGCCAGAAAAATGTGTGTAACACATAATATACGACCTAGATAATGGATGAAATAGATGAAATAGGGAGCCACACTTGCAATTGAACTATTTCTTGTTTCCCTCAGGAAAGGTATTCAGACATAATGTGAAACCTTTACTTCAAGAAATAAGAGATCCAGGGCTGGAAATTCTGGTGGTTTTTTAACCAGCCAGTCGGGCAGGTAACTGCCCCAGTCGGGCAGAAATACTTGCCCAACAGAAATTCTACCAGCCCGGGTAACTCACTTACACTGTGATATTGAAAATGTTTACCCACTCGATGCCAAAGTAACCGGCTGTAAGCGGGTGCTATTTCCAGGCCTGAAGAGATCTTAAACCAAACAACCTTTCATGGACATCTATATTGCCTGTTTTAAATGGTCACTTGATTAACATTGTCAAAATCCTGAATTTTATGATTTTCCCCCCATTCAAGACATATTTCAAATTTGTTTAGTACTGAAATTCTCATCTTGAATATCACGAGGAACTATATAGTAACGCAGAGCAGCTATTATGGTCTTTTACACTGTGCCCATTTTAAAGGCACTATTTGCAATAGCTACCATGTGTTGTATTATTTTAGTGTTAGATGATGTGCCCTTATAAAACCACATTCTATCAGATGGAAGCCATTGTATATAGAGCTGTGTGCCAGTTATTCCTTGATTTATCCAGGTGCTGTGATTAAAACCGTGTCCATTGTTCATTGTTCACTGTTACTATTTGATGATATTGGCGGGGATATGGGACTATATTCATTATACTTACATAAGGCTAGTTCATTAGCGAGGCCCAAGCATTCTGCTTGAGTCAGGTCCTATCAAGACGCAAGCATTTTCCCGCACGAATGGACCAATAATTAAAACAAGCAAACCAACCAAATGTTTCATGTATCGAAAGGAAATAAAAGTATGATCTGTGTATATAACCTTGCTGTCTGTTTTTATGTCATTGTTTCTCTACAGATTCGCTACAGTGCAATACAACCATTCTAATCGTTCCATAAAGAACCAGTGTATGCATCTCACTAACTATAGCATTAATAAGAAGAGTCAAGACTTTGTCAAGTAAGTGAACTGTAAACTGCGTCTGAGCAGACAATCAATATTGTAGCTTGCTTGTTTTAGGCGAAGTTTCTTCTGATTTATTCTGTGAAAGGGGAAATGCGTGAGATTTTAATTGTCATGCTCTAAGGACACTATAACATGAAAGAAAAAAATGTGTGAATATGTTTTTGTAAGTGTATGTCTGTGTTTACAGAAAAGAAAATCAGTAATTTATCAACATGCATGTGAGTGGTTTGCTTGCACAATTTTCGATCAGATTGATCGATTTTTAATGGTGAAGCATGGCTAAATTGCAGTAAAGTATAACTTGTTAAATAAATAAGTAACATCCGTATCATTAAATGACTATTTTAATTGACGGTTTTGAATCAAGATAATGACTTGGATCAGTTGTTTTGTCGGTAACTGGGAAGAATCAAATATTTTACTTTGGAACCTCGGAATTTCCCTCGGGTCAACGACCCCTCGTGCAATTCCTCGGTTCTAAAGTGAAGATGTTTTGATTCTTCACAGTTACCTCTGAACAACTGATACGCAGTAATTATCATTCAAATAATTGTTCAAACTATAGCAACACTAAAACCAGTGTGAGCACAACAATAATCATCTTTACAACACTCTGTATGTTGATTGTTACATAGAGCATTGGGTGGGACAAATATTGCAAAGTTGACGAGTGTAATTCAGTTGCTTTAAAACACAGGATAAATTGCCATGGTACTAATCAATCATCTTATTCACCGAGAGATTTTTAAGCCTCTAAATGAGCATTTTGATTAAAAGATTGGTCATTGACCTAGTGTTGAAAAGTCTTGATTTGTAATTGCATCTATTCTTGCACTTAAAGAACCATTAATGCCTACTCTCAGGGCTACGAAATCCATGGGAACGCGGGAACAGCGTTCCAAGAAAGGAATCGTGGGTCACAGAAAGACATCACAAGTCACAAAACATACAAAAGTAACCAAAACTATAAATTGACATGCAACTAGATAAAATCGGGAGATAAGCAGTGCTATAAACCAATCTAAAATATGCTGTTTTCACTTTTGGTTAATGCTTCTGAAACCTACATAATGAAACGCCTGACCTTTTGCCATTCCAATATTCTGCTCAAGTGATTTAATTCAATGATGCCAGATATCTGGGTACCATTACAGATATCTGGGTACCATTTATGCTATTCACATTATATTGGTCGGTACAAAGGATTATTGCCCAATGCGTATTGTATTGTTATCAGTAAGCTGTAGCAGTGTGATGACAATTTTCCATTAAACATGTTAAACACAAAATAGCAAAAACCAATTCCATTTGCAGACTGGAAAAAAGAGCCATTTGATTTATAATGGCATATCACCTCACCACAATCTCTAATCTGACAAATTCATAATTACTGTGGAAGACATGGCACTAAACATTCATATAAACTGCTCAAAAAAAATTGGATTTTTTTTTTTCTTCTTTTTTTTCAATCCCTCTTTCATGATATATTCATAAAGTATTTCATATCAATGAAAAGCTTATGTGTTACTCTTTCCAACAATAGCGCATTTGTAGCAATCACTTATTTCAGTGCTTAGCCCCTGCTTGAGAATATGGGGAGGTCTCAATCTGAATGTGCCAAGATCACCACTATTTTGCGCTCAAAAATCAGCAGAGCATCTCTCTACACTGTCATGACTGTTACTTAGTAGTAGGTAATGTAATTTTACAGACGACAGGGTTGTTCTTTTGAGCGCGAAATAGTGGTGGATTTAGCAAATTTTGAATGAGACCTCCCTACATTCTCAAAGATTCTCAAGCAGGTGGCTAAGCGCTGAAACAAGTGATTGCTACGAATGGGGTATATTGTTGGAAAGAAGAACACATCAGCTTTCAAATGATATGAAATAGAATATGAATATAGGCCCTATGATTTTATTTCATTTTATTTGATTTTATTCAGCATATTATCACATTATACAAAAATAGGATTGCACGAAATATAAACTCTATTAGAACTACAAATATACATACATTTATACAGCAAAATATTTAAAATGATAACATGCCAAGGATAACCCTTTAAGCCAAAAGCTTAAAGCTATCACAAAATATTTGGAAAATTTGCGATTTTTTAAGATAAACAGTCCTGAATTCCATTCATCATGAATCCTGTATTCTCGCAGAAAATATTATACTTACCAAAAAGACAATTTTTTTCTCTGCCCTGCCTACTCTGGCGTTCTAAAGCAGGAAAGTCTTTGTATGCATGAATGATCTTTACAAAGGGTGTGGTATATCTGTGGTGAGGGTTAACATGGACACATAAGAATGGGGGTAATTAATTCATGATCTTGCAGGAAGGGAAAGCTTAGTAAAAATAGTTCACAACCTCAATACGGTTTGGTATTACGTTACTTTCATTATGTAAAATATTTAAAGTCAGGGTTGTTTGCTCTGTGTATGACGGACCTATGAAAGTGTATAACAATATTTAGCACCAAAATAAGTCAAACATTTGAAGCAGTGAAAATACTGTGCCCTTTCAGACAAGAATTACTGGCTCAGCCTGTACTAAACTGTACAGACGACTAATTTAACAACCCAAAGACATTTCATATTTATTAGTTTTATGGACAATTTTATCAACACTTGTCTAGCAATAGTAATAAAGATGAAGCATATTAAAAAAATTACACTGTGTCTGTCTGTACGTGTGAGTCAGACAGAACGGGCACTTTTTTCACCAAGGCGTCACAAAAAATGTAGGCATGCATATTAGAAACCAAAGGGTTTTGTGATTAAAAGTCCCATCATTTGGCTTTCATTCAATTAGAGAATTAAAAAAATCAAACATTGCATTATCATTTTACGCTTATTTTAGTAAAGACCCAGATTTCATAGCCAATCCACGGGATGGTCAAACTAGCAAGCCATCTTCAATATTTTTTAATCAGGCTCGATTTCCTAATCAGCTGAGATGCGTCTTTTAGTTTTTACCTTGTATTTAGGCTTTTTCTTACTGATAATTCCACAGTTTTATTTATTTTCAGTTATTTTAAGATGTTGTGGCAAACATGGCCATTTCAGGCATTTCACCAGTTTTCATTGATTGGCATCTATAAATCAGCCAGCCAACACTACTACGTAGTATTGCCATCCCAGGATTACTACTAAAATTAATGTAACATGACGCAATGGTCTAATCCAAAAATTCTTGTTTTAAAAGAAAGCCAAATATGAAGTCATTTGAACGCTATCATTGGTTTAAATATGCAGGCCTAACACTTTGTGAAAAAATGCTCATTCTTTCTGACTCACGCTGTATGTCTGTGAGCTGCTCTGCACCTGCATCGAAATAATATTGGCTTTTATTGTTTTTTCTTCAAAGCAATTATAATATCCAAGAGATTAATATAATTGTTAATTATTGACTATTGTTTCAAAAACATCTGGCTTTCATCTGTCACTTAGGATCATGTGATGCATATTCAAATTATATTCATGTGCAATATTATTTTGTAATTTTCCTGTACCAAGTGACGGTTTCAAGTTTATTACTGACATGTTATTAGAGTGTCTTTCTAAATAAGTTTAAAATCGGTACTTAGAGAAGTTTGTGGAAGGAAAAACATATCCTGTATGAATGAGTGCCTTTTATTACAGGAATGTTTAATCATTCCCCACCATGTTCCAAATCCATTATCTTCAGCAGTGCATGAGCATATCTATTCTCGCACGCAGTGCAAGTTGTCTGCATTTAAATGCAAAATCTTTACATTTTCAATACCGAGTAACTGGGCTGCAGAAATAAGCTCAATGGAGGGGAGGAATTGATAACTGCAATCTTTCCTGATTGATATATTGTGTCCCCCTCCCACCATATGTACTATACATGCAATTTGTTTTAGTTCTTTTATAATACTGTACCACAACATTTTTCTGTGGGGTTCTTTTAATTAAAGATTGACCAAATAGTTACACACAGTGATTAACCAAAACAGTAGGGTATTCTTAAAAAAGCTCCAGGGAGGGGAGGAATTGATAACTGCAATCTTCCCTGATTGATATATTGTGTCCCCCTCCCACCATATGTACTATACATGCAATTTGTTTTAGTTCTTTTATAATACTGTACCACAACATTTTTCTGTGGGGTTCTTTTAATTAAAGATTGACCAAATAGATACACACAGTGATTAACCAAAACAGTAGGGTATTCTTAAAAAAGCTCCAGGGAGGGGAGGAATTGATAACTGCAATCTTCCCTCATGAAATAGTTTCATCAGGAATTCAAACGAAGATTATGAATTTTTCATAGAAAAATTCCAGAATGGAAACTTACTATTTTTCCATACGGGTTTCAACAACTTGTCTGTTGTCTTCCTCAGTGGATTGTGTTTGATCCAGAGCTAGTGTTTCTAGTCTGTTTTTTGATGATGACGTCATCAGATGATGATGATGACGTACTCATTCCAAAAGCCTTGGTCATCGTACACAGTCGTCTCAATGCTGATCCCACACTCAAAGATCGCACTAAACTCTCTGTTGACGATATTATGGTCTTACTTGAGTTCATACTCACCACCACATACATGACTTTCCGCGGCCAAATTTACAACCAGAAATTCGGTACAGCGATGGGGAGCCCGGTGTCTCCTATTATTGCTAACTTTGTCATGGAGCATCTCGAACAACAAGCCATTGCCATTGCTCCTTTAGAATGCAAACCTCGGTTCTTCAAACGGTACGTTGATGATATTCTCGAGATCGTCACCCGCGGCACAGAAGAACAATTGACAGAGCACCTCAATAATGTTGACGACACTGGCAGCCTCAAATTTACCTATGAATGTGAACAAGACGGTAAAATTCCATTCTTAGACACCCTCATTGTCAAAAAACCGGACGGCAGCGTAAAGTTATTGATATACCGGAAACCTACCCACACAAATCAGTACCTGAACTTTGAATCAGCTCACCCTCTCTATCACAAACTCGGCGTCATAAGAACATTGTTAGACCGGAATGAAAAAGTTGTGACGGAAGCAGCGGACAAACTAGTTGAAGAAGAGACCATCAAATCGGCACTTAAAACGTGTGGCTACCCGGAGTGGTCCTTTGACAAAGTCAAAAAACAAATGTCCAATCCAAAAGTGAGACCCAAAGTCAACAAAAAGACGGCTGTCACAGACAAGAAATCGGTCAATTTCGTCACCCTCCCATATATACAAGGAGTCACTGAACCGGTTCAGCGCATACTGAGGAAGCACAATATCAGTACGGCAGTAAAACCTCACACCAGCCTTAAGAAAATCCTTGTCCACCCCAAAGACAAGCTTGATAACGATGATAAGGCGGTGTACGAAATCCCCTGTTCCAATTGTGCAAAAACTTACATTGGCGAAACAGGTAGAAAGTTCGGCACGAGAAAGAGAGAACATAAAACTGAAACTGCTAAAACGAGCACTCGCAATTACACTCGGGCAGCGAGAAAGGAATCCCAAAGTGCAGAGTTGAAATCCTCGGTAGCTGAACACGCAGCCAAAGAGAACCATGTCATCCAATGGGAGGAGTCTAAAATCATAGCCAGAGACGAGACCAGAAACACCAGATGGATTCGCGAATCTATCTGGATTAGGAGGAGAGGCGGTAACAACCAACACAAGCACCTTATGAATGGCGACGAGGGGGCTTACCAACTCAGTCACCTTTACGACCCTCTGATCCAGAGTACGTCATCATCATCATCTGATGACGTCATCATCAAAAAACAGACTAGAAACACTAGCTCTGGATCAAACACAATCCACTGAGGAAGACAACAGACAAGTTGTTGAAACCCGTATGGAAAAATAGTAAGTTTCCATTCTGGAATTTTTCCATGAAAAATTCATAATGCAATCTTCCCTGATTGATATATTGTGTCCCCCTCCCACCGTATGCACTATACATGCAATTTGTTTTAGTTCTTTTATAATACTACCACAACATTTTTCTGTGGGGTTCTTTTAATTAAAGATTGACCAAATAGATACACACAGTGATTAACCAAAACAGTAGGGTATTCTTAAAAAAAATCTTGCCCAAATTGTTTTTATCCTACCTACAAGATCTTCCCCCCCAAAAGGCTGTTGTTATTTTAAAATGTTAAACATTACTGTGATTATATAAAGAATGTATTGTACTATCCCTAGGTTAATACTTTCCACGTGGCTATCAGTTTTGCCTTATTCATGAACAGATTTTTCAGAAACCTTTCCCAACTTTTAAAGTCTATCTCAAATATTACTGAACAAATACTAGGCATGTTTGTACTTATTTTAATGCATTTATCATTGCGATTCCAAATATGATGATGAAATTCAATATTTGTGGAACTGTCGCTACAGACAACTGCCGCATGGAAAGTGTTGACACCTGTGCAATTGCATTTGTTGCATTTAACTAACGCCTGTATCGTTATTGGATAACACAGGTGTAGCGACCCATCGGTTGAGGACTATGGTAACAAGTGGAGTATGGGTGCAATGCTTAGGTACATCAGGAAACAGGGAAGAGATATCAAAAGTAAGTCTTAAAGATCACAAATAGTTTTATAATTATAATCAAGTAAAGCACAGACTAAGGATTTCAATGAAATATTCTGCCGCATTTATGTGGGATCCAACAAGAAAACTATCAAAAACATTTCCATATAGAGAGATGTGCCTTTGATTGAGACGATAAAATCTCGTATAGTAGTTATGACCAATTTGATTAAAATATGATTGACTTTTAATATTGCAAATTGATTGCCATATTATAAAGTGATATCTTCATTTATTTTGAAAAATTGGCAGCAGTTTTACTTTTAGTTGACAATCTGCCAGATTAGTCAAGGCCATATAAGCCAGCCATATTGTTGGATCCAATTATTGCACTACCTTGAGTGTGACATTATCTCTATCATTGAAGCATCCTTTATCAGCTGTTCTTGTGAAAGTACTAGTACCTCATTCTGTAGGTCAGGTACATCTGATAAGTTAAAGGGGTACTTTAAAGGCATATTATGTGATCTTTTCCAAGTTATATTATGTGATGTTTTCTCTATCATTGATTTTTACTATGAAAGCAGATTTTCTTGCAGATTTGCATTTTTGATCATAAATCATAAAGATCTTCTAAGGTACAGATCGATACGATTCCTAATTACTTCAAAATCACGGTTTGAAAATAGATTGTACCGAGCGGTACAATCTATTTTTTCAAATTTGACTCTAAATTCACTCTAAAACCATGATTTTGAGGTTATTAGGAATCGTATTGCTCTGTAACTTATAATATATTTATGATTTATGATCAGAAAAGTAAATCTGCAAGAAAATCTGCTTTCAATTTTTTTTCTTCAAGGATTGAGGGCGTCCCCTGGAAAAGATCACATAATATACCTTTAAGGGTGTTTAAGATTGTTTTTATTACCAAATTTACTTCAATATTAAAGATAATCATTATAATTGGCCATTATTGTTGTTTAAATATGTTGAAATATCATCGCTATTTATTGAAACTTGTTTTTAAAACGCCCTCTATGTAAAATTGTGTGTAATTTGAATCAAAAAGAAAAATAGCATAACACTGTTTACCATAAAATGCTGTCCGAGCTGGGGATGGAATATTTTGAAACAACGTTTTATTGCACAAAGACGGCTGATTTTTCTTAATCCTTACAGCTGTAAGTTTGTGTATGTTCAATTGTAAAAATGTAGAAATCCCGGTTGTTATCCTAATT
Source organism: Ophiura sarsii (assembly GCA_035610835.1). NCBI lineage: Eukaryota > Metazoa > Echinodermata > Ophiuroidea > Amphilepidida > Ophiuridae > Ophiura > Ophiura sarsii. Next base: position 56,720,163 of record CM069441.1, read on the forward strand.
AAGGGCGTAGCCTTCAACACATCTCTTAGTATCCCTTTAAGTGTTTGAGGGCGCAGCCTTCAACACATCTCTTAGTATCCCTTTAATTGTTTGAGGGTGCAGCCTTCAACACATCTCTTAGTATCCCTTTAAGTGTTTGAGGGCGCAGCCTTCAACACATCTCTTAGTATCCCTTTAAGTGTTTGAGGGCGCAGCCTTCAACACATCTCTTAGTATCCCTTTAAGTGTTTGAGGGCGCAGCCTTCAACACATCTCTTAAGTATCCCTTTAATTGTTTGAGGGCGCAGCCTTTAACACATCTCTTAGTGTCCCTCTAAGTGTTTGAGGGCGCAGCCTTCAACACATCTCTTAGTATCCCTTTAAGTGTTTGAGGGCGCAGCCTTCAACACATCTCTTAAGTATCCCTTTAAGTGTTTGAGGGCGAAGCCTTCAACACATCTCTTAGTATCCCTTTAAGTGTTTGAAGGCGCACATCTCTTAGTATCCCTTTAAGTGTTTGAGGGCGCAGCCTTCAACACATCTCTTAGTATCCCTTTAAGTGTTTGAGGGCGCAGCCTTCAACACATCTCTTAGTATCCCTTTAAGTGTTTGAAGGCGCAGCCTTCAACACATCTCTTAGTATCCCTTTAAGTGTTTGAGGGCGTAGCCTTCAACACATCTCTTAGTACCCCTTTAAGTGTTTGAGGGCGCAGCCTTCAACACATCTCTTAGTATCCCTTTAAGTGTTTGAGGGCGCAGCCTTTAACACATCTCTTAGTATCCCTTTAATTGTTTGAGGGCGCAGCCTTCAACACATCTCTTAGTATCCCTTTAAGTGTTTGAGGGTGCAGCCTTCAACACATCTCTTAAGTATCCCTTTAATTGTTTGAGGGCGCAGCCTTTAACACATCTCTTAGTGTCCCTTTAAGTGTTTGAGGGCGCAGCCTTCAACACATCTCTTAGTATCCCTTTAAGTGTTTGAAGGTCTCTGGGATAAAGTGTACTATAGGTCCCAGGCATGCATCAATTACACGGTAGAAAAAAGTTCCTCCTTGTTATTACATATTCTGTCAAGGACTTGATGCATGGCTGGGGCCTATAGTACATTATTTCCACTCTCTGCTTTCGAGTGAAGTGTATTAAGGTCTCTGTATGTTAAGGTCAACATAATTGATAAAATAGTGTTAAAACAATACTTGTTATAGTTTGATCAGTTCCAAATTGGTGAAGCCTCATTACAGCAGCGAATGGATACAGAAGGACGTGGGCGTCAGGAAGGCAACAAACGCACTGTGTATCATATGTGTGATTTGTGTGTGCAGCAAAAAAATATGTGCCGTTTGGCCATAATCGCGTGCCTAAGCTTATATTATTTTTGCGCACGGAGGAATAAAAACCTAATATTTTCGCCAATTTGGAACTGATTAAACTATAGTTCGGTTGATTGAAGAGAAAATCATTGTCAAGGTCTTAGACAAGTGCTTCATTGGATAAAGTGTGCTTCAGATCCAAAACATGCATATAGAATAACATACCTCATTGTAATAACTATGGAATGCACTTTATTCTATCATGTAATTGATGTATGCCTAAGACAAACGTACACTACCTCTTTAATTTAAGCATTGTGCATGGTTGTCATTGGAAGATTACATTGAAGGTATTTGGTTATAGAGTTATAATCAGATAAATTACAGACAGGTTAGGAACGTGACATCAAATACATTTAATGTCCTTGATTGAGCATCCATTGGATTTGGGTCTTTGAAAGTACTTTCTGAATTTTCTTTTATCAAACGTCTGATTTTAACATCATCAAAACATGCAAAATTCAAGCTTTAAATACCTCATAATTGAAATTTAGCCTTAAGAATTAGGAAATAGGATGAATAGAAGCTTATCATTTCTTTTTAATTTCTTAATATTTTTCAAGACAATTTACTTCGTATCTAGAAACTAGAAAAACCGACAAGAGGTATGTTTTGATGTGATGGGTCACATATCATGAGAGACTAAGTGAACATCGTATAGGGAAATTATTTACAAATCTCTCTTTTTGTGTCTATGAACACTTCACACATGATAATAGTTCCACTTTTTGCATTTTGCTACCAGCGTCATAATATCCATGTATCATCAAAGCGACAGCCTATTTGTATTCTTTATCAATAGACAAATTATTGACACATCTCCCAATTGCTGTCTATTTTCTGACTGTCTATAAACATTCATAACATCTAAATGCCTATAAAATATTTGCGATAACAATTACACTCTTTGCATTTTCCTACCACCAGCATATCCATCTATCATCATGGACAATTGGACATTTTATCCTGACTGTGTTAAATAGGCTATATCAAATCCACCAAATGCCCTCACAAAATTTAATGGCAAATATAAATTTCAACCATTAAAGATGACGTTTTCAACTCACAATGTTCAATTGACTATAAAAGTGTCTGTTACAGCATTTGCAATGAGTGCCATACACTCCATTAATGGGTGAACAAAGTGGCAGGCACTGTTACCTGGATTTTTTGAGAGGTGGGGGGGGGGGGTGGGGCAGATTTTCCCATGAACAGATGAAGGTCCAATATTCAGGGATGCAAGACTTCCGGAAATATCCGGTTTGGTCATATAAAAAAGATTTTGTGTTTTTTTGTCTTTTTATTGCTTTTTCGGATACGGATGATGATATTTCAGCATCAAAAGAGGCAAACATGGTTTTTTTTGGGGGGGTGATACTCTATTGCCTATTCTCAAGACAATTCCCTAATGCGCGCAAACGTTCGGGCCGTCTGCCCGTGCTCGCGTACAAATTTCAGGAAATGGATCAATCACCCACTTGCATCCCTGCAATATTGCCTACTACCGCATCTGCTATAAGGCCTGAGGGCCTCATAATGTATTACAGCTGATGATATATTGGTCATGCATGATTTGCACTTAGATAAAAGGAGACATGCATCACTTCATATCAATACCTATCATTTCATGGACTGCCCATATACAGCTTTGATTAATTGCCTCGTTAGTTGTATACTTGTCTTGAACTAGAAGGCCACTCCGACTATTGCATTAAAATCACAAAAACTGGTAATAGGTCTCAAATGTTTTGATTTGTAGAAGTAGTCGTCTGTTAGCTTGACCTGAAAAGGGATAAGTAATATATTAAAAATCAAATTTGTTTGACTTAAATCAATGGTCTGAAACACTACAGTGAACTCGACAATTACAATTACTTCAGCACTCTAGAGGGCTCACTGTATAATACACATGCAGTGGTAGATTGTCATAGTTGTGGGTGCATACCACTATTACGCGCTAACGTGTGTTTCTATGGGAAAGATGCCTCGGGTAAACGGATATATCTCGAGTTACCTTGCGACTCATTTAATGAAATCTTGGAATATTTATTAACACACATAGATCTTACCTGGGTGAAAATCTCAGATGGGGGTGACCGTTTACATTTTTTTATATTTCCCCCTTTATACGGAGTAGTATTTTTAACACGAAATTACACCTTGTAGCCCGTTGTGACCAATGTGTATCCCTCCGCCAATATTTTTCAAATAAAACAGTAGATGTATACTCTTTTCATTCGAATTATCTCAGGTACACTTCAGTGAACAAATATAGACCAAATTCAATAATTTTGAATGACATATCATGTCAATATTAACCATTCTTTCCGTTATTTAGGAACTACATTCGTGATCGCGATCGACGGAAGCTGGGCGTTGGACTGTAATAGTGGTGTGCACCCTTGTATGTAAATCAACCACCAGACTCAAGAGGGCCCACTTTGTAAATTTTAATGGATAGCTACAATTTTTACAAACATTGGTAACCATATCAATGACTATCAAATTAACTATAAATCAGCTTGATAAAAATGTGACGGTTGATAGGTGTAACCATGATGCTCACTTTATGAAATTTGAGCATTACAAAATTACTTCAGCACTATAGAGGGCTCACTGTATAAAACACATGCAGTGGCAGATTGTTGTAGTTGTACGTAAATCAACCACCAGACTCAAGAGGGCCCACTTTGTAAATTTTAATGGATAGCTACAAACATTGGTAACCATATCAATGACTATCAAGTTAACTGTAAATCAGCTTGATGGGAATGTGACGGTTGATAGGTGTACTGTGAGGCTCACTTTGTGATATATGAGCACTTTATTTTCTACAAAGCACTTGTTAGACATTATTGACATTATCCCAAATTATTTCATTATTTTCTATTCCTACCAGCTCTTTTACAGAGAATAGAAGATTGTATTATAAAGACGTTACTATGTGCCGAGATGCCTGTAGCTACTGCCTGTAAGATGTTCATGCCGAATAGGGGCAACTGTTTTGGTAAGTATCACATTGTTAAACAGATAAAAGAATGTATCTACTGAAAAAGTGGAAATTGTTGCGAATGTAATTTTTCACGCTTTGCAAATTTTGAACCTATTTTGCTTGTTTTTATTTTTGCGACTTTGAGCTTCCTTACATACACATACATACAAAATGAATATATTCATGCAATTTTATTTTATCCCGCTTGCTGATTTTAGCACAAAAATCGCAAACATATTATAAACTGTCATCTTGGAGCCAATGGTTCTTCCTAACCTTTTCCCATTCATGAGTGCTGTCTCCTGTATAGTCTATTTTCTTCAGATAGCAACATTAGAGAGTATTGCAGTAATAAACAGCAATTTTGGGCTGGTTCAGAGATTTATATTTAGATAGCCTATAGTTTAATCAGTTTCAAATTGGCAAGAAATGTGCGTTTTTATCTCTCCAGGCACAAGAGTAATCCAAATGTATAGCCGATAATTTGGCATACGCACACGTCACACATACGATTTACTGTGCGTCATATTGCGCCATACAAGCTTTTTGCATGCCCACGTTTTTCTGAATAAATTCGCTGCTGTTTGCATGTTCACCAATTTGGAACTGACTAAACTATAGACTGAATTGACTGACTATTTACACACACGTGCAACAATGCTCAATTTGAAGATTGAAAAATAAGCAGGTCTAAGTGAGCATCAATCAGCCAACTCTAGAATAGACATTTTATTCATGCCACACTGCAACACTATAGTTTAATCAGTTCCAAATTGGCAAGAAATGTGCAGTTTTTATATATCTGCGCGCGCAACAAGTAATCCAAGTGTAAATGCACGCTATAAATTTACATACGCAAGCATCACACATACTATTCACAATACACAAGTTGCGCTATGCCAGCTTTTTACTCACCACTCTCTTCTGAATTCATTCGCTGCTATAAGGAGGTTCACCAATTTGGAACTGAATGACACCACAGTGATGCGCTACAGTTCAAATTGGACCAATCAGGTGCTTTGGTGTGGCATAAATATACATCAGTTACGTCTTAAAGCGTGAGGATGTGTCATGATTCCATTAATATTTTGACATGTTGTGTTCGAAGTCGCTCAAATTTTGTCAGCCATTTTCAAAGTTTGCAGTCATACAGTAAATTAATTTGCTCCACCATAATGAAATAGATCCTGCAACATTTAATAGAGTTGTATGAGCCCCGTGAAAAAGGGAATGGGTGTTTGTAATGGAGCATGAATGTAAAATAAATCAATATTGTTCTTCCATTGTTTTGATATACTCATTCACCTTGTTTTTATCTGACAGAATTATATGGATTTGACATTCTGATTGATGAGAGATTAAAACCCTGGGTATTGGAGGTGAATCTGTCTCCATCCTTGGCATGGTACGTATTAATGCTGTAACATATCGTCACTGTTCTGTCAAAACCTTGTATCTCCATCTGGCCTTTTCATCTGTCCAAAGTTTGTAAGTGCTCTTGCCCCTGAACATGCATAGAACAACACTTCCTATGCATAACCGATGGGAATTTTACTTTATACATGCTGATGGGTCGGAAAAACAGGTTTTTACAGAACAGCAACGATATTATGCTCTATTCTAGTGCAATATGGAACAGTTGCCGTGATTTCAATCAGCTTCTTTGGAACAATTAATGTGACTCTGAATTTGATATTTAAAGAAAAGTGCTCTGTTAATACTTGTTTATATTAGATATCATCAAGAGGTTTTGATGATATAAATTCACCAAAAACATGATCTAATGTGGCATTGTTTTTTAATTGTCATTGTCACTTTATGATGTACCTGCTCATCAAAGGATCAAAAATATTATGCAAGGTCAACCTCATATGATGTGCGCCCATTATTCATTTATTAAATTAACTATTCTATGTTTCGTTTTTCTTTCAGTGATGCACCAATTGATTTGAAGATCAAATCTAACATGATGGGAGATCTCTTCAGTCTAGTAGGTAGGGTATATTGCTCCGCTAATAACGGCAATAGTTTTAAAACACTCACTACCAAACACAATTATTTGGAATGGAATGAATGGTTGGTTGTTAGTACATTTCTGTCATTTCTGACTGACATTTCATTACTTTAGTTATGACATACCATTTCTGTCGATCTGCAGTCAGTTGGTAGATGATAGCAGTAGATTGTCCAACCAAGGATTTCATTCTGTCAAACCACCTTGATTTTGGTTGGCTTGGTCAATCTTGCCCGGTATAATGTTGTACAGTTGATATATGTCACTGATGATCATAGAAACATAATTTTGGAAGAATCTACTATACTTTGCTATTAATAACAGTTGTTCCTGTTGTTAGCTATTTGAGTGCATTCAGTATTATACTGCCAAAGTTGTTTAGACATGCCATGGATCATTATGTTTCTTTTACGTTTTTACATGTGTACACACTTTTGGTCTCTGCAGTTTTCCAACTATGAGCTTGGTTTGCACTTTTTATATAAGACATAGGAAGTTACACAACGTATCACAGGCAAATCAGTCTCATTTAAAAACTTTTAAACAGTATTTAAAAATAGGGTTGGTCACCTGTATGCTCAATAAGTGGGTTATCACATCAAAGAAGATGTGTTGGAAACCAGCGCCAAATCTGTGTCATTTATATCAGTTGCATGAGCGGATTCTTAGCTTTAAAATGATGCCGCATTGAAGGTAATCAAAGTTTAAATTTCACAGGATACAATTCCTCATTTCTTATCATCTTTTGCACACCTGCCAACTAGATTGGTCTTTACCTTGAAAATTATGTTTGCAAACATGTCCTTCTTGATACTACTGGTCCCTTGTAAATATTACACACTAATATTTAAAGGATACTATAGTTCAATCAGTTCCAAATTGGCGAGCCTCCTAACAGCAGCGAATTAATACAAAAGTGTGTTGGCGCGCATAACACTTGCTTGAGCAACACGGCACACTTTTCTTCATGTGCGTATGCCAAAATCCCTTACGTATGCTTGGATTACTTTTGTGCTCGGAGAATGCATGTTTCTCGCCAATTTCGAACTTAGTAAACTATAGAATGTCATTTACAAGTCTTAATTCATCCCACTGACATCCCTCTTTGTATTTATCCTCCAGGTTTCATGGCACAGGACCCGATGGTTCGCAAGGTACAGAGCAAAAGAAATCAAGAACTAGCAGCCACCAATAAAATTAGACAACAGGTTTGCCGTTCTTATCACTTCATAACATTACTAACCCAAACCCTAATCCTGCAAACAAACACAGCCAAGAGCTAACTAGCAGCCATCACAAGTCACGGCAGGTCTGTTTTTAAATTATCACATTGTCACTCGCACTTGTCACAGTAGTTCACTTTTTCACATTCACAGCACATTAATGTAGTGCATGTTGCACGGCTCCATCTGTGCCTATTAAGGATTAAAGGACCGGTGATGTCTCTGATTTTTAAATATGTCATGTTTCATTATTTGCAATAATGTCTTATATGTTTCATTAAGCCCAGAAGTTTCTGGGTGGTTCCTCTGGTATTCTCTGTCATTCAAGCTTTCAAGCATGAGAATATTCCCACTATAGAAAAAAAAGCTAATGGAATTCCATGTGTATCTATGGTCCAAAATTCCAAATTGTACATTTACCTATTTTCTGATTTCAGTGGATAATGTGTCATATAAGTAAAAAAAAGGCTTACTGGGTTCTGTTAATAGAGAATAATTATCATATACACATGTTTTGGTAGATATTCAGGAGCTATCCATCAGGCATGAAAATTTTCAGTTTTAAAACTGAATTCAGTTATTTTTTGTGGTCCAAATTTCCGCTCTTTCATTTAATTTCAGCCTGGTTTTGGCCTTTTTGGCCTGATTTCACGTACAATTTCAGTTTTGTTCATGTTTTTTCATTCTCATGCCTGATCCATACAGGCGTCTACTCTGACCTGGCGAGTGGTGTTAATACACTACTACTGATCAATATATAAGTAGTAAATTGGGGTGGAGTACGGTTGGATTAGTTACCATTACAGTACTATCCAGATGGGTGCTAACTCTGACCCTTAACACGACTAATCGCTACTCCAAAAGTAAAACGACCCTAATGTCCATCGTCTGAACGTAGCTCATACGTTGCTCACTTTGTTGACACATTTTGATCTGTTTGCATTCCATCCGTGTATATTATGCCCACATCCGCATCATGCTGGCACTTATTGTATCATTCAATCCATATATCTGTCATACTCGTTATCAACTTATAGAAGCAACGTGTTGGATTTGACCTCTGGTTGGTGAGTCCGTTGTTCCCCAACTTAAGCTTGTACGGGGCAAGATAGTTTGATGCCAATGATTGTATAAATCAAACAAACATGTTGATGTCTGTGTCCAGTTTTGTGTTGCTGCCAAATAATTTGTATCTTAACACTTTCCACATGGTAGTTGTCTACAGACGACGTTCAAAAAGATCACAAATTGTTTAAATAATGTCAACATTATTGAATTTCATCTCCATATTAAGAATCAGCATGAGAAATGCATTGAAATAAGTACAAACATGCCTAGTAATGGTTCGGTAATCCTTAAGCTTGGGATATAGACTTCGAAATTTGGGAAAGGTTTCTGAAAAATCTGTTTTGTATAATGGTAAAGCCCCGTGGAAAGTGTTAATTTGTCTACCTATGATAACCACAAAAAATAGAAGTTGAAGATGTGCTAAGCCTGTTCTTTACGTTCACCATACCGTTTCGTTTGTCATTCGTATTGTCCGTCCTTGTATGTATCACATCAGTTAGACAGTGTAAAATGTTGTTAGTTGCTTTGTAGCTTTATTCAGAAGTCACTTGCACTTTGCACTATATTTAGAACTAAGTCAGTTGAGGATTTATTTCAACCTTATCTGGTTCTTTCACCGGTGACGTCACTTTGCACACGGAATAAAGCTCCGTTCGGGTGGTTAAACCAGACATTGCCTTTATATCTTGTCTGGTGAGATTACTTATTTAAGAGCCGCATGGTAGGCCAGGCCAAATATGCTTCAGGCAAGTTGCTGGGACTAGTGCATTGATGAGTGTTGACATGTTATTAACTATACTCAAAAACCACAAGGTTGTCTGCATAGTCAGTGTGCATGCAGTAGCAAGTCTGTTTACAAGTTTTGACCTTATTTTGTCCTCAAATATTTATGTTAGCCAACTAATAGCCAATTATAAAACCATAAAATCCTACACATATGTACCACTCAAGTTGATATGTTCCAGGTTTTTAAGCAGCCCTTTAAGCACATATTGCATGCACATATTGAGTTAAACTTACACAAAAGATTTAAAACACTTCATTGAGCATATCTAAACATGAAACATCATAGATCAGTAGCTTATGAGACTACTATTCTGTTGGTTGGGATAGGTGTTTAGAGTGACTGATTGGTGTGCTTTGGAATTCTGTCCAAAAGATGATGACTGAATATATATATATATAGATGGGATATAAGCTCCACCCATGGTTCAGATTCATGACTTCGTATGATTTCTGCACAACTGCTCCCTTCACTCCCTCATTCATGTCAGACAACACTATATTTGTGAGGATTTGGCCATTTTCATACCTTAAACATGGCCACTGTTGTGTTGAATAAACACCTAAAAGTTTTTGCACACACAGATACTTTGAACAAATTTGTCAGAGTTCCCTGAAGTCGTTCCATTCCAACTCTGGTCCATTTTGCATCCTCAGACAATAATTTCTTTGTGCCATTGATGGAAAACACCCCATTTTATCTGCAGTACAAATGTGACATCATGGTTTTATTCCAGTGACTACAGTTTATTATTGAGTACATGAGTCTAACACTGAAGCAAGCACTAGTGTATACTTTGGGCGATCAGATAAGAATTCTTATTTGGTGCATCGGTGCTGTGTCTATCGCTGGAATATCCTGATACCAACATTTATGCTTCAGATGGAATAAGCATTTACATGTAAGCTTATTTAAAGGCACACAGTGTTGTGTATGGACACTTACAAACATAGCATGTCAATTGGCGCAAAATCATATTCTGTTCTAATATAGTGATATGTCACTCGTCTCATAGACCTGTAATGGACAATAGATTTGATGTATTATCTTGCTTTCCAACCTTATATTTATGTATTATTATATTTCGGTCTGTACTTTTTTTCTTATTGCTTAGGCGACGGAGGGAAAACCCTGTTGTAAGGGCCCGGCCGACCCATTTTTTTAGAAATCTGTAAATAAAATTTCATGTTCAAATGAATACCGAATCCAACAATCTTTTTTGCTTGTCAAAAAAATGAACAGTGTTTTTTGAATTTTTATTGATTTGTTGGGATTTTGACGGTAATTTTCAAAAAAAAGGGGAAAAAGAAAGAAAAAATGCCCGACCGACCAACCCCACCTGAGAGGTTCGTTTGCTCGTACAACAGGGTTCCTTTTGCTCGTTGCCTTCCGGCATAATTCTTTATTTAGTTATTGGTTTAAACAACCATTCTGTAACACATCATTTGCTTATTTTCACCATTTTAGCGCCAGCGCCCTCAGTCAGCAGGTAATGCCAGCGTCAAGAGCGCCGGATCTCGTCCTGCCTCTGCTAAGAAGGCAAAAGATGCTCAAGGTCTCACGGTCGAGGAAAGGAAGATAGTAGTGGAGAGTAAAGACGAATATCAAAGGAGGGGAGGATGGATGAGAGTGTTTCCATCAGCGTTGTCACAGGATAGATACGGGTGGGTAGCGTTAGTGTTTTCTGAAAGCAAAAATGAGTAAATGAATATATAAATGGATGGATGAATGGATGAAAACAGATATACCAAAAAAACAGTGTCTAGAAATGTGTTGCTTCCCCATATGATTATGTCCATGGTTGTATAGCTATAGTTTAATCAGAAATATTCAGTTTTGACCTCCGCGCACAAAAGTAATCCAAGCGACACACAGTTTTGGTTGCCCGCACGCTTCACGCATATGATGCACAGTTCTCTTGTTGCCTTCATGCACATCTTTCTGTATTCATTCGCTGCTGTAAGGAGGCTTCGCCAATTTGGAACTGATCAAACCATAGAACCAAAGCATCTTTTGGCTCCAGTCTGATGACCCTGTTTTTCCCAAATAATCAAATCTAGATTTGAAATGGTTGATACTTGGTGAAGAAAACAAATTCAAATGTTTGTCCTTGGGTGTATATGACATGCTGATCCGCCGGTGACAGGGTCTTCTTTCTTTGCCTCTACTCTATTTACGTTCCTCTGGACAGTGACGTACCTTACAGGCGCATCATTTATGCATCATTTACACACATATGTATCTCCCAACTTTCTATGTGTGGTTATATATGCAAGCGCCTGCATCATTTACACACATATGTATCTCCCAACTTTCTATGTGTGGTTATATACGCCAGCGCCTCTGGAGGGTATGCTAGTTTATTACATAACTGATGCAGTCACATCATTGTCTCATAGAAGAGAAATACACTATAGCCTTAGATGTTGGGACACTCTCCCAATCAGCATCAACAGAATTACTCATTCAATGAGTGTAGAGCAGATTTGATGTCACTGCTTGATAGGTATAGCTAGATTTACAAGCCCTTTTCGTACATCGTAGTATGTACGCCATTCATCTTCCTCTGTGCAGTGACATCAGAGTGAATTGTCAATGATTGCCAGGTGCGTACCCACATGATTTTTTTCTTCTTCTTTGAACAAAATACATTCATTTAATTGGTGGTTGAGTTGTAATGAATGTTATCTAGTCGTTCAACATACACATTTTTCTTCGTCAATTGCAGAAATTTTCTAGAGAGTCGGACAACCACAAACTCAATGCTGCATACCCGGCTGTACCCTGACAGGTAAGATGTAGTTTTATAATAAATTTGTTCTATTCATCGAAGACTGATGTGTTTTTGAGGCTTCACCAACTTGTGTTGATTTTAGTTTATAGGAATATACTCTCTTACATCGATATGTAAATACAGTGAGGTATTGTATATGGGTATGTCCATGAAGTTGGGCCAAAAAGTGTGACATGAGGTCAAAATTTCAAAATTGTTCAATTGTTAATCTGATATTATTTTTAGGTCCGACAATATCCATACTTTTGAAAAATAGTGAACTTTTTCCTCTCAAGTATGAAAATAATCATTGATTGCAGGTTAGTTTCAGGTTATTATGGTAAAAATACCTATGCTACATGGACACCATTCTGACACTTCTCCCTTGCATTATTTTTAAATAGTTCAGGTTACTCACCATTCTTATATAGATTTATATTGCACTTTCATGGTCAGATTCATAAAAGCACACAATTGATACTACTCTACATCACAAAAAGTGATATGATGCTATGCAAATTGAGGGTTGTGGGGTAATTTGGTTCAAGCCTTTTTGATGTAGTATTTATGTCTGACTAATCAATAAGGATTGCTTCTGACACACATATTTTGTATAATTTTATCATCACTGATAACTGTTTAACTGATTTAGTAACATTACAATTAAATAAAAAGTAAAAGCTTCTGTCCATACGGCTAAACATACAAGAAATTTACCTGATGCTACATGGACACCATGTCCTGTAGCATAGGTATAAATTCTATTGTTTTACAGATAACTAACATAAAATGAAGTAAGACACATTTCACTTCCTCTTTATATCAATAGCCACTACAATTACTACTAAAAATAAGAGTGATGTATAGAATTCTTTTAATTTGATACCCAATATCTACATACTTGATTACCGGCACTACATGGACACAGTGTCCATGTAGCATCAGGTACATTGTTTTGGTAAAAATGGTATCAAATATTGTGAGTTATCTCACTAAAAACTGTCATGTTATGTTATTTCCCATATATTTTCAAGTAGAATTGAAATATTTGAAAAAGAATTATGGGTGCCATCATTATAAACTAATTACCTTGTCCCTAAGCTACATGGTAATACCGGCACTACAGGTGGACACCTCGCTTGTTTTCAGTTTTTTTGCTGTCTTTAATAAAACCAATTACCCCAAAACTGGTCCCAATGAGAACCTCTAGTAAAACACTTAATTGCAGGGAGCCATTCATTTCAGTATGTGAAAGGATCTTTTTACTTGAGAGGGGCAATCATTGTAAATGTACCTATGCTACACCGGACACCTCATCAAAAATCAGTGACGTTTCCTCAAATAATTTTAAAATAACATCATCTATGGGTACAGTTGTTGTTCAAACTTTCTTATGAATGTGATACGGTAATTTAGGACCCAAAATCAGTGGGTTCAAATGTCATCTGTGTTGTTGGTGAGCTTAAAATACCGATGCTACATGCTTTTTTGGGGTGGACTCCTTTCTGTAGCATAGGTATGGCAATTTCCCGAAGACGTCATATCAAATTGGCCGATTTCTGTTCTGTCATAATCTACTTAAAGGTGAATTGGAACATATATTCATAGATTATGTAGTAATTTTATGATTTTATGACATTTATATTTACAAAATTATGTTTTGCATTTTTTCTATTTTCATGTCACACTTTTTTGACTAAAAAAGGGCCGGACACCAACTATTAATGAAGCATTAAAAAAATTACAGGGGAGCTATAACTTTCATTTGACTTTTAAAAGACATGTTAGTATGAGGTCTTTCTAAATTATATTACTTGTGAAAATAAACTTCAGGCAAACTGTCAGAAAATGCATTTATCCTACACAAATCAGCACAATTTCTTAAATTGCCCAACTTCATGGACATACCCATATACTTACACTAGAAATATGGTTTTATGTGGGTGTTTTGGGAGTTTGAATTGTTATCCTTCTTTACACTTCGCACAATAACTCCGGTATAATTAGTGTCACCATTTACTAACATGTTAGAATAGGTAGGAGCCTAAACTTACCTGATGCATATCTCATCATATTGTCACATTACTAATTGATTATTCATAAAATGACATAGTTTACAATGTGGTGTCAATCCTTTATCAAATTGCTGTCCATCCAGGTCCAACAACCTCTGAAATCTTTTAATTAGTATATGGCATAATATTTACCAATTTTATTTATACCTGAGAGAGAATTGATACTGTGACAAAAATATCATACATAAAGCTATATATATATGACATTTTTGTCTTAATTTATGCCATTGTCACCCAATATAACCCCAAACATCAAATGGAATTGAGAGTTTCAAACACCTTAAAGTGTTAGTTCTAATCAAGGAATTGAATAAAGTACCCTTCCCCGCCCACCTCCCAGAAAAAATGAATTTGGCTATTTTTGGACTTTGATGCATATCCAATTGATGAGTGGCACCCCCTTAGAGTTTATATAGATTAATAACTGACAATCTGTTCATCACTTTGCAGTGTCATAGTTTCTATCATTTCACTTTTGTGTTACTGTTTTTGTTATTGTTACATGCACATTCATCCATCTCTTACACAGCCAGTCTGATATCACTTCCAGCACTACTCCTACACCATCTTTTGTTTCCAGGCATAGTTACGTAAAGTCTTTCACGTAAGTTAGCTCCAGTGGTAGAGTCCAAATCACAAAATGATGTAAATGTATTTTTGAAAATTTGACGCAAGCACCTCTTTAGGGTAGGGAAATAGTCAAGATGTTTGAGCATATTCAAAAGATGTGCTAAAAATGTATTCTTGCATATAGAAGGTATATACGCAAGCCTAAATTCTGCTCCTATAAAACCCCTGTCACCAGGGATTGTCACTAGACTGATTTTAGTGCCAGCTAATTTTTCATGTAAATTACATGTGTCATTCTGCAGCTATTATGAGCAGCATTAAATGTATGGCAAAATGTACAACTTCTCTACTTTTGTGCAGGTCGGCAAAATCTCAAATTCCCTTGAGTGCCAGTTTGTCAGCCTGAGTGCTGGGTACTGCCTACTGGTGCGGACCAGTGTAGAGACCCTGCTTGTCCCCATTTACTGCGATCAGGCCAGCGCTTGCACTGCGCTGAAAAAGTATCAAAATATGAAGAACAAGCAGGAAGAGGGCAGAAAACTGTCCAAAATTGTAATCTTTTAAAAACAAGATAGCACTTAGTATGCTCCTATTCCGCTCATCAAGTTTTCATTGCGATCTTCTTTCGAGTCTCATACACTCTCACTGCGCTTCCACTACGCTGTAAATGTTCTTAGTGCGTCCAGGTCGCTGTCATTGCGTTGCAAGTACATTCTCAATAGGTTTGCAAAACATATAAATAGAGCCTCCTGCATGCTCCAGTCAAAAGTATTATTTTTGGCACTTGATGAGTGAACGTCACATTGAACGACATTGAACAACATAGTCGTCAAGAGAAAAGTGAGAGCCTGATTACTGTTACTGCAGTCACAGAGGACAAGATTGATTTCTTGCTGCGACTACAAGTAGCTTGTATGCATCCTTGCTACAAAGCATCCTTGATACGTCAATGGGACGCTCACGTCGCTCGCTTTGCACTGTCACAGGGAAAGTACTGAGCGCTTGTTTTGTGCACGCCACGCTTTGTGCCAGCGCAGTGCTCAAGGGCGAGACCATGGGGACCATCTCCCGGTCAAGCCAGTGTCTACTGTGTCACCAATCGGTTCTTGTAGACCTGATGCATTTGGCTTGGCGCTTTGATAATATTTCAGCCCAATGCAAGCGCCGCCCTGATCGAAGTAGACTGTGACAGGGGTTTTAAGTTACATTAAGGTCCTGAGGAAGAAATATAGACAATAGTTAGTTTCATTTGAGTGAGGATTTTTTGTGTACATTTTCGAAATGGCTTTTATAATGTTATGTGATAATGTTCTTCAATCATTTCTATAGCATAATGCACAAATGAATAGTTGATTTTCATGTGTGTATCATAAATATAGTTCATAAATATGCCCTTGATTCTAACACAAACTAGAATTAAGGAGGCTACAACTCAAGACCAAAACAAAGTACAATCTTAATTTTTGTTCTGTCTTTTCAACCCACAGCCTCAGAGTAGTAACAGATGAGCTGGTAGTGACAAATCACGGGTTGATAGTCATATAGGGATCAGAAATGTTTCCATTTATCAATACAGCCTTATAAGCCTACCTGTTACACCATTCTGTGTGTTGAAAAGCCAAGTACAAAAAATTTGTAATAGTCTTTGCCTTACTCCAAGATCTGTAGCTTCCATATAAGTAAACCACTCTTCCCATGCAATATTTCAATTTTTAAAAAATTAACCAACATCTTAATTATTGGATAGTTGTAAGATATTGGAACGCACGTCACATGAGGTTGAGCTCGCGTAAAGTACACGAGCTCAACCTCATCCCAAAACGGTGCAACTGTCATCCACTACGTAAACTGGACCTCATGGCTCTGATTGGTTAGTGCTCAAACATGAGAACTGAAAAACTTGTGAATAAACATGAGCTTATTCATGCAACATCACGCCCCACTGCATTTGTGGTTACGGCGCAGCGGGACAACTGCGTTGGTAGTTACGGCGCAGCGTGACGATCGTTAAAAAGGAGGCTGCAGTTTAAATTTGACCAATCAGGTGCTTTGGTGTTGTTGGTTGGTGTTTTTTTGTGAATTTTCAAGCATGCGTGCACAGCCTGATCGAAGTGCGCCCACGTATGTCAAACTGTGGCCAGGAGATTATGTGCCGTAGATCCATTGTAATGCAAAATGCTCATTGCATTGTAGGATTGGAATTGTCAGTACATCTCCGTCTCTGTAACTGCGTATTGCTGTATAGTACACAATTGGATTAAAAATGCAAACAAAGATTGCTAGTAGTAATAACAAATTTCACAGTTTTTACACTTTCCACACAACTATTACTAGTTTAACCATATACAAAATAGATTTTTAAGAAACAGTTTCCAGCTTTCAAAGTCTATCTCAAGGATGACTGAACCAATACCAGCCATGTTTGTTCTTATTTTTATGCATTTTTCATGGCGATATCCAATATGGTGATGAAATTTAATAATTTTGACATTTGTGAAATATTTTGTGACATTTTGGAAGTGTCGTCACGACTGCCACATGAAAAGTGTTAGATAATTTATATTATTTTCTCAAATATTTCTATTTTGTTTTGGGTTGTCGACTTACATGCAACTGTGTTATGCCCTAAAATGATAGTCTTTTTTAATTTAAACCATAACAGAAAGAGCCATACCTATTTACATGATCTAGCAGAACGGGAGATAACGGAACACATGGCACAATGGCTACGTAAATTATCCACCAAAGACAACTCAGAGGAGAGGAAGGTGCTGAGGACTAAAATCAGACAAAAACATCCAACGGTTAAGAGAATGATGGGTAAGGAAAGAAGAATTCCTAGAATCTATAACAATATACAGGATGGTCCAAAATTGGTTAAAGCCATGAACATACTACTCCACAACGCTCGACCGCTGAGCGCTTGTGTTGGTCACTGCTATGCTGTCACAAAATGTACCAACTCTCTGCCGCTCAGCAGTGAGCAACGCTGAAAGCTAGGGTTCGTAAACGCTCGGCCGTAGGCTCTCACACTGTAGGGCGGGCTATGGGTGTTTCGGAGAGGAGACGACCAAACCATGAAAAATACCTCCCAAAACTGAATGAACGGAACTTGTTTAGGCCTTACTGTGGCATGCACAATGTCATTCCATCAGCAAAAATAGTTTTATTTGCCTAACAAGCTTGTATTTTATGACTGTGAGTTCGAAAAAATGTATGTGACATCAAAAGTCAGGCACATTTTCGCTTGCTGATTGGTCCATGGACAGTGGCAACACTACCAAGTTGGCTTGATTTCTACCTCAGCGTTGGCTCCACCATTCGCCGCTTTCCCCCAAAGTGTAGACTGACCAAATTAACCGAAAATGCTTTCCTGATGGGCGTTGTGTAGTTGTGTTATGAGCACTAGTGCGCATGTGTGAAAGTGTGAAACGTTGAAGCATTGTGGAGCATGTTCAGCATTTTAGACATGTAAATTTCTTATATTACCGAGACATTCTTGACCCACTATAGTTCAGTTAGTTCCAAATTCATGGACCTGCTTACAGCAGCGAATTAATACAGATGAGCGTGGACACTCAAAAAGCTTGCATGATGCAACATGACGCACTGTGAACCATACGTGTGACGTGTTGGTTTGTCAAATTAGGGCAAGTACGCTTGGCTTAAAAACAGCATATTTCTCGCTGATTTGAAACGGATTAAACTCTAGAATATATTTGATAAAATAATGTCCAGAGTATAATAAAAGGAATTGTACAATATGCCTCTGATTGTAGATCACTGCAATCCATTACGTCATATGACATGCTGTACTCTATGACACCATAGCTTCATTGTAGCATTATAATGTATGCATTAGATCATGATTATTCATAAGCTGATCACTGAACAATTTTTAACTTAACTTTTTTGCCAGTCATCACAGAGCACCCTCGCTGGTTAATATGTGTGAACTGGTGAAGATGAAGGATTCAAGGCATCTTCCCCACCCACAACTGAGCAACATTTGTCAAGTAAAACCTTGTTTGTATCACAAAACAAACTTATTATGACCCGATTACCTGGTTGTAGCATTGACACTCGTTTAACCTACAGTGAACCAAGACTTTGGAAAACATTGTGTTTATCTATAAATAAGTTGATCAGGAAGTTTGCGATGAAATGTTATTTTGTATGTATTATACAAAGAAAACGTCTGGCAAGTGATTATAGATTGAATCAAATGTGAATGGCCTACTCGTAAATGTACCAAGTTAATGTTGTGGTGAGATGACGGGAAATATGGAAAAATATACCGCCCAAAATAAACAGGCAATCAATTATAGGGAATTTTGACGCAATGCACATAAGGCTGTTTTGATGTTAACTATTGGATGTATTTTTCGATAAAATTGTTTTAATGTGTCTGGTCTTGGTCAGGGTATTTGATGGCACTGTTTACTAAATTCCAAAGGAACTGTATCAGAATATTTGGTGGGATTTTATAAGACTTGTAGCAGGGTGTCATAAATTACTTGATTAACAATACCTATGAATATAATCATCCATCCATTCCAAACATTCATAAATAACAGTGAAAAGCATATAGATAAAGCCAAACAAGAAGATGAGTTTGAAGATCAGCTGTTGTTCATCATCTGAAGGCATGGGATAAAACAGTGATAAAAATACAAATATAACTGTTGATCCTTGCATAATTTAAATGAATACTATCTGTTTACAATCTGTTTGCAGGTGATGCTAAAAGTGCTCCAGCCAAATCAGTGAACAGTCCAAGAGGTCTAGCTCAGGGCAAACTCCAGGTCCAAAATGAAAACAATCCACAAACAAGTTCATCTCAAGAAATGGAAGATCAGAGTTCACAAGACACAGCTGGTCAAGGCAAGTCGTCTGCTGCGACTAATCAGACGGCTACGTCAAAGAGCAGGGCTTCCAACTCGGCAGCTGCGCAAAGACCAACATCTGGCAAGCATGCGTCATCGTCCACCAATGTTAAGACCGGTGCAGCATTAGGTAAACCACCATCGGGACCGACGTCGGCTAGGCGTGGATCGGAGTCTACTGCAGGGGCTTCGGATGTGAAACCAGTCAGGATGGTGCTGGAGGTCCAGAGAGGTCCAACGAAACAAGAAATCCGAGAGAGTCTCAATGTGCCGGAGATAATGGACCATGGTGGAGATCTGACGTAGGTGGAATAACAGAAAACTCTGATATTGATAATTTGAGCAGACCCTGTCAAATGGACTTCCTTTTTGTCATTTTGATATGCTGAAGTAAATCTTTGTAATCTTTGGTTGCCAATTATGATCCAAACTTTTATTAGTAGGAACTGATAATATTAAAATTGTAATAGCATCCATTTACCACTTTACACTATGACAACTTCAGAGATTTTTGAATCCCACCCTACCCCATCATCATGTTATATAAGTCAAAGTGTACCAGCAGTGTAACCTGACCTGGGGAGTTGTGTAATAATAGTTTAGATATATTAATAACCCAAAACAACCCATGCTCTTACATTGGCACTCAGTTTGATTTTTGATGAACATAAATATACAAATGTTTCAACTGTGCATTCCTGAGCAGAGAAAACACACCGAGTTAACACATCAAAACATTCAAATTACTGTTTCCCCCCATTTAGGAACTACAAAACTGTACCCACGACACATATATTATTGCACTATACAATCCATGTGTATCCGTGTGCATCAAAACATGCTCAATTGATTCCTTCCCCCACTACAGGAAACTGCAGGCAAGGGGCGCCTTTGCCACGTATCTACTCAGAGTTCAGCATAGGTTACTTGAGGAGACCAGTCGATCACCGGAGAAACTAGACGAAGCATCGCAGAATGACGAACAAATGGTGAGTAGCGTTTGTCTGTGTGTGTGTACCTGTAGTTGTTGTAATTCTTTTATTTGGGTCGTCTGATTTGATGACATAATTGAGGAAATGACATGTCTGCTTCAATGTGGGTGCTTGACTGACTTGGCACAACATTTGGTACGGTATGAGGCGAATGTTTTTTAACATCAGATCCTAACCTTTTTTAGTATTTAATAGGGATGTGTTCATACTCAGCAATATGTAAAGCTTATGAACTAAAACAAATTGGTGTTTGAATGAATTAGGTAGAAGGCTAGAGATCATATTAGTGTCATCAGGAGACAATCTTTAAAAAAAAATCTTATTCATTTTCTTTTGAGATATTTTGCAAAACTCTTCCATCTATAAAATGTAGACTGTTACCAGATACAGGGGTTGTTAAGGTGACCTGAATTGCCAACACATTGGTGATTTCATAAAGATATGAAATCAAAAAGAGTTTACAAATTACAGGATATTATTTAACAAACGCCTTTCTTTGTGTTCCCTTAACCCTAACCTTACCAAAGGCCGTGGCACGATCTGGCGAGATGTCAAATGGTAAATTTGTTGAGCTCCCCCATTAGCGCAATCAGTTGGGCGTTCGCCTGCCACGCCCGGGTTCGATCCCCAGTGCAGGCGAACAGTGATCTTTCCCCCTTAATTTTTCCGCTGATAGATTAATTGTCAAAAACAGGCTTAGGGAGTTAGGGTTAATATAAAGCTTTTGAACCAGTAGTTATCGTCACTTCGGTATTTGATGCTGTGAGGTAAACAAGTGTAATAGGTTCTTTAATGTGTATGTGTGTGTGTTGAGTACAGAATTATAATACATGTAGTACGGTTGTAAAGTACAATTGTTTAACAGGGCTGCATGAAGTGATTTCCTCAGTAGCAAAAAGGTTTCCTGGAATGAGACAATCCTATTAGATTATGAATGAGATTGTAAGATTTCCTCATAGTTGAGTAGTATTTCCCATGAGGGGTGTTCCATGTTGCAGCCCTTGAGTGTTAATATCATTTCATGAAAAGTTTCCCTGTGTAAGCTTTTAGCAAGTAATGTTTTGCAAGGGTATGAAACTAATTGTTTTCAGTACTAGTTAATAACTCATCATGAAAAGATAAATTATAGACAATTAGCAAAAAGCTATAAGCAAGATTAAACAACATTGTTGAATCTTAACTTTATTCTTTACAGCTATTTTCAAACACAAAACCTAGGTGCTAAATAGAGTGTTATAAACATTGATGCTTTTCTCTTAAACAAAGTAAACCCAATAGAGGTTATAAATCCAAGTCGCCATGCGCAACAGACCACAAAGAGGTATCAGACATCCAATTTATTGCATGAACCGTGTTACCAAATTGGCCTACAAACAGGCAAACAGGCATGTCATTTTTCTGAAAATCTTGAACACAGTTAATATTCCTGACAAGATCGCAGCTAATCTAAAACATGGATATCCTATATCAATTGATGGATACAAAAAAACCTGTTATAGTTTGATCAGTTCCAAATAGGCGAAGCCTCATTACAGCTGGCGCACATGAAGACAACAAGCGCGCTGCATCATATGCGTGACCGAGTGCATCTGACTGAAATCGTGTGCACGTGGCTATAATCGCGCACATACTTGGTACGTGGTAGGTTTGTCCTCCAAAACACTTGTCCGAGTTTTAACTGGAGGTGCGAATAGGGTGGACTAAATTGTAAATGGGGGGAGGGGGGATGACAGGGCAGTTTTGAATTGGGCAGGGTCAGTGTGGATGACAGTGTCTGGTTGAAGCTGGTTCCAGTCACGTACGCTTGGATTACTATCAAATAAGAATATATAAGAAGTAACAAACTATTATATGTTGAAATACTGGTATAGGGCTAAAATGTCAGTTTTGATTTCTAAAAGTAAAACCTAGATACATTGCATGCAACACCTTGTTGCTTATTATCCATTGGCGTGAGGTAATATAGCTTACGAACCATTATTTGTCTTTCATTTTTGACTTATAATGTTTGTTTTTTCTTCTATTCCTACATTACAGGATTTGGTACTTCGATTCTTGCGTCGAGCTGCAGGCAATCTACAGCAGCCATTCAAGGTGATTGTACCTAGTCGTAAACTACCTGTACATGATAGGAGGAGAATACTAGCCAAACAACTGTCAGACTTTGTCAGCATATATAGTAAAGTAAGTCATAGGATGTATTTAGCAGTATATGGAGCTGTTAAACAGTACCAATCCATTTTGTGCAATTAATATTGTCCAGTGGTGCAAACTATACCAAAGTCATTGTATATTCACTTGAACTTTATGAACTATTAACTCTGAAATCTGAATGTTGTACAATTAACTCAGTGGCATGGCATTTATCTTACTAGAGTGAATTTCACATGGTAGTCAACAAAATTGATTTGTTATTGTTCTGATAGGGGGGTCATAATATGAAAGCAAAGTGAGATTGTTGGGGAAAATGTGACAAGTTGAGAAATGTTGACTTATTTGACTTCTGGCAGCTTACTTCACCAAACCTTGATGGTTTTCCAGATCTCTGTCTTTCATAGGTGCTAGAGGTCCTTACCTACAATACAGTGTCCCATTGGAAAAAAAATTGGTGTAGGTTTGAGCCGGTCCTTCAGGATTTTGTGCTCCATGCTGCGAGTATTCAGTGTATGTGTTTGGTGAGGGACTTGTTGTGCGTACTAAATCAATAGCAACAAATGTTTCACCTACTCTGTCTGATCTTGTCTTGGCTTTTATAGTTGCATTCAAAATCCTTTGCCAGTGGGCCATACATGCATGCAATTAATGTGTGAAGTAAGTAGGTGGTAACACAAATTCACATTCTCTCCAATTAAGCGACAAAAATCCCAACCCTGTTGTACGGGGGGGGGGTTCCTTCTTACGTTCCCTTGAAAATGACCTTGAAAAACCCAAACAATCTTTAAACATTTCGCTGTTTTTCGACAAGCAAAGAAACAATTTTAGGGCCGGTAGTCATTTGCACATTAACATTTTTTCACCAATTTCTATAACAAAATATGTTGGTCGGGCCCGTACGACAGGTTAGGTTTTTTGTTATGCCTTATGCACCTGGATACAGCAGTCAGTGAACTGCATGCTTCAGATGCTTGAAAAGTGCCCAAGACTAGCAAAGGATTCTGACAAAAGTTTATATGTTTTTCACATGCTGAATCTAGTGCATGTTTAACACTGTTCTTAGCATTCCAGTATGTGACCTGTCCGTTTTTTACTCTTGGATGACTGCTAACACTCATCTTCCATTAATGAAGGAATAACATAAAAATGATAGGACAATTTATGCTTCTCAAAATTATATCACATGATTCCACAAATGGTGTCTGAAAAATAGGAGTGCTATTTAGATAAAGTTATCTATGTATACTAAATGCCACATGAAAAGACTGCACCATCCTCCATGTACAACCAATAGCCCATTTGGTTTCACATTCAGCATCATTGTGTTCCCGGCCACTTATAATTTTAAAAGAAAATTGGTATGACCATAATCTGGACTGCCATTCATTATACTGTAAAACCACTAATTCAATTTCACGAGGAATTTAATTGTGATGCGATCTGTGAAAACCCGCCACATGGTGGCATTTTTCATATTGGAGATATTTATATCATAAGAAAGCTAAAACTGTGCTGATTACAGAACTGTTTCGATCATTTTTCTACGATCACTACAAAAAAAGTTTGAGTGAATGATGATTGTGATGTCACCAAAAGCTACAAAACAAGAAATCATGAAAACAGGCCAAAAAAGATACATAATTCAATATATAACATTATAAGGTTAATAATAAAAGTGACTTAAGTTTGTCAAGGTGAAATTTCATGAAAGATGATGACACAAAGTACTGGAAACTAATTTTCTTTAAAAAAAATGTAAAAAAAAGAAAAAAGTTTTTTTATTTTTTATTTTTTTATTTTTTCTATTTTACCCATAATCCCTAGTTCACATTATGCGACATCCGACGGGTTTTTTCAGATCGCATCACAATTGCGCAAATTTTGCGAGGGACGTGGATTTGCGAAATTAAATACCCGCGAAACTGACCGTTTTGCATTGAAAGTAACAGTAGAATGTGCAGATTCACAAAATTAAATGCCTACAAAAATAGCAATAATTTTAAATTCACAAAATAAAGTATCCAGAGTACCCTCCTGCTGACCTTTTTTCATACTGTAAAAGTGGTAATTTTCGCACAGTTAAATGATCGCGCTTTGCCGACTTTCAGCCACTTTCAGTGTGTTTTCATTTTTGCGGTAGCTGCTTGGAGCGCAAAAAGCTTAAAAATTAATGAAGCACAACATTTTCCGATTTTTTTTTTTCTCTTACAGGAGACGGAGCAGTTAGATCTTAGGCAAAAGATGGACAAAAAGCTTGGTATTCATGCTGACAATAGTAAACCTGATGCTGGCAGTGAAGAGGTTATAGAGGAGGACAGATTCTCACAATTTATGGGTGTGGCAAAGTAAGTGTTTAGAGGAGAATGCATTATGATCTGTTTTGAGAGCTACTAAGTGTAATCCAAGGACTGATGGGATTTTTGTGCCTTACATCTACACTCCGCAAAAATCAATAGTTTTCATATTTCAGTTGTGTTGCATAACTATTTGCTGTGTCAATAGTAAGTGCATGAAAGTTACAAGTCAACATTAAAAGAATCGCGGTCATTCGGTTGTGCTCAATCATTTTGTAGAAGTAAAACATGTATTTCCGCATGTTTGTTAAATATATGTGACTTGTAAATTAACTTTTTCTTGTTTCTCATGTTACCTCTTGTTAATTGGTAATATTATATGGGTTTTTTATTCTCTCTTTTACAGTGAATCTGAGCTGGAGGAATTGCTTACAACCTACACCAAGCAGAATAAATCCGCCAGTATATTTCTAGGCACCAGTACGGTGCAACCCAAATCTATAAATAACATTACCTCACAACCGGCCTCTATACACCATTCGCAATCAGCTGACAATTTGTTGCAAAGAAGAACCAGTTCAGCAGAGGTGACCAGACCTGTTGCAGATTCAAGTAATAATAATGGTAGGTATATTAACCCTAACCCTACCATATACCACAAAATACCAGGACCCAGCCTGTTTGTATAACCAGGAGTGGAAGTTTTTCGATGAAATAATGGGCCCAGCCTATATACTTGTGGCGGTATACTGCACCACTTGACGCAGTATACTGCGCCAAGTAGCCTTGACACTGGTGGTGTAATGGAAAATCCCTCGCCCGGTGCCAGAGGCCCGTGGTTCAAATCCCGGGGGTCACTTTTCGCCACATGGAAAAATTGTCTGAAAAAAGGGTGGGTGGGGGGAGGGGGTAGATTTAGGGTTAAGATGTACTTAGTTTGGCTATAACAGTTATATTGTAATAGCATCCAATAAAAATGTAACAATAATGTGTGACAATAATGGAAATACCTTAACTGAAGAATAGCACTCTTTTGCCATCTTGTCTTGAACAATCATGCAAGTGATTAAAATTCATTGTGTATTCAATATTCACCCTAATATAATATTTTAAAAAGGCATATGGAAATTCTCTGTGAACTGCCAGAGGAAATGCTGGGGTATGCTGGTTCCCTAGATACCTGCGCCAACTCATTCATAGGTGCAGGTATAGGCTTCTCCATCCCAACCAATAATTGCTTCTACACTACATTATGTTTGCTCTGTTATGACATATGGCAAATAACGATCAATGCAAGTTATAGTTGAGGTGCCCATCGAATACCAAACGCATTGTCACGCTGCCATGGCTACTACGCAATGAAGAGTGCGCTATGTCATGTGTGTGAAGTCTGATGCTGTTGTGGGTGCAGACTAGACTGTATCCTTTATGTCTTCACTATTTACACACGTTGTGCCCATGCGAGGGTGTTCCAAAGGTGAAGACTGAAAAAATAAATTTCGAAAAGTGTGCGCTGATAAACTTGTGAAAAGAAAAATTATTCTTGCACCGTCAGGCCACACTGCTTCTGTGGTTTCACTCAGTGTTGTGCATCGCATGCTGTCACGGCGCAGCGTGACGATCATGAACCATGCTACAATTTAAATTAGACCAATCAGGTGCTTTAATGTATTGTCGGGCAGACTTGCGCATGGGCAGTTAAGTTAGAATCGTTTCTGTTTGCATATTCAACACCTCATTAATATTCATTACATACAAATGCCCATGCTAATTACTTACGGAATTCCATGAGTAACAGCACACCTTTTCGCCGTGTTCTTTTCCCAGTTCTTCGATTTGGTCCGCCATTTTCAAAGATGGCGGTCATGTAGAGGGACGCGGGGACCCAGTCTAGGTGCAGACACAGTGTATTTTGACCCAATCATTGAATTGTTGTTGGTCTAAGCGTGATACTGGCATTGACCAAATTTATTGTGAATTATTTTACAAGCAAATCAATGTGATGACATGCCAAGTTTTAGTCTACTTCTCAACGCTGTAGTAATGAAGTAAGAGTCCAAAATAATGCCAATTCTTGACTCTCTTTTAGATCAGTAGGGAAAGCCAGGCTTTTCAATATGCTCGTCAATGCTACATGGGTGTTTTTCAGACAAGTTCAAGAGTTGAATTTTGTACTTTGCCAGGATGTTTCATCCATATCTCCATCATTCCTACTTGAAATTGCTTTCAATTGAAGTTGTGTATTTGTTGAATTGTTAACATGTGTACCACACTTGTTGACTTACCCTTTGAGCACTGTATATCAATCAGTTTGTATATTATATGAATGAAATATTTGAGGGTTTGCTCAGAATTCTTACCAAAATTCTAACCAGAACCAGATGAAATATCTTCCACCAACAACAGCATAAATCCATGCTGCCTTCAAATGATTGTATGGAGAGAGGAGTACTGAAAGTGGCACCAACCCCATTCTGTTTCAAACACGGGGCATTGGGATATGAAGATGCAGTGCATGTGCCCACTTAAATAATACAATATGAAGGGAGATACATTAACAATATTTATAATTTTGATTGAAATATTTCCATTAACCCTAACCCGGATTTGAACCACGGACCTCCAGCACACAGGACTTGGGATTTTCCAGTACACCACGGGTGTCTATACTGCGCCAAGTATATAGGCTGGGTCAGAATTTCTGCGAAAAACCCACATGCCGGGTGGAACAAACAGCCTGGCTCGTTGGATTTAGCAGGGTTAGGGTTATAACATAGGCATAGTAAGAAGAATCATTGATTGAATGCACCTTACTTTTTGCATGGTGAAGTATTTGAGAGTTTGCCAAAAAAGTCTAACCAGAACCAGGTGAAATAGTTTACAATAGTGTTAAACCACGCTTCCCTCCAAGGGTTGTATGAAGAGAAGTCTACCCTTTCTGTTTAAAAAATATTTCATTAGGCATATGTAGACTGGGTCCGGGCGTCCCTTTATATGGCAGCCATCTTTAAAAATGGCGGACCAAAAAGAAGGACTGGGAAAATTTTATGTCCAAAAAGTGTGCGGTTTTCTCAAGGAATTCCACGTGTATTTAGCATTATATGAATATGCATACCAATACCGAGCATGCGCATATGTACACAGCAACAACAGAAATACCACCCGATTGGTCAAATTCAAAGGCAGTGCATCGAGCGATCGTCACGCTGCGCCACGGGAGGCAAATCGTGCATCCTATCGCTTCATGAGGTGTACAACACCGTGTGATACACCGCGTGAAACTACCGGCGCACTGTGGCGTGACTGGTGCATGAATAAGCTCATTTTAGCAGTTTATCAGGGCACAACTGTATTTGTTCCAGTCTTCACATTTGCGCACCCTCGCAAGGGGCCGTGTGTAAAATAGGGAAGACATGAGGATCAAGTCTAAGGCATAGGTAGTGCATGATCCTTGTTTGAATGGTCCTTACATTTGCACAGTGTTCACTTTTTGGAACAATCCTCTAGTGGTATACACCATCAGAATAGCTATCATTTTTGTGGCTAGAGGGAAGCACGCTTGACATATACCAGTAATAGACCTGAGGTTGTCAAGACCACCTCCCGGCAGCGGATATAGCTTCCTCACAAGTTTAGCATCAAGTGATTTTTGGTTTTTCAACCACTAAGCATTTATATTTCCAGAAAAGTGTACTCCTGGGATTGGATGCCAGACTGACTACTTAACACTGTGTCATTATGGTCAGGTATCAGGGTGGTAGCGTGCTATCATACTTTATTGATGACAACCTGTGGAATGATGATTAAATGGAGGTTGTCAATTCTAATGGGAGATATTTTGAGGTGAATTTTGCAGGAAAAACGGTCCATATATGTCGGAATTAAATCATGGTTTGGTTCTCCTGTTGTCCTGACAGGAGGCAGAGAGCTGTTACATTTCTATTTGTAGCTACTGAATGTTTCTATTCCAAGAAAAGTGATCTCCTGGGATTGGATGCTAGATTTTACATGTGCCATTATGCTTATGAGGGTGTAGTGATGATTATTGAGTGATGAAACCTATGAGATGGTAAATACATTGCTGTCAATCATAAAGGGAGCCAGTGAGGTGAACTTGTTAGGATAAATGGTAAAGCTGTAAACAAAATCATGTTCTATAGAAATGTTAGTATCAGAATGCCTTTTTTGAAAAGGCTGCCCTGTGTTATTCGAATGATTGTATCGAAGATGTATGTGAGTTAAGAAGACTATAAGACATGGCAGCTATTGCGTGAAAGAGGTTGTTCTTGAACCTTAAATAGCTACCCTTTGATTAGATTCTATCAAGAACTTTACACAGAATATCAAACACAATTCACAGAAAACACTTAGCAGCTATTAGGTCTTTCTCATACTAGTCTAGACAGGATATTGAAAATTGCACAGAGTGTAGCGTGAGGAATGTCCAAATATGGAGATTGGGCGGGACTTAGTTCTGTGATTATGTTGTGAGGACACAATAATGTTTCGCTGGAACAGGAGCTATTTTGAATCATTGGGAATGAAGTAACAGGAAATAACTAGCAATTCCCTTGAGTAAATATGCCTTAGGGGTGTTGCATTCTTACAGGTTGGCATTCATTTAAAGAGAATTGTTAAAGTATAAATCACACATTTCATAGAAAATATACAATTTTTTTTTAATATTAAATTTATTTCTACCTAATAAGCTTAAACTTGCATACATTTTCATCGAAAAATGGCAATTTCTGCTTTAACGATCTGAATGGAATCAGCTTTAAAGCTTACTTAATGCCCAACTTAATACGGCGCACAGCTTTATTCCATGTGCAAAGTGACGTCACGGATGAAAGAATCAGAAAAAAGTATGGAGGAGGTTCGGTTGATTACGTCATCAAAAACCGGCCGCACGTGCGCCTGGTGATAGGCTTAGAACTAGTATTTGTTAGTACTAATGGGTGTGTGGGGCATTTATAAGAGAGGGTATACTATTTATATAGGACAACCAACCTTCAAGTTGTAGACTTGTTTATAAGCAAAACAATGAATTGTTTTTAAAAAGGCGTTTATAGAACTTGTTTTTGTATTCAGGTGATGGTACCACAAAAGTGATCTGGTAAATATGTGACTCAGTTAAATAATGAGAACAATATTGATTTGAGTTTTGCCAATTTAGCATATCAATCCTGATTCATTTGAAATTGTATAACTTTAACACAAGACTCCTAGAAACTATTCTGATAGTGATATTACTGCTGAAATAGAGGAAAGTATTGCTTCTGGGCCTACAAAACGCAGAGAAAACAAATATATCATGTTTAAGAGGCCACTTGGGTTTCTTTCACATTCTATACCATGGTTGTTGTATTTTGATCTTTTGTCATGTTAATGGTTTATGTTTAGTTTTGGATTATTTCAATATTTTAAAAGTTCAGAAAAGGCTTTAATCAATTTGAACAGTTTTCAATTCCCATAGTGGATATTTATTTAATCGCTGAAATCCAATATGCAATTTGCCTCATTATTTCATCCGCAAAAATGTTTGAACCTCTCTTAAATTACACCCCCACACCATTTTCCACATTGTCTGTTGCTTTATTTATTATCATGATTTAAAACAATAGAACATAACTCATGATGCAATTAATTATCCTGTTGTCATAGCCTTGTACTGCCTAGAGACGTGTAACAGCCAATTTATGTTTCGAACTTGGAATACCATGGATAATTTTTAGGTGAAGTCCCTTTGAGAGGCACCCCTAAGTTTAGTTCCAATCATAATGCATTGGATATTGCAGAGGGTACGTGTGCATACCCGCCCACCAAAATATTATGCATCTTAATTACTTGGAGAAACAGTACTATTTTATGTCTTGGGGATTTTGGTTATAAAGGATCACACAGCATTTTCTTTCTATTCAAGGTTTAACAACATACCCACCCAACCCTTGAAAATGATTAAGTCTGAATAAATCATTTTGAATATTGCCCCTATTTATTTCAAAACTTAGTTTATACATATGATTTCCTATTTCTTTTTAGTTTTACATGGATATCTTAATTCAATATTTTTTACCTTTATTGGTCATATTTCCATATTCTGTTGACATTGACCGGGAAGATCACTTGCAGCGCATTCCTGTAAAATCTGTTTTTGACATGATATCATCTTCATTGGTCAAATATTGCTCAAAAGCACAAATAAAACCATACAATAAATTAACCCTCACTTCATGACCACATTATTGCAGGCTTGAGTGATAAGTTTAATATTGAATGGCTAGTTAAAAGGCAAAAGCCCACGCACCATTGGGAATGGGGGAAACCCAAGTATTAACCTTAAATGTGACCCTTATAATACAGACTAATAGGTGGGGGAAACCACTGAACCTATGGTAATGGGTGGTCCAGGGTCCCTTAGGAAATGGTAAATATCTACTCATTTGGAATATATTTCTGTATGAATGCATTCAATTATTGTATCAATATTTTAATGTTATTATAATAGTATGAGTTAACCCAAAGTTCATTGATAGGATAGGTTTTTAAGTTTACTGACTTGCTCTTAAAAAACTCTATTGGCTTCCAACAAACATCTATGCTGTCTCTTTATGTGGGTGTATCTATTGTGCGGTTATGGATTTCATTTGGTTTGAGTTGGGGGTTTAAACATAGAGGGCCGTATTCTCGTACTAAACACAGTTTAGCTTAAAACCGTGTCTAACTAAACTCGTGTCTGAATTAAACGCGAATTTATCTTTTAAACAACATGTTTAACAAAACCCTGATTTTAAACTCCGTAAATCTTGTCCCCAGAGTCATCGTGCGTTCAGTATACAGGTATTTAATTTATTGTGGCCTAAATGGGTAAGAATAGATTTAGACTGAATTCCTCAAATGCAAGTGTATTTTTGAGACACGATCTGCACGTCGGCTTGCACTGGGCATGGGTGAGTAATCATTCAAGGCATGCAATTAGTGCAGGAGTTTATTTAAACACGCGTTAAACTACCCTCATACCCATATTTAAAGTTAGACACTTTTCAGTGAGTAAGACAGGTGTTTAAGTTAAACACATTTTCGAAAATTGCGTTTAGTCAAACGATGTGTTTAAAGTCAAAGTCAAACGCGTGTTTAGCTCAAAACCGCTTTTAAATATGTACGAGAATACGGCCCAGAATGTCTATTGTAATCTTCGGTTTTCCAACTATTCTCAACTCAATAGCGCCAGATCTCCAGCCTCATGTGATCTGGAGCCCAATCTTTAGGAAGCTTGCCTTATTGCAACATCAAGCAGGAAATCAGTAAAAATAGTATTTATTGCAGTAAAACATTGAAGCCTCTTTTTTCAGAGCAGATCAAATAATCCATTCTTCACATCAACATCTAATCCATATCACATTCTTATCTATCATTTTACTGTATATGTCAGGCGATATCTACGAATCAAACCACACCACCAACGGTCCACCCATTTCACTCAGACGCCCTCATTCCACCACGGCCACTAGCGATGCTGCACGCCACGCATCATCCTCTTATCAAAGTGCAGTGCCACTGTACAGCGCCAAGATGAATCGTAGACCTACGTCAGCCAAACCGAATTTAGAAGGAGGTAGGTACTTTGTGGGAATATTAATCATTAGGCCGTATTATGTATTGCACTTGTTAGCAGAGGCTGATCGGTTAAAGGTTAACATGGTTATGAAAAAATAAATTTCTGATTTTGATATTGATAGGTACCCCACAATGTTGGACAATATCTAGGCTATCTGAAACTGCATTTAAAAAAAATTAAAATGCGGTACGTTCGCGGAATAGTCCATTATTGTCCAAGGGGTGAAAACAAGATGTGTCACGGACGGACATTTTAGTTCTAGTTCATCATGCTATATTTTAATGTTAATGTAACATTTTCAGAGTTTTGTGATGTAATGTTGATAGCTGACATACTTTTCCATCAAATAAGTAAATATTTTGGAAAAAAGTTCTGGGGAAGTTATATCGCTAGACTTGCGTTAACATTTTGATGTTTTGCTGTCCGTCCGTGACACAAAAAAAGTTTGAAAGTTTTTTAACTAATTTCAAGGACAAAGTAAAAAAAATAAAAACATAGTGAAGTATCTCCCTTATATGTATTCTTTCCCATGCAGGAGTATTACTTAATTAGGGCAGGCATAAATTAGTTAAATCTTTAATTAAAAGTTGTCACGGACGGACACAAATTTTGTCACGGACGGACACTGTTAGCTACTGTTCAGTTCTGAGCACACAAGCAAAGCTGAATACCACCCTCTTACCATTAAATGAACTAGTCCATACAGGTATGCCCTTTATGCAAATGGGTAGGTTTGCTACAGCAGTGAGCACATTTTATGATGCTCACCAGGTGCACTGTAAAATTACTTGAAGTCAAATGAAGTCATTTGCTTATTTGCCCATTTGTGAACCCTCAGCAGATATCTGTAGTATAGCTTGCGCTTATTAACCTTACTGCCTGCACATGCTGAAATAATGCTTGCAAATAAAAGGGGTAGCGTGAGATCAGTTAAAAGACACTGTTTAAAATTGCCCCATGTAATAAGTGTATGTGAAATAAAAGTAACAGCATTGAAATCAGAAAGTATCATTGGAGATCCTGGTTAGCACACATTTAATTTTAAGCTTTGCACTATCAAAAGTTGCAGGCTTTTTCTTCATGAAACTTTGAAAAACTCAAATCACGGTTGGATGCCTACATGTATCCATTATCACTAACCTTTAATTACACAATTAATTGAACAAAAACTTATCAAAGAAGGGTCAAAATTGTTTTAAAAAGTTGTATCACAGCATACAGTCTTTTACACAATTAATCGAACAAAATTTATCAAAGGGTCAAAATTGTTTTACAAAGTTGTATCACAGCATACAGTCTATTTATATGATGCAGCAGGTCTATCTCTTGCCATTTATGGTAAGAGGGGCAGGATTCAGTTTGGCATTTGTACTCGGAACTGAATAATGTCCGTCCGTGACAACTTTTAATCACTGATTTAACTTATTTATTGACGCCATTGTTAAGTTTCATTTCTACATGAGAAAGGGAGTATATAGGGGAGATAGCTCACTATGTTTTTATTTTTTCTCTCTTTCCTTGAAAAAAGTTGTAAAACTTTAAAACTTTTTTTGCGTCACGGACGGACAGCTCTGCATCAAAAAGTTATCACAAGGGCAGGGTAATTACTTCCCAGAACTTTTTTTCTAAAATATATTTCTTATTTAATGGATAAATGTGCCATCTATCTTTAACCCTAACGCTACTACGTCTCACAGTCACCTCACAGCCAGCACCACGTGGCTTGCGCGCGCACAAGTTCTATCTCCTGTAGCACTAAACTACGGGTATATATGGTCTCCGATTTCTTAGCCTGTGAAGCCCTCCCCCCGTGGCTGAGTGTT
The DNA here is from genome assembly GCA_035610835.1 of Ophiura sarsii. NCBI lineage: Eukaryota > Metazoa > Echinodermata > Ophiuroidea > Amphilepidida > Ophiuridae > Ophiura > Ophiura sarsii. The sequence continues at coordinate 56,754,778 of CM069441.1, forward strand.
AGTATATCTCGCCTGTCACGCGGCCGACCCGGGTTCAACTCCCGGCGCCGGCGGACATAATTTTTCCCATTTCTTTATTTAACCCCCTCCCCCTGCTCTTCGTTCCATCCCCACTGCCACGTTCTAGGGTTAGGGTTAATACGACACCACACAGTGCATTTCTATAACCCTAACGCTACTACGTCTCACAGTCACCTCACAGCCAGCACCACGTGGCTTGCGCGCGCACAAGTTCTATCTCCTGTAGCACTAAACTACGGGTATATATGGTCTCCGATTTCTTAGCCTGTGAAGCCCTCCCCCCGTGGCTGAGTGTTAGTATATCTCGCCTGTCACGCGGCCGACCCGGGTTCAACTCCCGGCGCCGGCGGACATAATTTTTCCCATTTTTTTATTTAACCCCCTCCCCCTGCTCTTCGTTCCATCCCCACTGCCACGTTCTAGGGTTAGGGTTAATTAAAAAAATTGAAAATGTTTCATTAACATAAAATATGGCAAGGTCAACTTCTTCTAAGAATGTCTGTCCATGACGTATCTTGTTTCTACCCCTTGGGCAATAATGGACTGTTCCGAAAACTTTTCCGCATTTTTTCTTCTTTTCGAATGCAGTTTCAGTTAGCCAAGATGTTGTCCAATATTGTGAGGTACATTTCAATATCAATATCAAAAAGTTATTTTTTTTTACACCAATGTGAACCTTGAACTGATCACCCTCTGCTATCAAAGTGCAAAATTCTGCAACCTTTGAATATAACCATCACACTGGTTTTGGTATCTTGTGATCCTTTTTAATTACTAAGACTAAAAAATGATGATATACAATTTTTGTTATTATTTTGTAAGTATTTGATACCATTTTGTCATGTAAATAAGTGGCAATTTCAAAGTTCTTCAACATCTGTGTCCGTCCGTGACGCGAACAAATTTCCGTCTGTGACACAGTTTGTTACAGGTCTACCCTTCTCCTGTAAAAATAAATTTGTTTTCAAATGCTGTGTATCAAACCATGTATCTCACTTACTATTTGACCTGAAAAGCTTGAGAAATATGGAATTGTTTAAATAGAAATTAAGAAGAAGTACTAAAGGTCCGGAGAACCCTATTTCTATCTTGTCCGTAGTGTTGGAAAAAGACTAATATCTTGACTGCTTTTTATTACTAAGACTGAAAATTCATGACTTAACATTTTTCTTACTATTTTGTAAGTATGTTATACAATTTTTTCATACTAAAGTGTAAATAAGTGGCAATTTCAAAGTTTTTTATGTAGTTAACATTTGTGTCCGTCCGTGACGCTCAAAAATGTCCGTCCGTGACAAAGTTTGTTACCCTACCCCTGTAAAAAATAAGAAATATTTTCAAATGCTGTGTATCAGATATTCAAACCATGTATCTTACTTACTATTTGACCTGGAAAGCATTGGGGAATATGGAGTTGACTAGATAGAAATTAAAAAGAAGCACTAAAAGGTAGAGATCCCTATTTCTATCTAGTCCGTCCGTGACACAAACATTTCCGTCGTTCTATTTTTAGTAACAAACCACACCCTATTTTTTTTTTTGTATTTCAATAAAGTTGATGATTCTTTATAACATTAAACATAAAAAGTTGAATAAATGTCAGTAGTTACTTTTTACAAACTGTTTTTCGCTCATGTTTTGCACAAACGTCCGTCCGTGACAAACCGATCAGCCTCAGCAATACAATTACTTAATTGTGTGTTTAGGCAACAAGCATAACAAATAACCTGTTCTATATACCTGAACAACCCATTGTTTGGAAATGGGGTGGGGAAGGGGCCAACATTTGTTGCGTTCAAATGACTACCGGCCCAAATTTTTTAAATGTTGGGATTAGTTTAGTTTGTCCAAAAAGGCAATTTGTGTCATATTGAAGAAGGAAAAAAATCCAGACCGACCCCACCTGGGAGTTCCGCCTACCCGTAGATAAGGTGTGTTTTTTTACCGCCTTATCCCGCAATTCAACATACACACCCCTACTTGTAATGACCTGCAAACGAGGACCAGACGTGGTACTATCCAAACGAGGACACACCAACCTTGACACACTGAGGACCAAAATGGCGGTAAAAAATAGAAAAATGGCCAACTAGACTGTGCTAAGGGAGTATCACATACAAGGAACTCGTTTAAATAGCGTTTTTAAGTCGTTTGCAATATTTTGCACATATCAGGAAACTGAGGATGTCCTCGGTTGCAGGTGTATCCACTGTTGGAATGTAAAAAACAGGTGTGTGTACTCATTTGTAGGTAATTACAAACGCAGTGGGACTCAGACACCATGATGCATTCACAGACAGTTGAGGCAGCTTTGGTTGAGAATTGTATCAAGCATCTGTTAAAAGTGAAGTAAATGAAACATGCGCATAGTTTATTTGGATAGAGAGGACATTGTATCATTTCATTATTCTTGTCCTGTTTTTCTATGAAAATTATTTGCCATTTAACTTTAAAATACTCACTTGAAACAGAACTGAATACTGGTGAATTGATAGCTCATGATGTGTTCCTATATTATTTATAAGAGTTTGTTATATTGCCCAAAATGAGTTCATATCGCCCCTATTTGTTCCCGTAGAGCTTTATTTATTTATGTATTTATTAATTTGTGATATGTGATCCCATTTGCTTCTCTACCATACCGATTGGCTATAATATAACTGGGAGTTCTGGAACCCATTCATCAATAAAAGAATTGAATACAAAATTGCTGATGAAAATGCTGATGCAAATGATTCATTAAAAAAAACCAATATTCATTCAACATAGTCTACATGTTGTTGCATTAAATTCATCCATTCCATATTATTAGAAGAAATTGGAGCAAACTTCCAAATGCCCCTTCCATGCACAGAGCAATTTTTCGACAAAGAACAAAATGTGTTTTGTTTGTCCCTCTTGTTCTTCTTTTTTATGTAGAGATTTCTCGTTGCTACTGTAAATAAAAAATACAAGCTCAATTCCTTATTCCTAAGAAAGTGTGAATTAAATTTAATTCAGGTAGTAATACACTATTTAGGAATATCATTTTAAGTTAGGTATGCAGCGCTTGACCCTTAAAAATATTCCACTCACCAACCATCTAAAAGAAACATGGGAGGACAAGCAAACAATTATTTGTTGTGTGTTGAACCCACATAAAAAAGATAATACGTTTCTTGTATGGCTTTTATTGTCAATGTGTAATATTTTCAATCGCCTGAGTGACTTCACTTTCTAGCCAGTAGAGAGATAATTAATGTTTAAAAAGTTCAAAACCAGTACAAAATAACTCATCAGAGATACCACTTCTAGAGTTTTCCCTGAAATTCCTACAGAAAACTAAAATCCATGAGCTTCTAGGAGGAATTGAAGTGTCTATGGGGGCCTCTTCACAAGGTCATTGTACTTGCTGTGATCACTTTGATCATATAAATACTTTCATGCTTTGATCGGTTTTGGAAAGTATTGCATTCTAGGGGCTTTCATATTATACCCCTGTGGTATCTCTGAATCATGAATATGTATTTATCAATTAAAAAACTGAAACAAATGTCTACATGAACGATTGCGATAGAGATGTCCAAACTGAGAAGCCGAAGTGTACACCAAACACACCAATATTTTCTCATGGCCCTAATGTCATATGTCATCTGTATATCACCCAGTAAATTATGCTGTCAGCACATCTGGAAAGGGCTATACAAGAATAAGCATAGGGGTAAAACACCACCATCAGCTCTACCCATTTCCGGCCTGACAGCAGCACCAAGAATGCCAGGGATTAAAACTAATGAAAACCTAGCCGGCTGCCATCAATGACTCCAAGATCTGCCCTTATGTCTTCACCTCTTCAAGGGTTTTTGTGGTTAGGTTATAGGTTTGAAAAAATGTGTCAATTTTGTAACTCTTACAATAATTGCGCATGTTCAGACTGAACTTTTGGTAAAAAGTAAAATATGGGGAAAAAGCTGAACCTAGATATAGGCCTAAACATGAAACAGGTGTGGAATAGAGAGATTTGATGTGTGTATGTACAGTTAAGCCCACAATTATTCATACCCCTTGAAAAATATGTGTTTTTTGCGTTTTTCTCATATCTATACCAGCTGGAGTGGTGGAACTTTTGCTTTACACTAAAGACAATTAGTTTGCAAGTACAAATCAATATATTTGGGCTCAACATTTTTTGCATAACAATAGAATTGAACAAGAATTGTGTTTTATGCCTGTCCAAAATTATTCATACCCCATACCAAGTCTCAGGATTGAGGCCACATTTTGTGATAATACACATGTTTTTGACATTCCAAACATTCTTTATATTGTGCATTACAAATGTGTCCTATTGAATGTACAGTGAGGGATATTATAGAACAACACTCTAGCTCTTTGACAGCATGGCGAAGGGGATCAAATAACTCAGTGAGGACCTTTTTTGTGCATTGTGAATGCTCACAAAGAGGGGAAAGGCTACAAAGCTATTTCGAAGCAATTTCAAGTGCCAAATTCTACCATAAAAAGCATAATTAGGAAGAACAAGACAGTTAAAATCAGTTAAAATCAGTTAAAAACCCTGAAGAACACGGTCGGAAGCCAACAGTGTCCCCTTGTTTGACAAGAAAAGTATGGTGAAAGGCCAACAACAATCCACATATCACCGTCAATGCTCTCCTGAACAACCTTGGTGAGTCTTGGACCAAGATATTAAGGCAGAAACTCCAGCAGACATATTACACAAGAGTTCTCCACGGACTCCGACCAAGAAAGACTCTACTCCTGAAAAGAGACAATGAGAAACTCATCTAGCATTTGCAAGAGCACTTCTGGACAAAGATCCAAGTTTTTGGTCTTCAGTGTTGGGGTTGCTTAAGATGCAAGACAAGTTTCTCTGTGTCTCTTTTAAGGAGTAGAGTCTTTCTTGGTCGGTCTCCATGGAGATCTCTCATGTGCCATATAATGCTGGAGTGTCTGCCATGATATCTTGGTCCAATAATTGCCAGGGTTGTTCAGGAGAGCATTGATGGTGATCTGTGGATTGTTGTTGGCCTTTCGCAATACTTTTCTTGCCAAACAAGGGGACACCGCTGGCTTCCGACTGCATCCTTCAATGTTTTTTAGTGAGTTGAACGTCTTGTTCTTCCTAATTATGTTTTGTGTGGTGGATTCTTGCACTTGGAATTGTTTCGAAATAGCTCTGTAGCCTTTCCCCTCTTTGTGAGCATTCACAATATGCACACACAAATTATTTGATCTTCTTCACCATGCTGTCAAAGAGCTAGAGTGTTGTTCTATAATATCCCTCACTGTACATTCAATAGGACACATTTGTAATGCATCCACATTGTATGCACACATCATGGGATAATTACATAACAATATAAAAGCCTATCACACAGTATAAAGAATGTTTGGAATGTCAAAAACATGTGTATTATCACAAAAAGTGGCCTCAATCCTTAGACTTGGTATGGGGTATGAATAATTTTGGACAGGCATAAAAACATAATTCTTGTTCAATTCTATTGTTATGCAAAAAATGTTGAGCCCAAAGATATTGATTTGTACTTGCAAACTAATTGTCTTTAGTGTAAAGCGAAAGTTCCACCACTCCAGCTGGTATAGATATGAGAAAAACGCAAAAAACTCATATTTTCCAAGGGGTATGAATAATTGTGGGCTTAACTGTACATGCCAAACATTTTTACTTCAATATCGCTCAAAAAAGTATCCATTATCCATTCCAGCAAATTCCCCTTCAAGTAAATTTGGTATGAGAATATGCATGGGAAAGTTAAAACTACTTCAACTAGCTCTTGATAGAATGAATGAAGACAAAGTTTTCTATCTGTTTTCTAGAAGGACGTGCCTAATAATAATGGATCAGAGGTACTGTAATATAAGGTCTAAAGGTTGTTATTTTTGCAGCATTGTCCTGAATGTTTTTCTTTTTTGTGTTCCTTAACATTATAAACACGTATATCATATTCCCGCCCACATTTTTATATTTTATTTATTTTAGTTTACGTTTTAGTTTTAGGTTTAGGTTTAGTTTTAGTTTAAGTTTGGTTTTTATCATACATTTTTTTTCTAGTTGAACATTTATTAAGTAGTTCCCAGAAAGATTTACCAGAAATGTGTGGTTTTGAAACGAAAACTACCTTCAAATGAACATTCATTTCTACAAAAATGAAATGCCTAGGGCATTTTGAGAGAGAATTGAAAAATGAACTATTTTCTAGCTTTCAATAGTGATCAAACAACAGATATCAATACAATTCTTTAACTGGATTGCTAACTATTTGAAAGATTTTTTGTTAATAAAATGTGCGTGGGAACCTGAGACACAAACTTGTTTTACTTTTTCTTCCTCTTTTCCTATTTTCTTATATAGATCATTATCATCTATAGTAACCAAAACGAAAAAGAAATCCTGGTGTTTGTGCTTAACAGTGACTTGAGTTCATAGGCCCACACTGGAAAAAGTCCTACATTATAAAAAATAAAGGTGTCATTGTGTAGGCATTGTAAAACAATATAATTTCTTGTGACCCATTGCACTCTATTACTTTAAAACTAAATGTATTATGAATGTAACTTAGCAAAACATAATCAAGGAGATAACTGTAAAACCAGACATGTTCGCAAGTTTAACATTTCACAAATCAGCAATACTGGCCTAATTCGCGGCATGAAAATGTTGCGAATACAAGCCTTGGAGTGCTACATTGTGTAACTTTGCAATGCACTACTACAAGGTTGATCGGAAATATTTTTAGGGGGAAATCAGTCTCCGCATTCTTTAGGGATCGGACTGGGGCCGTGTGCGTGCAAGTCCAAAACTCTACCAACTAAGAAATATGGGTCAGCTTTAAAAAGTGTTTTCACAAGTTGATAGCCCGGGGAGCATGGCACGAGACAGACCGGGTGATTATGCGCTACCAGATTGTAGCGGCGTGGGGATTTGTAGTGTGTAGGAGGGTTTAGGGTTAACATAGCAAAAAATGGTCCATTCTTTAATACCGACTGAGCTATACGGGTCAGCTTAGAAAATTAAAAAATGTTTTTTCCCCGCAAGTTGATAGCCCGGCGGAGTGTAGTGTATAGGATAGTAAGGATTAACATAGCAAAAAATGGTCCATTCTTTAACCCTAACCAGTCCAAATGCTACAAATGTCCACTGTAAATTCTGTCTGTGCCAGCTGACGTGGCACTTTTTCGCTGAAATATAGTGGCTGAAATAATGACTACATAGTTGGGAGAATATACTCGCCCAAGTATGGTTGGTTGTGGGTTCGAGCCCCGGTGGCGGCGCCACTCTTTTTTCCACGTTTTTATCATTGAAAACAATTCCCTTGGAAAATGTGGGTAGGCGGTTAGGGTTAATATACAAGATGGCCAAAAGTGTGACCCTTTTTGCCGCCTGTCTCATCATATAGCCGATGGCCTAATGAAACCCATATGACTTGGATAAGTTCTCTTACTTTCTTGAAAAGTGCAGTCTACCTCAAACTCAAATATGCGAGTCTCCTCTATACATTTACCCCTTACACCTACTTTGTAAGGCCTACAATATATATCCGAATCCCAGTTCTTTCAAATCGATTCAAAGTACAGGTAACTCTCACCATTGAACCTGTCCCTACCTATTTAGTTAAACATAATACTGATCCTTTACTGATCAACACAATGTTTTGTCAATTAGGATTGATGTGATGTGTGTATCAAATTTGATAAAGTGGGTTAATCGGAGTCGATGGGCTCCGGTTTGAGAAAAGATTGTTCCAGATTTGAACAAAATAGTTTTATTTAGCTTTATTTGGCATGGCTATCAAGCAACCTATTTTTAAGAAAACATGTATCTATATTTGGATTCCAAATAAGCGTTTTAAATCTTATTCTCAGCCTTATCTCCCTGATTTTAAACAAAAATGATTGTAAGGTGTCTGATTCAGAGGATCTGCACCACCATTAATGAATTGCTGTCCCTCATTCTGGGAATAAAAAGCAAGAAATAAGACTAAAATATTTAAGTTCAACACTAAAACATCGTAAAATTACTCAATACAAAAACTTAGTTAATTTTGCTGGTTTTCATCTCATCATAAGCCAATTTGGGAAGGCATTATGTCAGTTGAACGATGATCATCCTACAGGCATGGCAATATAATCAGGCAATATGTCACCTTAAGTTAGGAGGAGTACTGTATAATAGGAGAGGGACTTTGGCTTTATGGCTGTTGCTTGAGCAAATGCATTTGGATGTCTTTTTCATGTAGATTAAACTGTTCATGAATAGACCTACAGAGTAAAACGAGAGCAGTGGATTTAAAGGCCTCTGCTGTCGTGAACGTTCAAGTCAATGGGTTGGCTTATGCCTCAGACAGAAGACTGTAAAGTGATCACACCTTCGAGTGCACCCATCTTCACCATTAGGTCATTAAGAGTACAAAGGATTTATTACCGATAGCGCCATATGTTTTGTCAAACCAATCCACGTGCATGACCTTTAAGGAAAGTACATTTCTCTGACGGACCCACCAACCAAGACCAGGCTGCCCTATCATTATCGCATTGACCATTCATGCAAACTTTGTTACAGCAAATTGGTAGTGAATATAGTTACTCTTGTGTAGTCTGGGAAAAGCTATATGATAATTTAGATTACACATGGCTTGTCTGTTATAGATATTAGACTGCAGCAATAGCAGTTGAATTGGGCCACAGTGAATGCAAGTGTATAATACTAATAGGCCTAGAGGATATAAAGATGTGGTGTTCTAGCTTTAGGCAGGGCTATAGTAAAAAAATTAAAAAGGTGGCAGACTGGACTAGACTGTAGAAAGCAGGATGTTCCATCTTCAGGCAGGGCTGTTCCGTTGCACGCAGGGTGTTCCATATCAGGCACTGCTGTTGCAGGTAGGGTGTTCCATCTTCGGCCTGAGCTGTAGCAAAGCAGGGTGTTCCATCTTCAGTCAGGGCTTTAGACAGAAGGGTGTTCCATCTTCAGTCACGACTGTAACAATTTGGGTGTTCCATCTTCAGTCAGGGCTTTAAACAGAAGGGTGTTCATCTTCAGGTAGGGCTGTAGCAAAGTAAGGTGTTCGGTGCTTTATCTGACAAAAGAAAGGTGTTCGATCTTGAGATAGGGCTGAAGCAAGCAGTGTGTCCTATATTGAGGCAGGCTGTAGCAAAACAGGGTGTGCAAAAGCAAGCATGCTGGGTGAAACATGATGGCTGTCCCACCTTTTGAGAGAATTGTTGTTTCTGTATTGCAATTTTTGGTTGACCTTTATGGACTCTTTTATAGCTATGCTATGTATTAACCCTAACCCTAGAAACGTGAAATGGAATGAAGAACAGGGGGAGGGGGTTAAATAAAAAAAGTTTTAAAATCATGTCCGCGGACCCCGGGAATTGAATTGGGGGGGGGGGGGGGGGGGGGCTTCCCAGGCTAAACAATCTGAGACCATATATACCCAGGGTTTAGTGCTTCATAAAATAGATCTTGTGCGCGCGCAAGCCAAGTGCTGCTAACCGTGTTGTGCTGCTGACCGTGTTGTTGTGGTGTGGTGTAGTAGGGTTAGGGTTATTGACCTTCCTACCCTCTAAAATTTAGTAAGCCAGCTTACTCTGCCCTTATCAGTCAGCTGTAGAATGGAGCCCTATATAGGGTTCTATATAGGGCGCTCTATATAGTGACGCACTGCCGTCATTTTTTACATGGCGATTCATAAAGTGACGGAAAACCGTCGCCCGCCGGAATACAAACAAAAAACACTTTTCAATAGAGGGCGGGCTTGGGAACGGGACAGCGTTTCCAAGGAAATGACCTTACGTCACAGTAATTTTCAAAATTCATAAAAAGCCGATTTTGCTGATTTTTAACAACGAAATAACTCTCTTATCACATAGATAACCGTTACAAAGGCATCACTTCTGAATATTATTGGGCTTATATTTAATGTAAAAATTCTCACATTTACCCTAAAAATTCTGAAAATTGGTGTAATCTCGTCTAGAAAATGGTGGTCTCATCGCGGCAAACCGGTCAAAAAAGACATCATTTTAGCTTGTGTCGTGTGATGTTGGGGTCAAAGGTTAAATTAAATCATCAAACTGGATATCGCAAGGAGTTCTGGTACATTATGCTGCCCTCAACTCGATGGATAGTTACTTTTTATGCAGATAATTGGGGCTAAAAGGCGAAAATTCAATAATTGCGCAAATTGACGGGTGTGCGTTACATTGGTTACGTATACCCGTCGTTTGATAGCGCCCTCAATTGAAACGGGGCCTCGTTCTACAGCTGACTGCTTATGAAACATAATTATCCAAATTTGGAAAGAAATGAACTTTATTTTGTGAAATTTTGTGAAATTTGCATTCTATTTTACACAATTTTATTATATCTAACATTAAACTCAAACTAATTGAAAGTAAGATATACCCTCGATACACATGTCTTCTAGTTGCATGTACATTGTCACAATCAAAAAGGTCCAGATTTTCTTGCTTTTTACCTCCTCCTTCATCCTGTTCTGGATTATCTCATCAGCTTTTGTTGCAACCTTCAATGATTTAACCTTGCTACATGAAATGTTATAGCAGCTCCATGTTGTAAGGTCTTTAATCTTAATCCATTGTTTATATAGTAATTAGTAACAGTTACATTCAAAAGCATTTTCATGTCACTGGTTTGATAATGGTGTACAACATGTGGTTTTCTCACACAAATGTGTTCAGACAAATGTATGTGACATTTATTAAAATGAAAAAGGCCGAAAATATATGAAATCAAACATTCATGAGAATTGATCATTAATGGGGCCAATTGTTACGGTGCTCTTGGTTAATATATGGATCAGTAATGCTATTGTTAATTGTTGTATGCACTGGGTGTGTAGGCGATTTCTTTGCTCCTATTTAATGAGTGGCTTGTCAAAGTGATTTGTAAGTTGGTAAATGATATGAAGTCTAGAAATTAATTCGGTATTATTCATGTTGAGTTTTGCGCACTAACAGAACTAGAAGTGAAATACAAAGTTGGATAATTATACAATGTATCTAATTAATCTGTGGCTGGTACCTGTTCTCATTGCCTTTGAATGAATTGGACCTCATCATGGATTGAAATATATAATTCATAGCATGAGTTAAGAATGACAAATATAAGTCTTTCTGAAGTATGATAGGCATAAAAGGAGAGGGCATCCTTTTTTACACATTCCAGTATCACAAAGTTAGGAAGAGCCAGCAATCACAAACTGTGAATTTGTACTGTACCTCCCTCAAATTAACTCAAATTAATTACTATTAATACATTCTTTTAACATTTAGTAAGTGCCAAAATGGGCCGAAATGTTTGTTGAATAGGCATTCCCAATGTCCGTAATTTAGTGCCATTTCACACGCACTAGAATTAAGAAAGGGTCAGCAGTGTAGGAATTTGTCAATAATACATTTATGAAACTATGGCCAAGTTGGTTCTGACAAGGCGCAATTTTGTTTTCAATGGATGCAATCTATAAGAAGTTGCCGTTCGTTGACCCGTTGATATAGATAGGCGTGTTGTTGAGGTATGTTAAGACCCTTGTAGGTAGGTAGGTAGCGAAACCTATAACCAATTGTGTTGTTTAATTTGGCTATAGTCTAGACGTGAATTGCCAATGTCAATGAACTATATAAGTATGATACTGTGTATATAAGTGTGTTTCTCATGGTCAAAAATTAACGGTCAAATGTCAGGTACTCTAAAGGAAGTTACACGATTTGTGTTTTTTCTCATGGTTTAGAAATGGATGGTAACATTTCAGGTATTCTCAAGGATGTTACACGATTTGTGTTTTTCTCATTGTAAAAATGAATGGTAAAATGTCAGGTATTCTCAAGGACGTTACACGATTTGATAACTTCATGCTTGCACAGTTTATTCTTATAGAAACTGTTTCTATAACCCTTCACAAGTCATCGTCACCCCCCCCCCCCCCCCCCCAAAAAAACCACTTTTAAATAAACCACTTATTCAGCAGAGGAATTCAGACTGAGACATAATCATACCACCGCTTCTCCAAAATGGTAATTATATCTATTGGGGGGGGGGGCCTGTTTCTTTGAAAATACATCATACGGAAATGGGGAGGGGGCACTCCTCTGATGGGTTGGACCACAGTATTGTATCAGGGGTGTGCCACTCAACTTGCCGATCTGAAGCTACTTTTGTTTAACCAGTGATGTCACTGGTGAGTGGCCTAATGTTGGTGGCGCTGTTTGTGTCGTCTGCTTTAGGTATTAGACTTAATTGAAGTTTACACGGAATTGTTGGAAATATTCCCAAAAAATGGTGTGGTTTTGAAAGTTATGATAAAACGTACGTGCTGGACTGTTTTTGCAAGCCTGAAATATATGATACTTCACGTTTCATTATTTATTTTAGGTATTTGAATTCATTCTCTCACTTTACACCATACCGTCATAGTTTGTGTCTTACGGGCTTGCTGCAAGCCTATACATTCCTTTAACTCTGGTGATCATCATAAAATGGCGCTGTTGCCTTTTTCTTTCTTTTTCGTTTCGTTATGTATGTCAGTATAGGACTTTCTTATCCCAAATTTAATAGAATCCCTAGTTGTAAAGTCTTCATAGAAATTCAATGACGTTGCTAGTGAGGTTTTTAAGGAAGTTGTTGGTGATGTGGTAGTTGATTTTGGTCTCTAGAGAATCTGATAGCGGATGTGAATTTATACAAATAAGATTTGTTCAACCTTAAAAACTACTTGAATACCTGTCATTCAATATTTTCCAAATACTTGTATTTTTAAGTGCTTTCTTTCTTTCTTTTTCATTTTTCATTTTTATTTTTTATATCCCCCCCCCCCCCCCCCCCCTCACCCCCACCCATTTCCCGTTTATTTATTATTTATTTGTTCTTTTTTTACATACTGAAATGCTATCAATGTTTTCGTTTTCACATTTTCTGTTGATCTGATGCAGTAATACTGATGTTATTAGGGTATTCTTGACAATTATTGCTTGTGTAAAACCATGGTTTAGATATAATGCCGAAACCACTTTAACCCTAACCCTACCATATACCCCAAAATACCGTGACTGGGCACGTTGGTACCACCTGGCGTGGAAGTTTTTTGATGAAAAAATTGACCCAGCCCATATAGTTTGCGCAATACACTGCGCAAAGTAGCCTTGACAGCCGTGGTGTAGTGGGGAATTCTTCGCCTCTGGTGCGAGAGGTCCCTGGATCAAATCCCAGGGGAACGGGGGATATTTTGGTCGATTTTCCAGGTTGAAGAAAAAGTTCTGAAAAAAGTTGGGGTAAGAGTTAGGGTTAAAGACATTACTTACGAGTAAAAGGGGCAATTGTAGACTAGACCTGAATTATTTTAAAATTATTTTTATATGTATTTCTAATTCAGCCGAGAAATTGTCCATAACATAGTCTCAAGGACTTGATTGGGCAAATAGTCTCATAATCCTTACTCAAATCCCTGCTATTACTTAAAGAATCAAATATAATAGACCTGCAGTTAACCTATCACATCCATGTACATGTGCAGTATCAGATTCACAGCCAAATCAAGCTGATCTGTTTAAGGGGGTGTGGACCCTCAGCATAGCCTCTGTAAAACCGCTGTAACTCCTTCCTTCATTATTCATTTAATCTATATAAAAGTATAAATTTTCATGAAGGAAAGGGTTCAATTGGTTTACCTCCAAAATTGTGAAAATCACATTTTTGGTAAAAAAATCACATTTTTGGTAAAAATTCACATATTTTGGCACTTTTTGGTCTATAATTCAAAAAATAAATAAGATATTAAAAAAAAAGAATAACCCCTCCTATGAAATTTTATTAGGATTATAATAAAACTAGTATGACAAAATTTGACAAAATATATTTTGAGTTATCTTGCCCGAACCTAAAATGGGTCAAAAAAATTGTTTTCCTAATTTTTTCCAAAATGGTCAATTTCATGTTCATGGTTGGATTCATTGAACCCTTTCCTTCAGGAAAATGTATACTTTTATATAGATTAAATGAATAATGAAGAAGTTACGGTAGTTATAGACGGAGGCTGTACCTGAGAGTCCACACCCCCTTAAAGGTAACAAATAACTATTTTGTGACACATTTTATTTAGAGTATGATACTAACAATTGGTACTGCGTTATGCATAGGTATCTCAACGTATAGGCCTATTGCTTGGAAAATTGACATGTTTTTGAACAGGTTTATGTCAACTATTTTTGGACATTTTTTACTGTAAGAAAAATTAAATGAAATATGAAGCTAAAATAGTGAATGTAACCTAGTAAAGCTTGCCAAAAATGGGCTGGCGATTCTGTCACAGGTTCTCATATCCACCCTGTTTTTCAGTTTTAAAGTAATACTTCCTATGTATATAACCTTTTGGGCAGTCTGCTCTAAACATGTTCAAGGGCCAACATGTTCAAGGGCCAACAACACATCTATTAAAACCTTGTAAGTGCTCTAGCCCCTGAACATGTATAAACCAACACTTTATATGCATAACCGCTTGGCAGTTTTACTTTATACATGTTGAAGGGCTGGAAAGACACACATGATTTTGATAGAACAGTGACGATAAATATTTAACATTTTACTGTACAAAATTAAATTAAATGAAAGCTAAAATAGTGAATATAACTTAGCAAAGCTTGCCAAAAATGGGATGGGAATTCTGTTACAGGCTCTCATATCCACCCAGTTTTCCCGTTGTCACAAGTATCATAACCTCGTCCCTCCAAAATGTGGGTCTACCGCGTCTTTCAACACTGTGAGTGTGTAGATCTGCTGTGGGAGTGTCTGCCGTGGGGGTTCGCAAGTCTTGAGTTAAGCCTGATAATCACAGGGATTTATAGGCAACACACACCACAATTACAGTGTTTTATTTCACAAGTTTAAGTTAAGAAGTAGTTGAGTTGAAGAATAACATATTTTGGTCAAGAGTATCGGTATTAAATCTTGTGTTGGATTTGATATCGGAAGCAGGTCGGCTTTTACGAGGCTTTATCCCTCCCACTTAACCCGTGTACTGTTACAACCAGTCAGATGGTTTGTATTTCAGGTATTTGTCATTTTGGGTAACTACTGTAAGCATTTTGTTAGTTTTCCGGATGTTGAGGGTTCAGAACGTGTCACACTTTTTTAAGAATTTAATAGTTAAAGAGTAGATTTATTCAGATCAGGTTATTTGCCCCTCTTTTTCTTTTAGCTATGTGTATCAGACATGAAAGATACACCCACATACACCCACTCCATGAAGCTATATAAATGGTGTCAGTCGTTAAAATATTCCTGTCACTCTCAAATTTCTTTATTTCTATTTCTATTTTAGACTCTTTCTTTTAAATGTTTTTGATCCACCCTAACCCTCACACAAAAGTTGATGCTTTAAGTCTCCTGTTTGGTGTTTGGTGTTTGTTTATTACAATGACGTATCTATGTTTTGCATATTTGGAGGGCAAGAAATAAAAGTGTCTCAAGAACAGTGCATGAAATGTTTGCTATTTTAAACTTATTTTGCCTTGATTGAGGTACATTTTGGCTATCTTTGTACTTATTTGACCACTGGTTTATTCTCATGCCTGTATTGTACTGTAACAGGGTGTCTGCAGTAGTTGCTCTGAATAGTATTTATATCAAATGCTCAGCATATTATTAGCTGTACCTTATCACAGCTTATTGGCTATAGGCAAAAAAAAAGGTGTGTATCTGAGAGTCAAAACTTCCCTTGACTGATTGGTCACACATTTACTGGTGTCCAGTTGGTGACTGATATGCTGCCCTCAACATATATATAAACCCTAAGTTAACTTGTTATTGGAAGTCTTTTTTTTTGTCAGGGGAAATCTTCTGCTCAAAAGATTGGCCAGATGGTGTGAAATGATACGATGAAAAATCTCATTATTGTTATTATAATTATTCGATTGTCATCTAATTTCCAAGAAACCATGTAGAGACATAGGTATTTAGTGTGCTTTGCAGGCCTCAAATGTGATGCGATCTGTGAAAACCCGTCGGATGTCGCAAAATGCGAAATAGGGATTATGGTAAAATAAGAAGAAAAAAAATAAAATATAAAATAAAAACTTTTTTTTTTTTTTTTAGATTTTTTTTAGAAAATTATTTTTTAATACTTTGTGTCATCACCTTTTATGAAATTTCACCTTCAAAAACTTTTCTAATTAGCCTTATAATGTTATTCTATTGAACTATGTATCTTTTATGGCCTGTTTTCATGATTTCTTGTTTTGTAGCTTTTTATGACATCGTAGAAAGATGATCAAAACAATTCTGTAATCAGCACAGATTCAGCTTTCTTATGATATAAGTATCTCCAATATGAAAAATCCCGACATGTGGCGCGTTTTCACAGATCGCATCACAAATTAAGAAATAGGGAGAGCATGCCATTAAGGCAATTTGCAATTTTGAAAACAGCCAGATAAATCAGTAACTGTCACTGGATAAATTGAGGGCTAGTTTGAGCTCTCGTGCTTTTACACGTTTTGCTCATATCTCTGACCTTGTTCATCCATTGGTTCATTTCAACCAGCTTTACTTTTATTTGGTCAAATTATCTCTAAATTCAGGACAGTCTTGACCCCAGGGTCCTTTGAAACCCTCATTTTGATGTTACATATGTTATTTTTTCCTCAATTTTCTTCCTCCAATATTCTTAAAAGTAGGCTTACAGACAATACCAATTTAAATAGCTAATTCAGTAGTAAAAAATTATTTAAAAGATATGTGTTCAAAAATAAATGGATTTTCAAACAAAATGACTTTCATTTGAAGAAAAAAATGTAGCTATCACAGAAAGTTGAGGTTAAAATCTAAACCAAAACACTTAACGAACCATCAGAAACCAGTGAAAAGTTGTGTAAATTACAAATTCTTTAACAAGTGTTTTCACGCCTCTGGCTTTTCAGGGCTGATTATATACGCCCAACACAAGCAAGCGGTGCATTTAAATCATGATTAGTTGATGGAAAACCTGCAAAAATAAGCAATGGCTATAGAACTAAAGACGGATTAAGAGATAAATACAACCCAGCCACTAAATTAAGGGTCATTGGACAGCGGCAGGTTAGTAATGCTTCAACCTATATTGAAATTGCCGTTGGTCCAGTCTATTGTACCAAAACGATCAGCTTGAATACTTCGATACTGTGTCTATTATGTAAAGCAACCGGCTAACTGTCAAATTTATTACCGATATCACTTCGATCTCCCGATCAGTCGCGAACCGGCGCATACCTCTCTCACTCACAAAGCAATGCGATACATGTGAAGAAAACAAGCCGGGTATTGCTATTGTAAACATTAACGCTAAGTGACACTGGACTTTATTGTTGACTTTGTATGGTTAAAACACCTTGTATTGGTTGTGTAAGGACACGCAAACGAGAAATAGCATTCAAATGGTCGGATCATGCCCGGGGATAATCAGATATTGCTCTCTGTGAAATTGAAACTTTAAAAAAAAGTGGACCCATGCATATACCAATTTTAAAGTTATATTACGGTTAGGGGGGACTGGATATCGAAGTTTTCTAATGTTCCAAAAATATTAAATGAAAAAGTGAGTGATTTGTTGGACTTTTTAATTTTTTTGAAAATAATGAACTAAAGGAGGTTGTGATGCACCAAAAACCATTGAAATCTGATCCATTTTTGCAGCATATCCTCAATTTCTGAGAGTATAACCCCCCTTCCCCTCCCCTCCCCTATGTCCCCTCCTCAACCGGAACTAAGAAGGCAACAAGGGGGATTTCTATTCAGGAAATTGTAGCAATTTACCGCATGAATTGCAAGGATGTAATGGTCCATGAGGAATGTACAGCATGCAAGTTCATTCATCAGTACTAGGTTTGATCTGGGGAAGGGGCATTCAACCTGTATTCTGGAAGGGCGTACCCCTCTTGGTTCTCAGCATTAAGAGCTTACAATTCGCTGAAAAGGGGATGGGGTAATAATAGAGGAGGTTCACATACTAACTTAGAATGTCTGTACTCCTACCTTCCTTAGATTCTACTCTGGGATAGCTTTTAATGACCTTGACTGAACTTGACTGTTGGTATTGGCCAGTGGGGCTGCAGGAAGTTTCCCATTTCTCATCTTTTTAAATAATAATTGGTTGATATTTGTTCAACCCTACTAAGAAAACAAAATACTCCAGAAGTCACAACAACCCCACACAGCAGCCTTGATGATCTTCCCGCATCGCATAGCATTTAGAGATTGAACAGCATCGACAAGAAGCTGGAGTCCTAATGAACAATTCCCATTGTGTAAAATGCTTATCACTTCATTCGTAAGAAATGTGATGCTTGAATAACTCCATACTAAATATCAACAACTTTTCCAAAACAGTTAGTCTAGTGTAGCATAGTAGCCACGCTCTAGCGCCCCCACGCACTAATCCCGGGTTCAATTCCTTAACCAACCTATATCATAATAATATGGCTGTTTTTTGTCAGATAAACGCTGAGGCTGCTGTGCAACAACCCTGAGTTGGTACCCGGGAGGGGTACTCACCCAAGACGGTATACGGGGGTGTGCCGCTCTAATGGGTAGCTTTTTGGGCACAAAATCCCTAAACATGGGGTATGATTTTGTGCTGGAAATCCCTAATAATGGGGTCACTTTTTACAAATGGGTCTATTTTCGCGAAATTTGTGTCTATTTTCGCGAAAATTTGCAAAAGTTAGGTCTATTTTCCCGATAATTTGCGAAAATTTGGTCTAAAATGAAGCAAAACCCCTAAAAATGGGTACCGATTTTTCCAAAATCACCCCTAAAAATGGGTATGGGTTTTGAATCACCAGCGGCACACCCCCGACCAAACCAAATCCGAGTACCCCCCCCACCGGGAGTTGGTAGCTTGCTGGGGTTTGTTTTCAATCCGTCTCATTGCGAAATTATGAGAAAGGCTAAATATGTTGACAAAAACTTTTGTTTTCAGGAGCTTGAATAGCATGGTGTGGGCGATATCATCGCAGCAACCCAGGTCCGATTCCCAGTCGAGATTTTGTCCATTTTCTTGTCCTGATAGTCTACCCTGTAAAAAGCTGTTTTAAAACTAAATAAGCAGGGTACTTGAACAACCCACAGATCATCAATAAAGAGGAGGATTATCTCTATTGAAATGTTGTGTGGAGATGATCTTTGTCTGTTTCGCACACGCCTGTATGACTAGCATGTATGAAAAGACCGGTAAACAGATTGGGTATTGATAGTCTATTGCGGCAACTACAGTATCTAAATACTAGTTACTGGGATACATAAAATTAGATTGATAAAAAAAGCAACCTCGAAAGATAAATTACTTATAGACACTTATAGACACCCAATTTTTTTATTACATGTAAACTGGAACCCATGATGAGCGTGATGCACAATAGCACATTCCCAGCGATTCCTAGCGATTTAATGCATCTGGGAATGAGAGTGGCGTATTATTTATGGATGTTGAGAAGTTATTTCATGACAGGGCGAAAGGCTAATCGGCTTTTTGTGTTGAGCGACCTTGGTCCAAAAACACACATAGCTTCAAACAAAATACCCACTTATCCATCCCATTTTGATTATCTATGAACAACCCTGCTTGTTTAAAACTTTAAACATTTTTACCATGTTTACTACTTTCAGTACCCTCTTCCTCATCCTAACCCAACCTACCCAAGATTTCAATAACACAAGCAATAGCATCACTGATATTCGCACCTTTTTTCGAATATCATTTGAAGGTTTACGACCTTATTGGTGTATCATAAACCCTGATTAACCTATTGAATAAGCATCAACATAAAAACAAGCTGTATTTACATTTTATGTGTTTGTTTATTTTGAAATTTTAAAAGTGTTGCACATAATCTCATTAAGGCGCTAATCAATAACATCCCTGAATTTGACACCTATAAATCCATATTTGTAATTTATATTTCATAAACATCGACACGAATAGTGTTAAGTTACACAAGTCTGAATAAAGTTTTATTTTTATGGTGGTGGAAAACGGATGGCTAAATAAATAGTTTGACAGGCAAAGGCTATTGGGAACCAACCAAACCATCTTGTGATATCGCGCAGCCACAAGTTATGGGTCACCAAGGTATTACAGTGGAGTTTATAATGACGATGACGATGACAATGAGGATGTTTCAGCCAAGCTCTGGGGCCATCCTTGGGCTGATAGTGGTTTTGATGTGCGCAGTTACGAATCTCCCTGGAGCCGGAGATATGTTTCCTGGATGTATTGTAAATAGTCTGCTAATAGTTTCTTTTTAGGAAGAATGTATGGGGAGGGGGACATCATATATTTTATGATGTAGACACTTGTTCTGAAATGTCTCAAAATAAATGTTTGTGGTTTTGAGAAAGTAAGACTTATTTTTCTCATATGGTTTACATTTTTAGCCAATTTAAGGTGACCCAGATATAAAAATGACTACTCATTCATGTTACATGGAATGTATCAGCAGAAATACAAAATCTTTGTCTCTCTACATTGCATATCATAATAAGATTGGAGTAAAATATTTCAGAGGTAGTATTTTAATTGGTTATTCTAGTTATTACATCTTGTAATTAACCAATCCAACCATCTCTTTAAATAATAGTTTAGTTAGTTGTTGTGAGAACTTATAATTGTCTAACTGGTTAGATATCAATTATGATGTCTTTTATTTATTTTTCCTAATTTTCCCTGTATACAGGGTGTATCAGAATGAACTGTACCAAGCAATATGATTTATTACGGTATGAATTCGATTGATATTGTTCAAACCGTTTTCACATAAATTATATCTTGTGCAAACGCCCAGCTTTCATAAGAATTTTAAATTTTTGAAATTGGACAATTTTGGTTGAAATGATCAATTTAAAAAATCTGTGAAGTTACTAACCCTACCTGAGATATCCATCCGTCCATAGGACAGGGTTTATTTTTGGTCGCCATATCTCAATTTTTCACATCACTTTTATAACTATTTATTATTTGCATACTTTTGTGGTTGAAATTTAGAGATGAATTTTGATTTTCAATCCGCAAATAATCCGGGATTTGTTCTGCTTGAGTGGTTTTAACTTTCCTTTCTTTGGCGGGAGTTTTTAATATTGCATGTGGTGTGGGCTACATTGTTTGAAATGTTGGGGGTAGTGGTAGAGAGGATTGATTGAAATTGATAACACGTTTTTCATCAATTTTCGATTATGTCTTGCCACACGAGAACCAAAAGAGATAACTCAATTAAATTAGCATATAATATGTGATGCGATCTGTGAAAACCCGCCACATGGTGGCATTTTTCATATTGGAGATATTTATATCATAAGAAAGCTAAAACTGTGCTGATTACAGAACTGTTTCGATCATTTTTCTACGATCACTACAAAAAAAGTTATGAGTGAATGATGATTGTGAAGTCACCAAAAGCTACAAAACAAGAAATCATGAAAACAGGCCAAAAAAGATACATAATTCAATATAATAACATTATAAGGTTAATAATAAAGTAAGTTTGTCAAGGTGAAATTTCATGAAAGATGATGACACAAAGTACTGGAAACTAATTTTCTTTAAACAAATCTAAAAAAAAGAAAAAAGGTTTTTTTATTTTTTATTTTTTTATTTTTTTATTTTACCCATATCCCTACTTCACATTTTGCGACATCCGACGGGTTTTCTCAGATCGCATCACATATAGGAAGCATGTTCACCTTTATATTGCAGGTGTTTAAATTTAAAACAATAATCATTCTGTATTTTTTTTGTATTTAGGAAACACGGTAGGGGAGATGCGGGAGAGTTGAGCCACCGGGAGAGTTGAACCACCCCCTATAACTCGAAAAGTAGTAACTTACTAAAATTTATATTGGCATATATTGTTTATAGCATCAATACGACATTCTTAGTGTTAAACTCTACTGTCATGTGTGCTCAGTATCAAAGATACCTAAACAAAATCATTTTTTTCACTTTTGAGTGAAAAATAGAAAAATAAATGTTTGTCTTTTTTCCCATAGCAAGACTTAGAATATAATAGCGGTAATTTGTTTATTGAAGGGGGTATATATGACCATTATTTTTAAGGATTAATAAATCAAAAGTTGAAAAAATATGATTTTGTTTTTTTCACCAGCCATTGACTTATCATGCTGGCTCAACTCTCCTGTAATGGTGGCTCAACTCTCCCATACTGTAGGGAGAGTTAAGCCACTTTACCAATTTTTTTCAAACCTTTTGTATGAATAAGCCTTAACTGCTATCCCAACTGTTATTGTTTCACAACGAAAACAACACTCTAAAGTTTATCTTACACTAATCTTTTACAGGTTTGTACTTTTCTTCCACATATGGTGACACAAAATATAAAAAATGGCTCAACTCTCCCGCATCTCCCCTACAGTTCATTCTGATACACCCTGTATCCCACTTAATGTTCTACATTTCAAATGCACAATTGTAGTCAAATTGACCAAACGACCTGTGTTACTGACAATATATAAATGGTTCCCAGGAACTCAAAGGGTCATTTTCCCAACACTGCATACTAATGGGTCATTGAACTGTGTCCCCTGTGTTGATGCTATTACATTATTACAAAGGTTTCCTTAGGCCTTGCCACTTAAAGGACCATTGTTGACCAAGATCTGACCTATAGATACATGAAATAAGGTAGTATTTTGTAGCCAAAGGCTAAGGGTTAAATATGTCGTAACAAACATGGTGATTTGGAATCGATTAAAATGCATGATTACACTCCCTTCATACAGCTGTTACTCAATAGATGACGTAGATCAGTGCAGGCAAGTTCTTTAATTTGTAAGGGTGCGGGTCTTTTCCCCCTATTCCCTTCTATGTAGATAAAAAATTGAAACAATTTCAAATGAAGTCGGCTTTGCTGCCTTCAGGCAATGACATCAAGTAACAATTATAGTTTAATCAGTTCCAAATTGGCGAGATACATTAGTTTTTTGTCTCAAAAGTAATCCATGTGAATGCGCGTGATTATGGCCACACGCATATGGTTTTGGTCACACGCACCCCACCCCATTGGATGCACGCACGCGTTGTGCACATGATGCACAATGCTCTTGTAACCTTCATGCGCACGCCCAGCCCCGCTTCCTGTATTCATTCGCTGCTGCTAGGAGGTTTCGCCAATTTGGAACTGATCAAACTATAGTAACAAATAGATGGGATTTGTATGGCTAGCAATTAAATAGCATTCTCACTTTAGCATTATGCAATTATGGATGCAAAAGTGCATCACACATACCATATGCAATGTGCGCACATTCTTAAATCCTAGTGTTGCATCTTTTGAAATTGTGCTGTGCTTGATATAGTTTACAAGGTTCTACCTATCTCATACTTATCAAACAATAGTAACCGGAGGGGGGATTTTATATTTGGCATTAAAGGCATATTATGTGATCTTTTCCAGATAGCGCCCTCAATTCCTAATTTGTTTTAGAAAGTAGATTTTCTTGCAGATTTGCTTTTCTGATCATGAATCGTACATACATTCCAAGTTACAGAGCGATACAATTCCTAATTACCTCAAAATCATGGTTTTAGAGTGAATTTAGAGCGAAAATATAAACTGTCGTTATTTTCACTCTAAAACCATGATTTTAAACCTAACACTCCCGGTGGATTTTCCAACAAAAAAAATTTTCAAGCAAAAAAAGCACACACAACAAGAGGTGCCATGCCCCGGGGTTTGAACCCACCTCTTGGTTTGAAGTCGAACGCTCTACCAACTGAGCCACGGGGGAAGCTATGCTGGGCGAGTGTACTCGCCCAGCTATGTAGCCCGGGGCCATTATTTCACCCAAAAACCTTAGCGCCAGGTGGAAAATGGGATTTCATGGGATACAGGGCTGTAGGTATTAATCAAGGTAAAATTAGAGGAAAAAATTGAAAATTAAATAGAAGAAAAAAAATTGTTCCTTAACCCTAACACTCCCGGTGGATTTTCCAACGAATTTTTTTTCAAGCAAAAATAGCACACACAAACAACAAGAGGTGCCACGCCCCGGGGTTTGAACCCACGACCTCTCGGTTTAAAGTCGAACGCTCTACCAACTGAGCCACGGGGGAAGCTATGTAGCCCGGGGCCATTATTTCACCCAAAAACCTCAGCGCCAGGTGGAACCGACAGGCTGGGAAATGGGATTTCATAGGATACGGGGCTGTAAGGGTTAAAGTGATTAAGAATCGTATCGCCTGTAACATGGAATGTACGATTTATGATCAGAAATGTAAGTCTGCAAGAAAATCTACTTTCAATTTTTTTTTGATGCTGACGGCGTTCCCTGGAAAGATCACATAATATACCTTTAACAAAACTACCCTGATCAGGTTCACAGTTATGGCACCTATCAAAAACTGAGTAGTTTCTTTATCTGCCAAGTCCATTCATGCTTGTTTATGAAAATAGCCTTGATGATAACGGGGGACTCGTAGCATTTCTCCCTCTTTCATTTATTCACCTTAATAATTCATAACTCATAATACGACACTCGTTGTATTACATAATCAAATAAATAACCCATTGTTTTACATAACATCATCCATCCATTCATTACCTAACATCATTTTCCCTACTCTCTTTCTCTTTCTTCCCATCATGCATTGCTCCTTGCCACATCATTTTGCATCATGCCTGCACTCACCTCACCTGCTTACACACCCCCGCCTACACAAGGAGATGGACGTGGACATGGCAGCCGTCCCACATCTGCAATGGTGTATAGGGATGGTTCCGGAGGACAAATAGGTAATTTTCATTAATGGTGTAGTATAGATGAGGTGACCTATGATGTCATGTATTTACAAATGGGACACCCTCTGTTGTTTCCCTCCAGGCAGAATATACAGTAAAGTTGATGAAGACAACATGAAATTTCTTTCAAATGAATTGTAAAACTCATTTAGTTTTAGGTTTTTTTTGAAATGCGATAGCTTATAGCATTCCTAAGCAAGTTTAAAGACAGTTTTGATAACAATTTGCTGTGACACCACAATCTAGTTAGAAAACCTGATCTGGCCTATGTAAACTATAGGAACTCTTGCCCGGTGTGTTTTGTATCCAACCAACAGAGGGCGTCCTAAATGTCAACAAATGTCACCTCATCTATACACATAGCTTTTTGGGCCACATTAATTTTTGGGCTTCAAGCTGCTACCGCTAAAATAAAAGTGCACAAACATATTTCTTATTAGTTCAGGTATTGAACTTTTTTCCAAGCACAATTTCAAAAGGATGCAAATCTATTTTAAATTGGCAAAGTGCACAGATTAATTGTGCTAAAATTAAAGTATCAGGGGATATTGTCTTGAGGATGACAAGCCGATTTATGAAGAAGAAAAATATATATTTTGGGGGAGTAGACTTTTGATTTGAAATGGTATTCATTCTTTAAAAGCTTGGCTAACTTTTATGTCAAATTTCTAGAAAAAGAACACTACTGCTGCTTCAAGAATGAAAGTGATAAAAAACTTGACTATATTTTGAGATGTTTGAGGATAAATTGCACCACTTATGAACTCCTACAGGACTAAAATATAATAGACCCAAAGTTATAACCCATTTTTTTAAATATTTTCCAATTGTGCAATTGGTATCTGATATCAAAATGAGATTTAGCTCGTTACTTAATCCATGACTAATTTCTTACACCCTTTGTCTCAGTTACAATGTTGCTTTCTTAAGTTTGGCTGCTTGAGTGACCGCCCGCTCGCCCATTGCTAAATTTCCCAAATCTAATTTCATTATAACTGGCATAGTTAATTTACACCTTCACACCCTCTGTGATTTAACCTTAATTTGGATACAATTGACTTAATTATACCCCGTTAATAGTATATGCTTCGCTCACCGCACTTGTAAGGCTCTTTACACTTTCCAGGCGGCTATTAGTTTTACCATTATACAAAACAAATTTTCACAAACCTTTCCCAACCTATCCTATCTCAAAGATACCTGAACCAATACTAGGCATGTTGGTACTTATTGTAATGCATTTCTCATGGTGATTCCAAATATACTGATGAAATTCAATAATTTTGACATGTTGTGAAATTTTGGAACTGTCGTCTGCAGATGACTGCCGCGTGGGAAGTGCTAACTATAATATGCTACGCTTCGGTTGACACAATTTTGCTCTTAACTAATATTATGGCCAGATCTATTCATTCATTCTTATCACTTTGGCCATCCAAGATGCAATCATTTGCAGACTACAATACTGGTTCATTCATTTATGAAGAATAATATTTTTTGAAAGATTTGTTGCTTTGCTTTTCAGAAGGGCAAAAAATCAATAGTTGACCATGACCTGTTTGGTTTTCCAATTTTCCCCAAAGCTTGGAATTGTCGGTAACAGCAACTTGTGAACCAGAGGTTTCACTGCCTCAAAAATGTCAGGGGTCCTATTTATTTTTCTGGACCCTAAAGGACTACCAAAACCAAATTTAAGTAGGTTCATAAAAAAAATTAGGGGTTTCTGATGCAAGCGAAAGATAACAATTCTTCAGTGTTTCTTAACCCTAACTCCCCAGGCGTGTTTTTGTGAATTGAACTATCAGGGGAGAAAAACGGGTCTAATTTGAGGGGAAAATCAGTCCCTGCACGCGCCGCGAATCGAACCCGGTCCGCGTGCGTGCAAGCCTGATGCTCTGACGACTGAGCTACACGGGGGAGGTTCCAAAAACTTAAGTTTTTTAACCAGTTGAACCACGCGCTGAGCGTGGCACGAGATTGATGGGGCCGCCTCGCGGTAGGTACAAGATTGTAGCACTGTCGTGTTTTGTAGTGTCCAGGAGGGTTAGGGTTAAGGTTTCCATTTCAATGCATCATGAAATTTAAGGGGTCCATGCAATTTTTATGGTCAATTTTGAGGTGTAACTTGATGTGTCAAACCAGAAAATAACGGGCTATGATGCGCAGACACGTCAGAATGCTTCCCCTGTGAGCTGTACCAAATAAACAACATTTTCTTGATACAAAAATATTTAAGTAACCCACGTCATACCCTACTAATCATTCTCATAAATTAACCGTTAATCCGGTGCTATCAAAAGTACTCGCTCCCTAAGCTTATGAAAAACAAAATCATATTGATGGTTTTTATAATATAAGTACACATTTGATTTATGAAATTTGTTAAATCCATGTCGGCTTTGAATTTGATCGCATTTTGACTAGTGAAATAAATTAAGCATTTTATTTTGATCTTGATGCTTTTATATACATTGATATGTTAGCTTAAGATCATCTCAAAATGTAACAGGTGTAGCTTACATGGGGTACATAGGTGATTGGCAAAGCCATCATTAGAACATCTACAATTATCAAGTAATTTACTGTGTGAAAATGCCCTTAAAAAGAAAAAGGCTCGCACATAAATAAAGATAAAGATCAAATGATCTGAATTCCGAACATTGCAACTTTTGTTTTTACAATGATATTATTGGTTGGTTTAATCTGGTATTGGAGGGGAAGGTCAGAGGATGCTGAACATCCTTGGACTCAGGCTGTACAAGAATTTGGGTCAGGATCAAATTGCCTCTTTAAACAAAACAAAAAACTTATTGCTTAGGCCAAACAAAAAAAATAGGTTTGTCTCAAAGCTTGCGCGCGCATTGGTTTTGAAATGCCAAAAATACCGCGTCTGAAATGCAGGCAATTGTAAAAATTAAAAAAAATCCCCCTACAAATTTTTATTTCAAGTTTTTATTGAAAATATCGGCAGATTTTCCTTTTTTCAAACTTTTACATGACTCAGTTCTTAAAATAACGCTGCACAATTGTTCTTTACACAAACTACATCGCAATATTCATTTCAGAAAGTGTCAATGGTTGCAAATAGTATTAGTAAGAGTAAAAATTGACACATAAAAAAAAATGTAAACAAATAAATAAAATGGAAGACAAAAAACCGCGCGCGTCGCCCGAGTTTGAAGCCTTCGCAAGCTTTGACACAAACCTTCTTTTTTTTTTGGCCTTACAAAACACTTGATTTTCAGTAGGAAATATTTAGCAGTCTTATATTCCCTAGACAATTCTGTTCGAGAAATGAATGGCTTATATAATTACCTGGAGTTATGTATACTTTGATGTTGCGCAAAATATTCTAACAACATCAATTTCCGCTAATTAATATGTAATGCTTATTTGGGAAAGGACAAATTTGTGAGCTTGAAAATGTTGCAAATTCTTGTAACACCTGAGAGTCACTAATGCAGGGATCAGTGTGCAGCTTGAACCTACCCTCCTCAAGGTTAGTCAAAGATAAGTCGCCTTATCTTTGCCTAGTAATATTTTTGGAGAGGTGAATCTTGAACTAATTTATACATTGGACAGGTGAATCTATGGTGAATCTTCACCTATATTTCAACTTCTCCCACATATTACTATTGAACGAACATGGTTCACTATGGTGAATCTTTACCCTACAAATTGCAGGATAGACCTAATCTTGACCTAATCTATCTTGAAGAAAAGGTGAATACAGGTGAATGCTTGAGGAGGGTAGGTTCAAGCTGCACATTGATCCCTGCATAATGTCACCTCCAAACTTGAGCTGACACAGATTATAATTATTCTACCAGCTATTTGATTATCTAGACTACCTGTTTGAGCCCTCAACATCAGCACCAGGTAAGGTCAGCCTAAACCAACCAGCAAAGAATTATGACAGGTGTCCAAATCCCCAAAATGACAATGTTAAGTGTATTATTTATATCTTAGGCACCTGCTTGCCTTGTTTCATGAACTTCAACAATCAACTTTAGTTGGCTCACCTCAACCAACTTTAAAAGTACATGTTGTGAACATTTGTTTTGCCTTTTCTCTATTTACCCCCAAGACCCCTGGACTCCCAAAACGCTAACTCTGTCTGCCACAGTGTTGATAAAGCAGTCTCCTCAAATGGGATCTCTCTGTCTTTTAGTATTAGTTGAAAACACAGTTTGTATCCATCATGGAATCCAGGATTGACCCAAAATAGTGTTGAGTTCCTGGAAACATTTTCACTCTGTACTTAAGTTCATATATCCTTAACTTAACTTAACACCTCTCCAACCCCCCCCCCCAACCCCCCTCCCCCTTCTTTCAGCATCAACGTTGAACAGACCAAAATCATGATGAGAGATATGGTTCCATGCAACATGCTTTGTACAAGAGATTTGTCTAAATGTTCCTAAACTTTAAAATCCTCACAAACACAATATGTTGGAATGCCCTTGCTTCCACCTTTTTGCGGTTTGCCCCCATCTCTAATCCCCAGTCTGTGTGGCATGCAAATTTTAAGAAACATGTGATTATAGTATAACCAATTATCGTCAAATAGGAAACTTTTTGTGCAATATTTATTGTCAATATTTTTCACTCCCCATAACGGTTGCCTAAAGTAATATAAGTAAATAGGTCTCAGTGAAGAATGTTACATTTTTCAACTACTTTAAATGTGACAGAACTCGGCCAGAGAAATTACTACTACTACTTACATTGTTTACTTGACTTTGCCAAATGTTTTCTCTCCTGAGGTCAAATGTAGCTACCACTAGCAAGCAGTCTTTCCCTAAAGTATGTGGCCAACATTGACCCCATATGATATAAGGCCAAGTGCACACAGGTGCATATGTTGGTCAAGGTCAAATACATTCAGGTGAGTAGATTGAGAGAAATTAAGTTATCATGGTAAATGGTCCTCCACAAATACCCCACCTTGGTATAGCTTGTAGTTGGTCTCACAGCCACGCTCAAATGGGAAATGGTGTTCACTTTGTATAGAAAAGTGTTTCTAGACTGAAATTTTCCGCTGAGTACGATGATATGCGTCACAAAATTCTAGCTGGTGCCCAAAGTGGTCCCCTGGGACCCCCCAGGGGTGGGGGTACTTTTGTACTATGTAGGTAAAAATTACCCGATTGAAGTAAGACTAGTGTCTATATATAGGTTTTGGGGGTCAATGAACTAAAATATGTTATTTTAAAAATCCAAAATGGCTGTCATAGGGGTCAAAATCCAAAATGGCCGCCAGAATAATGAAATTTGATATCAAGTATTTCCCTTTCCGGTTTAAACATTTTAACATCAGAATATTGACTAATATCATGTCTGTTGAGGTAACAACTTCAAAAAAGTCATTTTCAAATTCCAAAATGGCCACTATATGGGTCAATTTTCAAAATGGCTACCAAATAAATTACTTTAATTTCCAATACGGTTAGACATTAATTAATTCAAGTAAAACTAGTGTCTATATATATGTTTTTGATAGTCAGGAAGTTAAAAATGTCATTTCAAAAATTTAAAATGGCCACCATAGCTTTCAAAATTAAAAATGGCTGCCAAAAATCCATAGTAGCACATTATGACCCTCATATTACAAACATTAAAGTAAAATTAGTGTATTGTGTATTTTCTTGTTTAATATTGTAATGTAATGATATACAAGATATATTAATTGTGTTTGGGAAAGTCCCCTTTGGGCTACCGTACAACATCGAATGCTGTTATTTAGGGTGACAAGCTGTGCATAGCTATATCAACATACCAATAACTGTAGATTGGCTAAAAGTTGAAGCTGTGAATGGAAGTACAAAAGTGCCAGTTTTATCGGTAAGTTTACAATTTGTTCATTGTTTTGAAATATCTATTATAATTCTAGTTGCATGCTTAGTGAATGTGTGTCTTCTCAGGGGAATTCAATTAATTAAGACACTTCAAAATTAACAATTGCCATAAGCACATGGCCCCCAGCTGATGACCTTGCCCGTTCGGATTTCACATTATACTATGCATCTTAAGAACAATGTACAGCAGATTCAAAGGGTCAGGAATAGTCGAGCTACTTGCAGAAGCTGGAGTAGGAGGAGAAGGCACTATTAGGGCCGGCTTAAGTGGATCTTATGTTAAACAAGGAATCCGGTACTATAAGTTCTTGTTTGAAGCGCTGCTCAAAACCAAACTTGACTTCATAGACAGTCTCCAGTCAACTGCTACTAGCTCTAATGACTTTGATGATGAGACAGAGCTACCAACACGAGGCGAGGAAGATGATTCCATAAGTGATATCATGGGTTCTGTCAATGAATTTGATGAGATAGATGCACCTGATGCTACTGACTCTAATGACATTGATGAGGGAGAGCTACCCATACAAGACGAGGAAGATTATTCCATAAGTGACAGCATGAGTTCTGTCAATAAAGTCCATGAGACAGACGCAACAAGTGCACATAATGCTGTATACGACAGTGATGTTACTTTAGACACAGCTGTGTCACATTTGCAGGCTAATCCAAACAAAACATCTCTGAATACAGTTGTAAGCGGGTTGTTCCGTAACCTGACTCAATTAATCTGACCTGACTCAATTAATCTGACCTGACTCAATTTTATCTGACATTTTTTTCTTCTCGTAATGTAAGATTACATGATGAGTGCAGTGAGCCCTGATTATAAGGCTATATTCCCATGAGAAGTGGAGAAAATTTTAAAATAGGGCCTATAGTTCAACATGGAGCGATTTGGTGCCCCATTTTAGGTAAAAAGGCTTTTTTCTCCGTCTCCTTCTACTTCCCTCCAATCTTCTCTCTCTCCTTTGTTTTTTTACCCACTCAGAGGGGCAGGGCCCGGGTGGCGCAGGGGGGGGGGGGGGGGGGGTTGAGGGGGATGTTCCCCCTGAAAAGTGAAGAAATTGTGAACATATAGTTCCAAATGGAGCGATTTGGTGCCCCATTTTAGGTTTTAAAAAAAGGTTTTTTTCTCCTTCTTTCCTCCTCTCTTCCTTTCCTTGATCGCCTTTCTTTTTTACCCTCTCGGAAGCGGGCACGGGTCCTAATGTCCCTCCCCCGTTAATCCGCCACTGAATTAAGCCTGCGCCCGGGAAACGTGAATTGCACGACATGCCATGCATCAGTGGGAGAAATACGCCTATATTCATGATGATACCGGGGGGGGAGGTTCTTAGTACAAAAGTGGGTATGGGGATGTTCCGCTGGAATGGGTCTCATAGCCTCCTGGTATAGGCCTAACTATGACCCCTTTTTTAGTTGCAAAATTGGTATAAACATGGGGTCACTTTTCAAAATTTTCTCAAATTTGTCACTAAATTAGCCAAATTTCATGAATTTGGTGTCCAATTTTTCAAAAATTTCCGAAAATTTTCGAAAAAGTCTTCAAAATTGTGGTTAAACTTTGCCGAAAATCCAGATTTTTGGTATAAAAATGGGTCGAAATTTTTGGAAAACTTGGTATAAAAATGGGTCCACTTTCAAATTCTCAGCGACACATCCCTATCCAAACCAAAGTTGAGAACCCCCGGGGGATGTACCCTTTACGCACAGAACGAAGTTCATGTATCGCCCAAGCCTTATAATCAGGGCTCACTGCACTCATCATGTAACCGAATTATGCGTGCCAGAGCCTACAATGTTTTAAGATAAAATTAAGCTGTAATGACAACATGTAATCACTTGATTTCATTCACACGGAATATTTGGAGCCACATGTGCGTTTTAATTACTTTTTCCGATATCAGGAAATCTTACATTACGAAAAAAAAACTGTGTCAGATAAAATTGAGTCAGGTCAGATTAATTTAGTCAGGTCAGATTAATTGAGTCAGGTTACGGAACAACCCGTTGTAAGCCACCCTGACATGACACCTTTATCCCGATTACCTGGAGGCATGGCATCATGGATGGATTCACTCATAGACATGGTAGATCTTCTTCTCAACATGATTAATTTTCAACGCACAGGTAACTGGGAAGGATTTCTGCAAGCTATTGATGAGTTTTTACCATGGTGCTTTGGTTTAAATCGCCAGAAGTATGCACGGAATCTGAGTTACTATTATGTTGATATGCTGGACCTGAAGAGGAGAAAGCCAACTGCTTATAATTACCTGAAAGATGGAGGTTTTAGTGGTTCAATAAGTGGTGGAAAACACACAAAACTACCAATGGACCAACTAATAGAAATGACCATTAACAGGTTGTCGAAAGATACCGGCGGAATCTCTGGTAAAACCGAAAATGTTGGTGCAAGTGAAAGATGGATGAGGATCAATCACCATCTAGCTGCCCTCAAACAGCATTTGGACGATAAGGCCAATAAAGCATCTAATCAAACACATGTAGAGCTAGGACCAACACGTATATGGAGAAAGACGAGTTAGCTGTTACAAGAATTGCACAAGGCTTACAGTCATGGGTACCAAATTTGTGGTCTACAACTCAACCTCTTGTCCAGATGTCTACTGGCGTTTTTGCAACAGACGAAATGGTCAGAAATGTGCAAACTACAAGAGAACGCGGTGAGCTTGCAAAGAAAGAATTCTTTGACCGAATTACAAAACGCCCGGACACTGAATCAGCACCCCAACCACCGTCTGATTTCAATTCGCTATCGTCATTGTCAGATATACCTCCTGAGACAACTCCAGACACCTCTCCACAAACACCCGATCAAACATATAATGACCCTATAAAGAAACAAAAGGTGGTTACATTCGACAACCTGGTACCGAAGAAGAAGAAATTGTCAATAGTAGAAGACGAGGGGAAATCATTTGCTGCAATACTAGGCGATTATGACAAACAAAAGCACGATCTGAATGCCATTATGCATTGGCCTATCACAAGTAAGCCATGGTCCATTTGCAATGAGCAAGGTGTCAGCAGACCTTCATCTAAATCTCTGTTTTGAAACAATCTCCAGCTACTTTCGCCAAAACCAGCAAAATCGACTGTTCCTGATGATATTCAGAGTTGCGTAGTGGATGCAATGAGAGTGGTACGCATCATCCCCATCAATGGTCTATCCACATTCAAATCATGGCCAGTTCGAGTAGTAAGTTATTTCGAGCTCTACCAGGTACAACACTCCATCTCGTATTTGATGATTACAGTCCAGACCATGACATCCTCTACTTGTCAAAAGGTAGACCTGACAGAGGAAGAGAAAGAAGAATATCTGACCTCAGTCAGACACTTCCTAAGTTAAGTGAATGGAACCACTTCCTAACAAATGATCGGAACAAGTTTCAACTTACACAGCTGCTAGCAGACTTCATTTTATCGGATGAATCTGGACTCAGGAAAGATGCATATGTAAACAAAGAAAATACATGCTTTTACATCTCTTCAGATAAAGACTCTTCTTCACGAGAAGTGCCTGAGCTCAAATCTCGTCACAGAGAAGCAGATCCACGTCTAGCATTTCATGCAGTCTATGCAGCATCAACACATCCTGTCTGTGTAGTAGCAGATGACACCGACGTGTTTATTCTTCTCCTGTTTGTTGCTGTCAAAACCACCAACAAGGTCTACTTCAGACAAGGAACAGCATCATCCAGAGCAGGAATATCATACCATGACATCATATCCCTTGCAGAGCATCTTGGTGAGCAGGTCTGCAACATTCTTCCTGCCTTCCATGTTCTGACGGGAAGTGACTTCACCCAACCTTTCTTTGGCCGATCAAAGTATAGATGCGTCAAGAAAATGCAAGCTAATCCAGAAGCCATTTCACTACTCTCCAGTCTTCAGAGTCTTGAAGCTGACGTCAATGCCGTCACAGACTTCATTCTTCATGTTGTGTATAGCAGACCAAAGAAGGAGAAGACACCTGGTGATAGTCGATATGCCATGCTGTTTACAGGAAAGGGGACAAAGAGAAGGTTTACCCCATCAAAGAGGCTCCCCCCTGACCACAAATCACTGACTTGTCATATTCAACGAGTTAACCTAGTTGTTCATGGAATGATAAATTGCTTGAATGGCACCTATGACCAACTGGACCCACTACAGTACGGTTGGACACTTGAAAATGGCATCCCAATGCCCATCTGGTATGAAGGAACAGCTTTGCCAACAGCTGAGGAACTAGCTCCGATTACGTCAATCCAGCAAACTGATTAACCTATTACCAGAGCTACGCTGGAAAACGTCAGATCCGAGGAGCTGAATGACTTTGTTGAAGGCCAATATTCTGACTCAGATGAGGATGACGATATTCCATTAAGTGATCATAGTACAGATGAGGATGAGGAAGACTAATGCCAGTATCCCTTGTAAGACGAACAATAACAATATTGTATCATATTATTATATTATATAATATAATAGTAATACATAACATCCTTCCATGACATCATTATAGGTTTCACAATAGGTACACTGTGGTGGCCATTTTGGATTTTGGGAATTACTTTTTTTTAACTTCAGTTCCAAGTGTTCAAGTCAAGTGTTCAATTAAAAAACTAGAACATTGATAATCAAATGTCTTAAAAATGTAGGTAGTGTGAAACCCTAATGTGATATTTTGAATTTATGGCAGCCATTTTGAATTTTGAAGGCTATGGTGGCCATTTTGGATTTTTGAAATGACATTTTTTAACTTCCTGGCTTCCCAAAACATATATGTAGACACATGTTTTGATTAAATTAATTAACGTCTAACCGTATTGGAAATTAAAGAATTTATTTGGTAGCCATTTTGAAAATTGACCCATATGGTGGCCATTTTGGAATTTCAAAATGACCTTTTTGAATTTGTTACCTCAACATACATGATATTAGTCAATATTCTGATGTTTAAATGTTTAAATCTGAAAAGAAAGTACCTGATATCAAATTGCATTATTGTGGCGGCCATTTTGAATTTTGACCCCTATGGCAGCCATTTTGGATTTTCAAAATGACATATTTGAAATTATTGACCCCAAAAACCTATATATAAACACCAGTCTCACTTCAATCGGGTAATGTTTACCTACATAGTACAAAAGTACCCCCACCCCCTGGGGAGTCCCAGGGGACCACTTTGGGCACCAGTTAGAATTTTGTGACGCATACCATCGTATTAAGCGGAAAATTTCAGTATAGAAACATTTTTCTATACAAAGTGAACACCATTTCCCATTTGAGCGTGGCTGTGAGACCAACTATTGTATATTGGATAGGCAGGCCTGATTACATTGTGAACTGGTTTGAACTATAGTCTGATCAGTGCCAAATAAGCAAGGCCTATTTCATTGTACATTGGTTCATGGACTGTTTCCTCTAGGGCCAATGATTGGTTTGATTTGAACTAGGTGCTTTTCAGAATCAGTATACTTCAATGGATTTAATCTAATCAACATTGAGTTGAATTGAGAAATAAATAACAAACATGTGCCCTTGATACGCGTGACAATCTCTTACACTCGTATTGTGTTTCCGTGCGGACTTGGATAAATATGCGATGCACAATTTCCACCCTTTTGGTATTGAATCAAAAAATGTCATTTCATATGCACTCCAGCTCAAAAACAGTTGTACAAGTGCATCCAAAACCAGATAAATGTTAAATAACCTGCTTTCATTGATTTATTCTATATATCATATCAAATTGAAACAATGACCAAACCAAAACTTTGAAAGAGGGTGCTATAGACTTATATTTTAGACTTATGTGCAACTGGGTCTTTATTGCACCAGGGCCTTAATCACCCTATCTGCCCCTAACTTGGTTAATAATCAAAGGGTTAATACACTTATTCAACTTTTACCCTACCAAAACAAAATAGTTTGTGGTCCCATGAGACATTTTTAGAGGAGAAAATGCTTCTCCAACCTGGTGAAAAATAATACAGAATTTGCAGTCAAAAACCAATTATGGACATCTGCAAGTAACGTGGTCAACAAAGGTGATATCAATAACATAATAGCCATTATAGCTACTAGAGAAGGGGCTTGTTTACGAGATGATGGAGATTTGCACCCATCTATCTGTTGAGTTAAAATGGCCAAAAATCATGGTATTGCATCAATTTTATAAATAACACTAGTCATTGAAGTGTTAAGTTTGTGACTTGATACACAAAGAGCAAGACATTTGTCATTTTATGACTGAGGTTATTTCAAAACTATTATACAGACCTAGGCCTTCTTCCCTATGCTTCTTCTTCTTCAACTTCATTAACAGTCTTTCACAATACTAACAATCCCTGGTCCTGTGACTTATATTGTAGGGATGAGTACAGGTAATAAATAAGGTATCTCCTCCTCTTTTCATGAGAGTTGTAGACATTTTAATGAGACTCTCCAACGGAAATACTCTTCTCTTAATTGTCTGATATCTGTGTTTGACAGTTACCGTGGTTACTGAACATTGTGACGGGTATAAGTGCCTATGTTGGACATCTGTGATAGTATAAACCTTCATATCTATAGATATGTCGGTACATCATGCCTTTCGTCCGTTACAACTATACCGTGCCCCCACCCCCCCCCCCCCCCCCCCCCCAGTTTTCAAAAGCTGGGTACGCCACACTGAAGTAGCTTTTGAATAAACTTTGGAACCAGCTTTTGTACAGATAATATTGATTTGAATTCAACTTCTGATAAAAGAGTACCAGTAACCTTCTTCTTGTTTATACCTCTGTATTAGCCATCCTATAGTCTAGGCCTATACATTTACAATTGTTAAAATAGGCCATATTAGTCCCATCTCTCCCAAAACAAACCCCTCACAGAAGCAGAACTAGCCAGCCAACCTGCATGCCAGCCTGCCAGGTACTCAATCTTGTGTGAAGCAGACTGATGTTAATTCCCTTTGGTGTATTTCTATTTTAAACTATGTGAACTTTGACATTGCGTGATAGAATTGACTATTGGATTGAAAGTAACAGGTTTTCTCGAAAAATAAAGGGGGATGTGAAAATCAAAGGTAACTCAACAAATGTTGTTTTGGTTCTGCAAAAAAAATGAAATAAATTTCGTCTGCCAACTACACAATATAGTTAAATTTACATACATTTTGAATATGTATCCTCCTTCCCCAGAATGAAAAGTCCAAATATCAAGAAAACATATTTTTATCTGGACTCAAAACTCTGCCATTGGTGGAACTAGGGTAGTGGGAGCTCATTCAAAATGTATTTTATGCCTACATGTTTAGTTTTTTCAAACAAGTTTAGTTGGATAGAATACAAAGAGTTGAGCAAAATTGTGAAAATGAAGGTTTTTTTGGTCATAAAACTTAGAGCAAAAGGTGGTATCTGAACATATATGTATCAAAATGAAGGCCTGCTTGGAAAGCAGTGAAGTATATTACCCTCAATAAAGAAAGCATAAATAAAACTAAGGAGAATCGCAGAGCTCAGAGACCGGGGTTGTACGCATTAATTTTCCTTAAAGCATACATTAATAAACATGTAGTGCCTACATTATATAAGTTATGTTAAATCCATCTGAAACCTGACCTCTTACACTAGTTAGGATTGCGCAACACATAAACAGTAACATTATACAACATTTTGTAATAGCATTCTTTCACTCTTTTCTCTCTATTTTCATTTGATTCTTCAATAGGGTAACTGATTAGTTGCAATCCATACTTGTTTTTCATCTGTCATTGTGGATTAGGGCATTCCCAATGGGTACTGTGTCTGCACAGTAAATGTTGTGCATGAAGTTATGCTTCAATTGTTAAGTTCTCTCTAGGCCTATGTTGTTGAAGCTCCCAGGTGTGGGGGTGGGGGAATCAAGGCAATGTGCCATTGGATGGAGGTATCAAAACCTCTTTCCAATTCTAGAGATTTTTAATTTTTCTACCTAAGAATATATAAATAACTTAATTTTACTGGTTTATGTTGCAGGGCAGATAATCAGGATCCAATTTTAAGGGTTTTGTAAACTTTTGTAAAAAAATTTGTAAAAAGGCCGATTTGACCATTTCTTTTATTTTGAATTTTTCAACTTTTCATTGCATTTTTTTAAACAAATTTGTACACATGTTGGCATGCACCCCTTTCTGCCCACTGGTATACTCATAGATTGAAGTGGAGGGGGATAACTAATGTTAGCAAACATAATATAACACTTCAGAGAACTTTTATATTATGTTGTATTTAATAAGAGGTTGTATGTGGGCTGCATTGTGGTTACCAAGGACAAGGACAGTTTCAAACAATTTATGTTTATATTGATTTGAAAAATGTGTGTTCTAAAACCCAAATATTTTGAAAATTTGCATTCTTACTAATCAAATTTGAAAAACAAACCAGTTCTTAAGACCTACTTTTTCAAGAAAACCAGTTCTTAAGACCCTTTTTTTCGTTATAAAATTCTCTCAGTTCAGTTCCGAAGCCCCACTTTTTGAGACCCTGAGCCACACCCCTACCAAAAAATAGTTGAGTGCTCCCTCCCCTCCCCCCCCCCCCTCCACCGGACCTAAGAAACATAATCTCACCATTGTTTATATTTGTGCGATGGTTATGAAGCCTAGACATGAATATGGTGTAAAAAATGTTCACTTTAACAGCAATAGTGTCCATGTGCAACTTATTCCTCAACAAAATCCCTCAATACCTGTATTAAGAGTGATTGTGGTTCTTAATGTTGGGTTGTATGTTGTTGAATGGACCTGTTCTTCACAATGTTGAGTATTGCAGCGCAATTTAGGGGATCAAGTGGAATGGGCAACATTTTTAAGAAACATAACTGAAACAGTCTAAGTGATAGCAGCCATTACATGGCACGCGATGTTTGCCATGCATCATGAACCCATGGCAACATTTGTGGTGGATTCCATCATGCTATCTCGTCCATCCGTTTCTCAAGCACCGCACACACCATCCCCCCTCAGGCGGAGATCAAAGTCATGTTAGAGGTTTAAGTGACTATGGGTAAGATCTTGACCCTACTCAAACATATTGGTTGAAAAGTGCACGTGGCGGATACACATCAGTTCTTGATAGAAGAATTAAGATGGTTATGGCCAATTACATGCATGGTATTTGTAACTTTTTTTCAGGGTGTGTAAAAAAAAAGTGTTTACATTTTGGGTAAACAAAAGCATGTAGTCATAATAGTTGTATTTCAAATTTCTTCTCAACTAAAGGCTTGGCAAAATAACTTTTTTCTTCGGAGAATGAATGAAAGTTTAAACATATCTTTAAAAACTGTTATAATGTCTAATTTATGGTAATTTACTTTTTGATGTAATGTGTCACAAATGAGATCATCTATAAGTATCAGACACTGTCTGACACCGCACAACATTCTTTTGTAATACCACAAAAACATTCTTGACATCATTTCGTAAAACTTCTCCGAAAATATCTTGCCATAAGATACATAAGATTCAATGGTTTTTCATTTACGTGTTTGATTCAAAAAATAACATCCGGCGTCCATTCATAGTGCATTACTACAAAGTGCAACTGATAACCAAGAAACTCCTTTTCTCTTCCTCTTCAAGATTTTGAGAAAATCCCCGCGGCATGTTGCGATAACTAGGGGGGATTTTTGCTGTCATTGGTTGAAAGTAGCGGTCTGGGAAATGGGAGGTATCCAATGTGTCACAGAATGATGTGGTATGTTAGAAGAAAACATAGGAGTCATACACAACACACCTGTAGGCATGGTGTTGGCAATAGATCAGGACCAGACTATGTTATTATGAACTCATTGTCACCCCGATTCATTTATACTTTTCTGTGTTGTCTTGTAGGATTCTAGCTATCTTCTATAGTTCAATCTGTTCCAAATTGGCAATTCTGTTTACAGCAGCGAATGAAAACAGAAGTGCATGGGCGCACAAAAAGCTAACATGGCGCTCTGTGAACCAAATGCTTGACGCATGCGTATACCAAAATAGCACAAGTACGCTTGGATTGCTTTTGCGCACGGAGAGATCAAAACCGCATATTTCTCGCCAATTTGGAGCTGATTAAACTATAGCTTTATTCATATATGTGAATTATTTGGGTGGCAAAACTCCATTAGCCTCTTCTTGATATATTCTAGAAATGGGTGGTTCTCAGATTCATGATAATACACTCAATACTGGTTGCCATTAGGCTCAGAGTTCACCTTTGGTGACTTTCGAGACCCTCCACCATCTTTGTGTTGGAATTCCTTAACAAATCTTTTAAACATCTTAATTTTCACCAATGGTAACCCACTCAAACTTTGATTCCTGGTCTAGAATGCATTGTCCAATGCCTTAAAGCTGGGTGTATTTGCATTATAAATTTATATTACAAATTACTATTATTTGCTTCTCTATTATTTTGTCTGCTTGCAGCATCGAGACATTTCTCAGAGAGCAGCCACCAAGCCATCCAAGAAGCTCTACAGAGACTTGCAAAGAGGCAAGCAGCCAGACAATACTCTGCAAACAGCAATCAAAACAAGAACAATGTCTTAACACAAAATGCTCTTCAGGAGCATAACCAACAATTTAACAACAACAATGCCACCAACAGCTATACTGGGCCAATGCAGGCCGATCACACGGTGGCCATAGGATCGAACCTTGTGGCATCCCAGAGTATGAATAACTTGCAAAGTAGAGGGGGTCATCATACAAGAGGGAGAACTTGGGATGGGCAACAGACGAAAAGCAGGAGTAGTACAAACTTAGTGGGTAATGATGGCCAGCTTAAAAGAACTTCAAGTCAAGAGCATATCAAGCATACAAATGTTGTTAATAATGCAGATCCTCCAATGCAGGGTCAATGGGTTAATGCTTCATCACAGAGCAGCTTGAGCTCAACTAACTCGATAAATGTTGCAAGACATGAATCAAACCCTGTGGATTCTAGTCACAATGCATGGCAGCAACAGTCAGCAGCAGCAGCACCGAGTAGCTCTCAGTTTCAGAATGCTTTACAACAGCAAGCGAATGGGAGAGGTGTCAGCAACAGCAGTAGGACTGTTGTGCAACAGCAACAGCGGCTACAGGAACAGAAGCAGATCTCTTACGATATGACGCAGCAGAGCAAGGCGAAACATCAAGAAAAGGTAAATGTTTGATTGGTTTATGTAAAAAATGTACCACTCTCAGACAGGGATGGACCTCTTGAGGTTTCCTTGATTCTGTTGGTCCTTCATTAGGTTTAAAACCCTTGTTTTACAGATGATGTTACCTGTAATTGCCAGAGGTTGAACCATACAACAAACCAAACCGATCATCTATATTGACAGCAGTCAATTTCAATGCATGTTCCAATGCATAGAATGGAACCAGGCAGCTAAATTGGCTAATCAACTTTGAGGTGACATGGTTTAATTGAGGTA
The DNA here is from genome assembly GCA_035610835.1 of Ophiura sarsii. NCBI lineage: Eukaryota > Metazoa > Echinodermata > Ophiuroidea > Amphilepidida > Ophiuridae > Ophiura > Ophiura sarsii. The sequence goes on from CM069441.1 coordinate 56,796,921, forward strand.
CATTGTCTAAAGTGTCACATTTTTCAATAAACTTTCCAATTTTGCATCCCCTGCTCTTCTCCCCCAATAAGTCTTGTGCAACAGTCTATGGACAAACATCACATATCCTCCTGGTCATGGTTAAACATATGTGGGCGCAATTACGATCAGCTCATCGCCCGACTAGCAGCAACGGGCCAATCAGCACTGGGAGGTCTAACTTACGTAATTGCACAGCCATAGATTCGCACAAGGGGTGAAGTTGAACGCGAGGTCAACCTCATGTGACAGGATGACCCATAAAAGACACACATCATTAGTAGAGTCTATGTTTCATACACTTATTATTTGGACACCCTGTAGAATGAAATGATGAGGCGAGAAAGACTCCAAACAAGTGTGAGCTTCCTGAGTTCATGTTGAACATTGTAAGGGTGGTCCGTCTGGATCATCTACATATACAGCTGTTTTTGAGGGAGTCAGGTATGCATATTTAGTCTCAAATGACTTGTGTTTGTTTGGCCAATTAGTCTTATACTCATACATGGTTCTAATGCTCATGGGTGCGTGAATAATACCAGATTCTATACCACAAGTTATTAGCCATTGTAAAATTGGCAATTTAATGCTGTAAAAAATGTGTCTTGTACTAAATTGCAAATGTCCGGTTTGGGTAATTTCCTGCTGGTTGGTTTAGAACATGAATTGTTGCTACTTCGCTCAATATCCAATCATTCAAATGTAGTTCCAGTGAGTATATTCGGTACAAAATCCCCCGGCAGCAATTCTGTAATCAGTTCCATATTGAAGAGCCTCCTTACAGTAACGAATTGATACAGAAAAGCATGGACCTGTGTGAACACAGCAGGTGCACTGTGCATCATATGTGTGTGACAAATGCTTGTGCCAAAATTATGCGCACGAATACGCTTGGGTTACTTCTTAGCGCAGAGACATTGAAAAACACATATGTGATGCAGCACATCAAAAGGGGAACTTTGCAGGTGTAGTCAATTTTGAGTTTATTATGTGTGCTCTCAGAGCATTTTCCAAGCTTTAAAATTACACCAAGTTTATCAAAATTGATCAAGGCATTCAGATTTTACGAGTGAAAATGACGCCTACATTTTTATCATTTTCTTTATTTCTTTCTGTATGTTTTCATCTATATCTTTAAAAACACACAGCTGCAAAGTCCCTCCTTTTGATGTGCTGCATCACATATTTCATGCTTATTTAGAACTGAATAAACTACAGACCTATAACACATTATTTCAAAAGGTACAAGCTTAATTGGTAATAGAGAAGAAAATGTGCTTTGGAATTTGAAGATTTTGTCCCCATCAAAATGTCAAAAAGCTGACCAGATGTAAGGCATGAAGGGCTGCTTCTTATATTTTATGGGCACATTTTTGTGCCATTTTGAATATCATTGTTTTGAATATCTGCCAAATTATGCATATGTTTGTCTTAGAATACAACCTCATTAATTGATATATACCTGAGTATTTGTTTTGGGTTGTTTTTTTGTTTTTGTGTTGTTGGTGTGTTTTTGGACAGGTGGGGCCGTTTGGTATTGGCTAAGGAGCCATCAAGTTAGAACTCTAATATTGGAGTCCTTATTAGGTCAATATACTCCAGTCATAATCCTTTCGCAACTGGAGCATTCAGTAAACCTACCATAGGTGTCCCATTATGAATGAGGCGGATCGGATGTAAATGCTTCTGCTAAAGAGCTATTAAGTTGACTTAAGAGTTTGAGATACAGCGATACACATGCTGGATGGAAGTGGAAAACAAGCTGTAAGGCCATGGTCATATCCCAATTCATGGGTAGATCTGTTGACACTTAAGTAAATGAGAACAATTACCATACCTATACAATTAGCTACTTACAAATGACCTTATGGATATAGAGTAACTCAACTGTATTAGAAGTCAGGCCTATTGGGCCTATACTGTGTAACATTGTGGCATGATGTACTTGCTATTGCCTATGTCAATTGAAAAACAACATAATTTGTTGTTATTAGCATTAGTATTTAAAATTTGTTTGAAATTCATTATAGTATTTTTTTTTTTCAAATGTCGTACACAATATTTATTCATTTTTTTCAAGATTTGTTTGGAATGTATATAGTCTCTTTCAAAATGTAGACAAAATATTTCATTTATACTGAATAATTAGCATCAATAGCATTGTTGCTTTGTTGTTAATTGTTGATTTTTGAATCCATTTGAATTTTGATGATATAATTCATTGGCTGGCCTCTGCATAAACCTGTTCATCATATCGGCAAAAAAATGAAATAGGATTGCCCTCTCACACTTTCAGCTCTAAAATTAGGATTGGTTCGTAAATCTTATTTATTGTTTCCCCAATAAAATGTTGAGACACCTTTTTAAACCACAAGCACGCCTTTGTACACGCACCTAAAGCCAGCGTGTCGCTGCTTTACTTTCAATTCATGGATACAAACAGTGTAATTTTATACAGATCCTTCACACGCTGAAATAAAACACATTCTATATTATTTTAGAAAGAAAAAAAATACTTATCCTAGATTTTCATTTTCAAAGAGTTCGATGGCAAGACAATAATGCTTCAATTTTTGTTTGTGAATTTATTTATTTCTTTGCCTTCTGTGAAATGTATGTCAAAAGGTGGCCCAAAACTAGTTTTTCTTTTTTTTGTTGATGATAAGAAAACCATATGGTCTCCTCCACTACATGAACTTGACACATTGCTGGGATGTCCTGTAAGCCATGTATTATCCTCTAGCTGGAAAGTCACTGATAGTAAAGCCTCTCTGTAATGTAACGGCGGCCTATTTTTCACACCAGTATTGTGCAGATATCACACTTGGGTGTGTTGGGTTTAAGCTAACAGGGATTTGTGTGACCTAAATACATATGTGTAGACATTATTAAATGTATCAAGTAGTCTTGCATATGGATAAAATCATGGATGAATCTGGATGAAAAATACCAAGTATATAAGGTTGAATTCAGTAGTGCTTATTTAGCTGAACAGTTGAACTGGGATCAGATCAGAATAGACGTTATTTGAATGGGGGGGGGGGGGGCTTTGGGTACCTTTTGAAAATGGTTTTAATGCCTTCTTGTAGGTTGGTTTAGCGATTTAAATGTTTCCTATTTTCAAAGGATTGATGGCAAAATAATATCTCAATGGATTTCCATGAATGTTGCCCTTTAAGACAATTCAGACTGCATGTCCTGTCCTTCTCCCACACATTTCAAAAACAAATTGACGCTCATGTTTATGTAAGATAATTAGAAACAAGTAGGAGCTCATAATAGATTGTTCAACTTTTCATGTGGAAGTACTTTTTGTTTTCTTGTTGTTGTAAAACTGTTCAATAGACTTATTCAATCATACTTGCCAAGGCTAGCTACTATACTAAATATACCACACACTACGACCACTCCTCTATTTTTCCACAGTAATTGTTTTATTGTTGTTCTTAAATTCATTGTTTCGTTGCATGGAAACTCTTAAGTCTGTTTACCAAGTAACCATGGTAACAAGTTAGTAAACTCGTCTGTGACCTTGGCCCTACTTAATTTCAAGCTTCAGAACCCCTTCTCCGAGGTCTGCATGGACACAAAAGTTTGCCCAAATTGGATTCGTTTTTGAGCCTTTTCGTGTGAAATGTCAGGCTTGACTTTTAGAATAGCAGTGTGTATTACATATTGGTGTACCTGCTGAACCACCTCAGCCGGCAAGATAAACTTTTATTTTGTGGGTTACTTAATATTCCATAAGGAAAAGATGAGGGAGGCTATGGATTTTTCAGTCTAGAATCTGATGCCTATAAGCTTATTTGTGTGTGTGTGTGTCAGTGATGCAGTGATGTTCATCCTCCGTATAATTTGAAGGCTGCCCTCTACCCGTCATCGCTGCTATTGATACATTTAAGTTCGGCTGGAGTATCGGGTGATAGGAAGCACTGGGTATCTGTGTATTATGCAACAGAGCCAGCCATGGGCTCACATTTCCCACAATGTTAGATGTGTATATAATTAACAGGATCATAATAAACACCACGCCTGATTAAACACTATTTAAATATAGCCATACATCGTCTGACCTCTTCAATAATTATTCGTTTTTGGAGAACATAACCGTCTATCTAATTATACTGCATGTACATTATATACATACAAGAGCTTTTAGGCAGCCAGCCAGCCATGTAAGGAGTGTTTTACACACCCAGATTTGTAATGACACACCCAGTTTTTGTCTAAATGGCATATACTTAGTACCCAATTCCTTAAATTTACACACCCAGTTTTTGAATTTACACACCCACATCTTCAAATCCTGCCTAAGACCCTGCATGATGTATAGACCTATTATATAGGTACCAAATGGTTTAGGCCTAATGTGTAGGCTACACATAAATTAAACTTTATTTAATATAGATTAGCATTTGTTTTGGTATCATTTTGGTCTCAGAATTGCACAGGTTATAACAGGGGCAAGACAATGGGCAATTGGGGTCAATATTAGCATTGTTTTGTTTTAGTTCACACACACATACTACAGGAATTTTACCAGGCCTAACGACTACTAAGGTGTGAGGAATGACGTCACCACCTTCATGTGCATATTAGCACAACCAATTAAGCAAAGAGGTTTTAAGACAATAGCAAAATCTCTGGTAGGCTAATTGGATGGCCATTGTCAGCTCATTAAACATACCCGCCTTCATTTGTTTGTAGTTGTTTTATCTATATATAACCCCAATGGGACTGATGTATAGAGGATCTGAGAGAAGAGTTGGCTATGTAATATGTTTAAGTGTTTGTTAAAATATAGGCAGCATATATCCTTGACTGGGTGTTTTTTGGGGGGGTGGAGGTCCCTTCTTATTGCCATTCGAGAAATTGGGTTTTTTAAATCATCTTAAGTATTTTTTCTACCAATGCCCGTCTCCAACAGGAGCAAAAAATCTTGTTACAATGATGTTGTTATATCGACAAAGATAAATGCTGATCCATTCGAATCGGTGGGTGTTATTATTTATGTTGCGTATTATTTACCAGTCCATTTTTGAAGAAACTTATGACAGAAACCAATGCAAAAAAAACCAAGAAAATGCTTTAAAAAATGGACAGTAAATCTTAAAAAACCTGTTTTTATCCTTGATTGCTTTCATTTTTGCCTTTCAAATTTTACTCATAAACATTTTTATTTGAAAGTTTCAATTTTTTCAATTCAATCTCCTCCAAAATTAATCTATAACTATTGTTCTGTCAGTTCCAAATTGGCGAACGTTCCTACAGCAGCGAATTAATTCAGAAGAGCATGGGGGCGCAAAATGCTGGCATGACACAACACAGCGCATTGCGAATTGATGCGTGATGCTTGCATTATGCCAAAATTGCTTCTGTACCCTTGGATTACTTTTGCGAGCAGAGAGATCAAAACCGCATATTTTTTGGCAATTTAAAACTGATCAAACTATAGTGATACAAAAGGTGGTAAGATTTGCATTGCAAAAAACTGTGACCCTGATACGTGACTTTCAAAGTTGAAAAACCTTTTTCTTCTTTCTTTCTTTGAGTTTGAACCTTGCCCTTTTGTAACTGCACCACTTTTTCAAAAAAGTTCATCTAGGGTTTTGTGTATCGTTTTGTGGAATAGGCCTACGACTTTAGACTAATTTTAGCATCATTTCATCTCTTACTTTTACCACTTTTTCCGCGCTTCTTTTTTGGTGCGTAAACAAAAAGCGCAAACATTTCCTCTTTACATTACGACAATAAACCTTCCAGCTTATGAAAATGTTGGCACATCCCTAATAGTACCATAACCTGATTGTCTCATTTTGTATTTACAAATTACTGAAGGCAACACTCAGTTTCATATTTTTTATTTATTTTGCAGCTAATAATATTCCCCCATTAAGGTTCAATTTCAGGGTGTTATTTTTGTTTTGCACACACCAGTAATTGACCGTAATAATGGGATTATCTCTAAATCCAGTATATCTTAAAGCTTCAATTTAGTTGCCACCAATGCCGCTAACCCAACCCGATGATACCATAATCCCAACCGGTCCAAGTAAAGGTGAAGTTGTTGCCTCTAAGGACTAGCAGGGCTCTAGCCCTGCAGCTTTGAATAAGCTCCAAGTAAGTTTCTTCTCAGTACACAGATTCAAGGGGCTACTAGAATTTGGAGTGTTAATAATGGGATAAGGACGAGACCTAATGCTTGACTTTTTGGAGAGTGCTAGACCTATGAGAAACTCCATGTCCCAACAGGATTAGAATATAGACCCCTTGATTCCTGCCGACACCTGTATCATAGGTTTAAGCGCGTACAAGTACATACTAATGTAGAAGGTGGGGTTGAGAGTAGATACATGCTGGAGTGGCACAGTTAAAGGCACCTAGATCTAGCGTGTCGGCGACCTAACTCTGGCCTTAACCCCATTGCCCCCTATTAGATTGAAGGATTTAGGTTTGTCTGGCCAGACAAATGGCTGCTGAAATTGTACCATGCGAATGGGAGGATTCTAGTATTTTGGTTACAAAGTTAGCTTTCTACTGTAAAAATATTAAAATTAGTACAGTTGTGTAGGATACTTTATGTACATTGGGCCTACATTAAAGAGTTATCCACCTAAACTTTGTAGTTTTAATTCTTAAAACTCTAGTTTTGGTAATTATGTGCTCGAAATTTCTCTATTGGAGTGCATATACTGTAAACGTGGACATTTTCGGGCTACATTAATTTTTCTGCTACAAGCAGCTACTGCGAAAAAATAAAAACATGCAAACATATTTATTTTGTGTATAATAAGTCTATGCAATGAACTTTCAAATCCCGAATTTAAAAACAAGCAAAATTGCTGAAAATCGGCAAAGCACAACAATTTAATCGAGCGGAAATTACCACTTTTACAGTAATATGTTGGTACATGGGAAATGGTACATGTCCCAGATCACTTTCAGGTATTCAGTTCCACGTAAACACATGAGACTGAAATATTGACTTAACTGGTATGTGGTAACATGGAATATTTTCAATCTACACCTATTCTTGCAGGCCATAATAATTCCATGATGATATAAACATGGACATATATTTCTTAGGTTTACTTATCACAAGTAATTATCCACAGAAAAATACCCCTTTTTTACCTCATTAGAAAGGATCTGTACAGTAAACCTATTCTGATTCATATGCCAGCGTCCCACGTTTCATGCCGGTTCCTCATGAGAGTATTGATTTCTCTCCAGCATGATTCACTGGTATGGAGCCTTGGTTTGGAAGAATATCAAGTGAGATCACTTTTTGGCTAGCTACATGTAGTTAAATTTTACTTTTAGCCCTATGACTCAATTAATTGACTCCATTCCGGGTTATTGGGTGGTGTGGTGCTGCTCCATATCTTATGATTGGCTCAGAAATAAACTCTTTCTTGCACCGTCCAGTTATGAATCGGGCCGTACCTTTAATCGACAACTTTTCGGGCACTTACTCAAAAAATCTGGGTAAAACACATCAAATTTCAACATAATAGATACCAAAATTATGGGTTTTCACAAATATGCCTCTCTCTCTCGTTTAAAAATGGGTCGAAAGATACCAAATTGTCTTATATGTGACCTGCTCTCATAAAATGAGCGTAAAGTATAGGCGAAGATGTTGCTGAATTGAGGCAGCATAGCATATTATTGATTTGCCGTTTAAATTTTTGTTGGTATGGACCCATCGTCCCTTCTATTATAGGGGAATTCTAAAATAGCAGTATGTATTGTTATTTTAAGAGTATTACCAGCCATGGCAAATCATACTCATAGCAAAGGATATATATAGGTCCTCAAGACGGAGTTGAGACTGAATTGAACTAAGAAGTAATTGTGCGATTCAGTTTTGTTAGTAAATTTGTCATAGGTTTAACCATTTTGGGCTATTCTTACAATGATGGCACATGACAATCGGCCCAAGCAACACCTTTAGCGTGAATTAAGGTTGAAAAAGACACCCGTATTCTCTGAAATTGGTGATTTTGATACCCTTAACACAGGCCCGTGTTGTTGAAAAAACACCCTTAATCTGCGTTTTCGTTCACGTGGATGATTACAATATTATACCTGACTTGCCTCCCCCAGATTCTTGTGTGTTACTAAATAGGTCATGCCTGTGTTCAATTTGATGTTCTCTTGGTTAATCATCAAAGTTAGCGCTCCACTTTGTTGTCAAATTGCCCAAAGTTTTCCTGTGTTTTCCTTTTCCAAGCAGGTATGATGTCAGCTCCATTATGAGAATGACTATTACTCCAGTCTTAATAGATGATGACACAAGTTAATGATATAGGTTACTGGAGCGATGTTCAACGATTGTCTATCATCAGTTATGGTGTCATTGCAATATTAGAGTTAGAGTTTGTGAGTGTGAGTTATGGCTTCAGACTGTAGTCCAACTTTAGAGTCTCACATTTTGAATTTGAATATAGATTGGCTTCTTTCATTTTCAAAGGGGGAATTCACGAACATGACAATTAAGTTTTATTGGTTATATAAGTGAATTTTTGTTATTGAAAGAATTGTGCCCGGTGGACTGAATGATTAAACTAGTGTTGACTACATTCTACAAACCTTGTGTTGTTTCATCTGCAACAAGGGCCTACTATCACTCACTCGCCTCAATAAAACTCTCCCAATCCACATCACGTAGGCCTAATTTCAATCCGATATGCTCACACTTGACATACCTGGTGTCACCCATCATCATGATACTGGTCAGTTGAGATGTCTCCAGAATTCACCTGAAGTCAATCATTAAGTAACTGTATCCAGTCTGTAAAGCTTCTGTATACCGTATCCAGGGTCTATCGTGTAGAGTTTAGTCTAGGTCTGTCTCGTAATGGTAGTACCAGTTGGATATAATGTAGTACATCATGGAGCGTGTAATGTTATTTATATGACAAAGAACATTCAAAGCTTCCTTCTTGGGTTCATGTACAGAGATGAGTGCACTATGTACACTAGGTGTGGGAGGGGGAGCTCTTGCAAGGTGTGGGTCTGGTTAGTGCATTCAACCATAATTTATGGAGGTGCATGTAGACAATTGATTTCAAGTTTCAGATCTCAACTTACACTCAGGCATGTGTATTTTCATCCAATAACCCTATCTCATTCCGCAATCACGCAAAAGTACATAATAGGCTCCCAAAGGTGATGCACGATCATCTGGACTCCGGCTGCAGCAGCTCGGGTTCAGTCCCCGGGGGTGGCACACACCATATTTTGTATCATTATTTGTCCCGTGTTTACCCCCTCTTTTATTGCCACATCCCCCCCCCCCCCACCCCGTATTGGTTAGGGTTATGCATATTAATGATCCTTTGTGTTCTCTAATAGTGGTTTCAAATGCATGACCGCTTCAAGATAAAATTTGGATTTTAGAGACCGGTCCAGCAATAGCCATTACTGCGATGTCCCTGTAATAAAACTGTGGTGTCTTGAGATTGGAGTTCGCGTCACCTACTGCATTGTATTGTATGTACAATCCATGTATTTTTAATCAAATCATGTCCCACGTTTTACCCAGCTGTGGTTTTACTGCTAAAGAGTCAAATTCAGTCATTACTGAAAATGCTCTGGTGTTATGTTCTATTTCAATGAGGCTACTTTCAATTTTGTATACAGCACATTCGCACCATAACTAGTAGCACATCCCGACCAGGTATGTACACCTTGATACCTGCACCTGATCTGGGTGGGGACATGATGCACCTGGTACATTACAATATTTAGTCACAGGAAGGAATACTGGCATACAATAGCATACATATCAGTCGTTTATTATATCAGATGTATCCTTGTTTCCATTGTTTGAACCTTTTGTACTTGGTATCTGCAATGCGGATTGTAACTTGAGCCAAATGTTGAGGAAACATTTTGAGTATCACTCCAGTTAGTTACTTCATTTCTGTATAGGTGTTTGGTTACTGTCAATTGCATGTCATACCCAAAACACACCACACCCGTCAATCCTCCGTAAAGTAAAAGCAACCATTCCTTTAACACGTACTACACAGTAGTTCAGTGCATGTGGGCAGAGCTTGTGGAAATTACCGCACACTCGTCCAAGCGGTACGTGGATCCACATAGTATGCATTAAAGGGTGTAACGCCTACGCTAAATCGTAAGAGGAACAGTGGTTTTGACTTCACAATTTACTTACTTCACAAACTCCTTCCACAAGTCATTTTAACTCCACTCGCCAAAATGTACCTTACATCATTTTGGGAGAGGTAGACCTAAGGATAGGGTGATCCTTCACCACCTCTCCCCCCCCCCCCCCCAAAAAAAAACACCCCACAACTTCATTTGACTTCTTCAGTGCCAGTGTAGAGCCATCTAAACATTGACTGGATCATCTTACTATGTCAGCTTCAATAACTTGTACATGTCTCATGGTAATAACTGTTCGCCTATCTAAATGCTCAACATGCCAGCTAAAAACATCTTCTTAAGTGATCTCACCCATAAAGATTAAGTGTCATGACCCGAACCTGTGGATCAGCTACATTACAAGTTAATTCTATTATACACAAATTAAGACAACATTTAAGTATTGTGTTAAGCAGAGCAAACACTGGGGTTTACTTTCCGTTCGTTCGGCTGTGTTGTCTGTCGGGCCGGTATCCATCCTCACGCAAAGAGGGGGTTTATATCTCCATCGCCTGAAGCTAGTCCTCCTGTGCTGGCGCCTGTTTGTTACCCCATCCTCCTCAACCCATACAATCCGACACTTCAACAGTGCGGGCTGAATCCCTCGGCAACGGACCCTGTGACCCTAGAGCATCTCCAGAGGATCTTTCCCTAATAACCTGACACAAGTGACAAAGACTATTGAATCTTGCATCTTAGGTGGGAAAGAGGTGGGAAATCACCATGAGGTGTTCACAAGAAAAATGTTACAAAAACAATCTGACTTCCTTGCCAATTACTGCCTGTCATGGATGAGAGAGAAAACCTGTTTCAAATATTCCGACTCAAAAAGTGATTTCTTTTATTTTCATTGTAGTGTTGAAAAGAAGAGTAGTAGGTTTTATTGAGTTTTCCCATTATATTTTTCTTGCACTTTGAAGATTTGGGACTTGGTGTGATTGGGTTAGTCCTAGAAATGTGCAATAGTAGTAAGTACCTACAAGATAGATACAGCATTGCCAAGGATGTGCTCAAATATAACCAATTTAAAGCATTAGTTAATTCAACTGTAAGCATCTGTTGTTCATCTGTATTTTTGAAACATCAAAAATAGTTCAACATTTGTGTATTTAGGTGAATCATATTAGGCTCTATAATTATAAATAGTAATTGTGATTACTAATTTCTTACAGTTGGGAATTTGGAAATTTAGGAGTCTAAATCCTAACACAACTGAGTACTAAATACTGCATACGCTTGCATCATCATGGTAGGGTATGCATTGTATATCGAGATGAAAAACTTTGAGTTTTCAAACCTCACCCCCATGACAGGACTGCGATTTCCATGCAAGAAGACCTGGGTTCAATTCCGACCTCTGGGGAGCTTGTTCCCCTTCCACCTAATTCAGACCATTTGTTTCCCTTCTAGTTTTCCATGCAGGAGGACCCGAGTTCAATTCTGACCGATGGGGAGCTTGTACCCCTCCCCCTCATTCAGCCCTCATGTTTCCCTGATAGTTTTATATTTCATTCCCAAAACTACCACATGGACATTAACCCTAACCCTACCATATACCACAAAATACCACGACTGCGCAAGTTGGTACCGTGGTGTAGTGGGGAATCGCAAGCCGCTGGTGCTGGAGGTCCGTGGTTCAAATCCCGGGGGGATATTTTGGTCAATTTTCCATGTTGAAAAAAAATTCTGAAAAAGTGGGGGGTAGAGTTAGGGTTAAGAATATTGTATAGGGAGATGATAGGTTATAAGTTCAGAAAAATGGGTCTTATATCTTGGGCTGAAATTAGGACAGTATTACTGTGATTTGTACTTGTCATACCTGGGGGATGAAGCCTCATAGCTAGCAAATAAAATGGAGTTCTAATTTACATTCTCCACAGGGTCAATGACCCCTTATCAAATATCATTATGATATAACATCAGATTGAGATTCCTTGGTTGAATTTTATAAAAAAAAACTTTAATTAGTTTGATAATTATATCTCTGCCATTTGTAATTTATGTATTTAGCACATTCACAATACTCATTTTCTGAAACATTTGGTAACTATAGGAGTCCCATGTTCCAAATGAATTTGCTTTTCAATGTTTTGTACCGAACATGATCTAAACTGTATACTGTAAAAGTGGAAATGTTTGCGCTACATTTATTTTCGCGCTAAAATCAGCAAGCGTGAAAATAAAAATATGCGAATATATTCATTTTGTATGTAGGTCTATGTAAGGAAGCTCAAAATCGCAAAAATAAAAACGAGCAAAATTGTTCAAAATGTGCAAAGTGCAAACAATGAAACGAGCAAAAATGTCCACTTTTACAGTAATCTGGGTATGAAAGTTATCGAAGTCAACAGAAGTTGAAGCCAATTTAAAGGTTCATTAGTAAACCACTTATTCAAACACTTGAATTATTCATTGCAGCTACTTATATTTGCATTACCCCCAGTTTGTATCAGTAACCCATAATAATTGTATTGTTCAGCCGCCCGCAACCACCAAATTTCACCGCCCCTAAGCCATACTTAAAAACTAATCCAAAGTCAAATAAACGTAACCACTCTCACTGTTATTTGTTGATTTTAAACCTTAGATCGCCCAGGCTCATTCAAGCGCAGCGGCTCTGCGTGAGGCCCTACAGCGGAGTGCAGCCGCATCCAGCAACACCACCAGCAACTCTCACCACCAGCCTGCTGTCATGCTGTCGTCTTCCTCCAGGACTCATTCTGCATCCAGCAAGTCATCGTCGGTCAAGCCCAGGCCTCCGCCGAAATCTGCACAGGGTGCTAGAAAACCAATCAGTATACAGCGAATGGCCAGGTAGGTTATCTAGCTATCACTGCAGTTTGGCCCAGAATGTGAAGCTTATGCACTGATGCCCTAAGGTCATGACCTGGAAGTAAAAGTTTTCATATAGCTTAATATGGTTAAGCCTTTTATCAGTGGCCCTGATCGATCGTCCTTTCGCAATAATAGTCGCTATGATGATCGTTCACCAAAACATGGACCATTTTATTTGTGTTACTACGATGACCGATGACCGATCAAATATTTGCACATGTTTTGAAATGATTGTAATAGTCTCCATCCACTCAGTGACGATCGATCATTGAGTCAATGTGAAAAGGCTTATTGTCTGCTATGGGAGGGATCGGCAGTGAAGTAGGGGTATATGTACCCCCACCTTTACTTCTTGACCACATTTTGGCCTTCAGAATCCTTGGCTGAGAGCGCATATAAAAATGTGTTGCATACAGTACATCTTATGAAACTACTGCATGATTGTTGTATCCATATGTGTGATAATTAAGAATGAGGAATTTGTGAATTGTTCACTTACATGTATTACACGCATTCATATCCCTCCCCACTCATGGAATTCAGAAGGAGACATTAACATTATCACATACTAAATTCCCAGAATCTTGATACTGGTGGTGGTCTTACACTAACGGCACCATAACCATGAAATTAACCATATTGAATTTACAATATTAATGCACCGAGCAATCCTATTTGAAACTGATCGAAAACCAAACTGTCATATTTAACCAACTCTTTGAAAGACAATACAAAACCCAACAATAATGGAAATAAGTATGATCCCAATATCCCCCCACTACAATGAAGTTTAAGTTTGAATGACTTCCAGACCAGAAACTCTCTGAGGAAATGTTGTCGCGTGTCATCCATGACGACCTCCCCTTCCTGTACACCACATTCCAAACCCCAAAATAAATCAGAAGCTGGCAGACAGATGCAGACACAGGGTTAACAATTTCTTTATTTTCCATGCCAAGTATTTTTGTATGAAATGTGTCTTATCATTTTTGGCATACTCGTATAATAAGACTTTTGTGGTTATGCGATTAAGACAGCTACTATGGTTATATCAGAAGTTGTTCTAGTTTAATAGGTGATCTCGAGTAATTGGTTAGATAGGAATGTTACCTGCACTTATTGCTACTCCTGGTGTTGAGCGTCCTATGACGTCAACAGATAAAAGTGGACATTATTTTAACTAGCGCAATGATATCTACTGATGTCTACCAATGTCCCATGATCCGTCGGTGACAGGGGTATAAAAGTGAAGACCCTAGTGGAAGAAATACTCAAGTGTCAATTTGGTCGAATTGAGTTATTTGCAGTTTTGAAGTCTTTACGGTTATTCCTTTTTTCTTCCTCAACATTTTCGTGTCTACCAATGTCCCATGATCCGTTCTGTGACAGGAGTAAAGCTCTTTATGAAGACATCACTGTATAGAGACAGCAAATGCAATATTTTCTATTGATGAAGAAAACTTTGTTTCCGTATGTTTGTCTTTTCTTGGAAAATCGTGAACAGAAGTGTGAAAGTTGTTGCAGCAGGGCCTATTTCAGTCACTTGCATACATCTCTGCGTAGGACTATTAATTGTCTGTGATCTTGTAAATGCATATGCAAACTGCATATTTGTAACTGAGCCCTAGTGCTAAAGTTACCAACCAAGCAATCTGGCTGGGATTCTACATTTTGAAAGTTTACATATTTGTTTTCTTTTTCTGTGTTTCTAATCTTGTTGATGCCTTTTCTATTTGAATGACTTGTTGTAGCTGATAAGCCTTGTCCTACATTGACATGTTTGCGATATCTTTCAGTACATGACAATACCCTCAGGCGGGGAACTACTACCAAATCATCTCTGGTACCATTAAATATACAGGGGTTTGGGCTCACAAATGAGGATGGGTCACTTGTGTTGGCCAATTGGTCCAATATTGATGTACAAAACTTACCATTAGGGGGTCACATTTGCTAATGTCACAAACATTAATGTTAGTGGAATAGGTTTAGAAATAATATATTTTTCCGTGAAGGTCCACTTGGCAAAGTTTTATAAACATCTCCCAACGTCTATTAAAGGGTCCCCTCCCCGTAACCCACACAGGTTGTACCCATATGGGTGGGTGGAGAGCCTGGAGGGAAGAGGGATACAGCTTTTGCAATACTTGAACATGTGATGAAATGATGAGACTTCCATATGTATTATAAATTTTCTATTGCAAGTTTACAGAATCTGTACATATAATATTTATGCATCAACTAAGAAATTCTCTTCAATAATATTACATTTTTTGCCCCAATGTGGCCATTTGCCATGTGTATACACGCTGTAATGTATTGTACATAGTTATTCAGAATCAATGCATCACTTAATAGTTTAGTTTGTATTATTCAAAAAGTATGTTATTAACACTATCCCCTCATGGGGGTTTGTAGCAATATAGCTAACAGGGGGAACACAGGACAAATAAGGACAGACCGGGAATCAAACCCGAGATACTGCGACAGGAGTCCAAGTGATCGTGCATCACTCTACGGGGTCGCACTACCAAAATTAAATTTTTGGAGCCTATGTACCTTTGCGCGATTGCGATCGCGCAATGAGATTCTGTTGGATTTAGCAAGGTTAGGGTTAATATCGAAACACTTAAATATGGATTATGATGGGCACAATTGAATGCATACCAGAACTCTTTAGGAGCATTGGAAGGGTCATTTACTCAATATTGGCCCAATGCGTAAATGGGTCATCAAAACACTGCATTACCAAAATTATTCCTGTACGTCACATGACATGACATCCATTATGCACTTCTGATTTCAATTCAATCAGACCTGGTGATCTAATCTAAGCATCATTATCATCATCACCAGGTAATTCAATTGTAACCCAAAAATGATTGGTAGAAGGTTTATGTGAAATGTCAGGTCTATTTATGTAGCGCTATAGAAAGATCCTAGGTGATCAACATGTTTGTAGTGCCAATGCTAATCCCTAATCTACTGCTCCGGTGGAAACAAATATTTTCCTACAGCATGTAGAATGTTCCGTGGTGTCAGAAGGCGTTGGTAGTTAGGGATTGTCACCATAATAGCGAACATGACTGGTCATCTATTTGCATGTATGACATAAATGGTCCAAAAGTGTTTAGATATTTTTTCTACAACTGTGTGCGAACTTGATTGCCATAGTATCGCCCACCAAGTTTATGATATTAACCATGTGGTAACCGCAAATCTGATGCATGGTGGGTATTGGTTAACCAGTTGCATGGTGGGTAACATTTGATTCCTACACATGTCGGCCACCTTATAATAATAATGACGGTCCAAGAGAATATTGAATGGTGCCTGTTAACCCAAAAAGCATGAAATTTATCAATCGCTGTAATGTTTGAACTATTAATGTGATTGACCAAAAAGTGATTTTGTAAGGTAAAAATCACTTTTTGGCACTTTTTAGTCAAAATTTTAAAAACTAAACATTTGTATGTCAAAACTAAAAAAAATATCCCCAGAAATCCCTAGAGAAGTGTCTTTAGATGATTTTGGTGCAATTTCAGCATTTATTACCAAAAACTTATTTTGCTATGTTTGCAGTAAATGTTGAGCCAATTTTTTCTTCTTCATTTTTAGTGAAATTTGATACCGCAAATGGATTCTCCAACTCATTTCATTCTAGAAATGTATTCTTTTATATGGTAAGGTAAATATCAACTGACATGGAAAGCAGTTTCGTTTTTATCGAACTCTGAAAATCAAGATTCCAGAGAGAGAAAGACCACGATTGGTCCCTTAGTAGAAAACATCTGGAAAAACAGGATAACAATTGAACCTAATTAGTGTGTGAGGTAGATATTCATATGAAGCCCCTTTAACCTCAACTTTAACCTGGTTCAGACCAACGTGCAAGTAAAACTGGTTTCGTCAGCACCTATCCCCCAAATTGAATCTGATTCCAGTGAAAGACTACACTATTGGTGCCTTAATTCATTACCAACACAGCGGGATTATACCATGCACATCATCGTATTCCCATAACCTAGATATTGTTGCAACAACTTACCAAAACTTAAAACTACACAACTATCCAATTAAAAAAACGTCAACAGACTTGGAAATGAGTGTATGGAAGGATTGCAGTGGGAGCAAGGCGTTGGTTTTGCCGGTGCTCTTATGTGACCCCCCTGGTCCATCCCTTGTGGGGCTTCAGGTGCATTGGGCATGTTGCACTCCACAGGCACTGACAATAAGAAGTTCATGTGATGGTCAAAGAGTTGCAGGAACCTTCTGTCTTACGACCCTTATGTAGGAGTTTGCTGGAGAGAAAGGAAGACCGTGTGGTGAACTTGGCACAAATGTTGTTATAGTAAGCCAAGTTGTATCATAGTCTAGGTTGTTATTATTAGTGTGTAAATGAGACTGCATGGCTAAAAGTATTCAAATTTTATGGTAAACAGGGTGAAATAATGCATCACCTAGCTATCATCGTCGTCGTCTGCGTCATCAACAGTCATCCTTGCATGGAACAGAAAAAAAGAAAACCACAGGTACAAATAATGCGACCGTCAATGCAACAGTGACATTAGAGAGTATGTATGCTACAGTGACATTAAAGAGTATGTATGCTACAGTGACATTAAAGAGTATGTATGCTACAGTGACATTAGAGAGTGTGTATGCAACAGTGACATTAGAGAATATGTATGCAACAATGACAATAGAGATTATGTATGCAACAGTGACATTAGAGAGTATGTATGCAACAGTGACATTAGAGAGTATGTATGCAACAGTGACATTAGAGAGTATGTATGCTACAGTGACATTAGAGAGTATGTATGCAACAGTGACATTAGAGAGTATGTATGCAACAGTGACTATGATTAGAGAGTATGTATGTAACAGTGACATTAGAGAGTATGTATGCTACAGTGACATTAAAGAGTATGTATGCAACAGTGACATTAGAGAGTATGTATGCAACAGTGACATTAGAGAGTATGTATGCAACAGTGACATTATTTTTAGAAGTGCAAGGTCAAAAGACATGTGCCCATTGAGTAGTACATAGACTGGTTGGTGGTTAACCACCTTTGGCAGTAATTCACCACATTTTAGCCTATAATTTCCAAATGAAACATTTCTGGCCCCTAATATTTTACAGACATAATGAGAAAAATATGGGGATTCTTCTAAAAGTGATACCAAAATATCTTGATGTGAAAAAAAAAATCAAAGCCCCAAAAAAGTGATCGGGTCATATACCTTTAATCTATAGAGGCAATAGGTCCTAAAAATAAATGGGAATCAAATTGGTAATCAGGGAATTTCTAACCCAGAAGTTATCAGCTCATTGGTATTGCCTCACAATTGACACTTTTTTCATTTTTTTTCCTATTGTATGTAGCATTCCAGACCGTAGTTTACAAATAGTATGTACAACAGTTGCCATGGTTACCTGAAGCTCGAATGCTATGTTTACAAGCGGCTCATTTGTCTTTGCCTAACCCCTCTCTCCTCAACAAACAAATATTGGTTATATTCCATGGTCACAGGTAGTAGATTGTATTACTCTCGCTGTTGTAAGCCAATTAAACAACAAAGCTTTTTGTCCGAAGTCCCCTGAAGGGAAACCGGTGTAATGATTAACATATGCTTTGGTCGGGAGTTGCTCGCTTCCTAAACTCGGTGTATACTGCTGGTAGCCCAACCGGGCCTGCTTGGAGCTTGAGACTTGTGAAACTACACAAGTAAGGAATAAAGGTTTTCAGGCTACTGGTGTTTTGCTATTTGCCTGATGCCAAAATGATCAGAGCAATGACCAAATAAAAAATGTAGAACACATTTTATACAGGAGAAGAGCCCAGAGAAAAAGCTGAAAACAAAATTGATCAAAAAGCCAAAACAATGTTACATCATTAGTACTATGGAAACACTGCTGCCCAAAGGGTTTTTACAACTCTGCCTTGTTTTCAAATTGACTTTTTATTTAGGTGTAGGAAAAGTGTGCTCTGCACATAATATGACCACATGCCTCTCTTATGGTTCTTCTGCATGAAAGACCTGTGCAAGCATAATATATTTATTCCTGTAATGTAACAGGAATACAAATAAGACCCTACCCCCTTTTTCAAATCTATTCTTGATATATATATCATAGGGTCTACTGTTTTTGTAAATTTTTATCAATGGAAAATTTGTTTTCTTAACCTAAAAGAAATTGATAATTTCCATTACTTTTGTGTTTTAGCGGTACATTCTGACCAACGACTATTTGAGTTCCCCTCACCCCTGCAGGGCTAAAAGGATATCATGCCTTGGGTAATTTAGTAACAATGTTTCTAAAATGTATTTAACAAATGCAATTATCCCCTAATAAAACAATGACCTGAATTATGGAGTGGTAATTTGCAGTGCTAGCAAAGGTGGTAACAATCGAATTAGCATCCCTGCTGGATGGATTTTAATCAACATTTCATAGCCAAAAGGGACGTATTAACTATTATTTCCAATGAGTTTCTATAATTAATTTTGCTTCTGTGAGATAGGTTTATGTGCCGCAGTAACAAATTATGTACCTTCCATCTTTATTCAAGTATGTTTAAACACCAGTGCTTTTTGTCAAGATAAATCAATGATGCATTGGTGTTAATGACATCAAGAAGAAGAAAGTGAATGTTAACATTTTGTTTTTGTGAATATTTCAATAATTTGTCTCTTTATTAAGCTCATGCCTAATCAATTGTTTAGAGAATAATGACTGCTTTCGCAACTGTTTTCGTGAATTTGTTTTGAAATCAGAGGATTTGTTCTGGTCTGAGGAATTGCGATGACCAGAACAACAACCGAGGATTTCAAAACAAATTCACGAAAACAGTTGCGAAAGCAGTCATTATTCTTATTCATTACTGAAAAAGATGTATATTTATCCAAATCGTTGATTTGTACCGATATAATTGCGCTTAAAATTAATTAGTTTTTCTGTTTATTTTGTCCACCCCTTCTATTGAAACAGTCCAAGGCAGGTCATCCCCTCATTAACATTTTTATCATTCAACCAATCAGAAATAAGCTTTAATCGTGTTTCCTCATAACTCATTGATTATTGAGTTTAGGGGCGTGAGGCTTTAATTTGATTGGTCGGTCAATGAGCAAGACAATCGAACACTTTGGCGCAGTACTTTCGGACAATTATAAGTAACCTGCACTCGGCGTGCGCATCATCATCTAACGAATAATTTGATTGGAACGCACTTGGTAAGCAGCTATTGTGATTATTCATGAAGTAATGAATATGTAATAAAACATCTCTTTGCGTTTAGTACAAGAAAAACATATAGAAAATGTGTATTCTTCAAGATACTTCCCCATAGCTGTAACACTCATACAGCAGGGTTTTGTCACAAAGTTTATTGGCCAACATGTAAAAAGTCTTCCAGTTGTAACTATAATTGTTGATGCAAACTTTTTAAGACAGTGTTTTATATTTGTTTGGATTTGTTAAACAGCAAGGTGCAGATACGTCTTTCTTAATAACAATGGCTCACATTGCATTGTTGAAGCTATTTTGCCATCACATTTAATTATTGAATTACTCGTAAGTGTGAGTGTCAGTCTTCATATCAAGAAATATTGAAAGTGTTGTTGATAAGGGTCAGACTATAATCAGTAAAGACTTGAAGGGGAGAACTGTAATACATAAGAACTGCTAACCAAAGCTTTATAAATAGTATTAAGCAACGAAGGAAGATATTTACATTACACGCATCATAGGAATGAGGAACCAAAGATAGACACAGCTAAAAGTCAATTGGAATACAAACCTGAATGTATCTTGTTGTTCAGAGAATACACAAGATAACTTTGCTGACATGATGACTTTGTCCGTATCGGTTACGCCTGTCACAGACGTGGCATGCATAGTATCACCGGCGCGGTATTTTGAAGAGGGGCTCATCCACGGGCCAGCAGACAAACATTTTTATCTAACCATAAAATAATATCGTATTCCTTGGCATCGTTAAATCATAAGAGTCAACGATGGATTAAATCGTATCTTACTTCAGGTTGCCGTTTAACGGTGTTGGAATTTACGAGGTATGATTTGTGCGCCATCGACTGATGCGTAAGCTAGTTGGTTGTGAAGAATGTTTGCGACGAATGGGTCTGGTGATCAAGACGGACTGAGCGTCAATTCTGTAAAATGCATGCTTTGGATTTCAAAAAGAGGTTGAATGAACTAGTGGTTCAAACTGCTTTTTTAAAGTTTTGCAAATTGCTTCAATGTGTTTGAACTGTTAATCAATCAAAAAGTTTGCGCTGTGAAATTTTAGTTGTTTATGAACTTTATATTAGTTTAAAATGCATTCTAAGCTCCAAATCATGATTCATCTTGAACACCATGAAACTCCATTTGAAAACTATGCTGGACACCAGAGCTCCCACTACCTGGCGTAGTAGACCAGGGAACTAATCTATGCTGTGGGGGCCTAGGTTCGAATTGCGGTGCCGGTTCTCCCTCCACCATCCCGCCTTTTTCTTCCCCCTGATATTTTCATACCGTGGGGGTATTAGGTTTAAGGTTGGATCAAGAAATTCAGGATTAATTTGCCCGATAGCGTTCAAAATAAAATTTGGTTTATCTGATAACTCATTAAAAGGTATCAGTCTTTATAGGAATAGACACTGGTATTTGTTTTTGCAAACTTGACAACTCCATTTCATACCAAACTTATTAAATTGTTCATGTCTTTAAATCCAAATACATAAACTTATATAATACAACTAAGTGTGTAGTTAGTTCATGTGACTCAAATGGTAAATTTGGATTCTGCGATCGCCGTGTACAGTGCAGTGTATCGTGTATGTGTATAACATTTATAGCAAAGTTGTTCTCTTAACCCAAAAGCTTCTTGGCAGACTTTCGGACCAAAGCATTTGAGACCATTTGTGGATATTCCCACCACGTAAGATGATGACGTCATATTGTATCTTTGACTCTTGAATCTTTGACTGGCACCATTCCATTTCAGATAATCAAGCGTCTCTTCTGTTCTAGGTTGTCATAGAGTTGGCACGTTAAGAGTTTGGGATTATGATGCAATGATGCAACTGGCATTAAAATAATATACATCCAATTCCCATATATGTATTGCTGCTGGAATTCCGTTCAAGATACACATGACAGGTTGGTTTGTTTGAAGTAAATATCCACCAATGTGAATCCAATTGGAATGTGGAAATTGCATGATTATGACAATATTCTAATCCTATTCTATCTCCCCGCGCTCAAAGTTATCAAAGCATATTCGCGCGATTAGGTCCACATGCATTCTGTTCTGGCCGTACGCACGCGTTATATGCATGTGATGCACAGTGCACTTATTTGCTGTAAGGAGGCTTTGCCAATTTGGAACTGATCAAACTATAGTATCCTTCAAAATATGTACCCAATGCAGAATATCACTCTTCCAAAAAAAGTAACTTGCAAAAGGTTTGTCCTGCACATCAATTCCTGACAAACTACCACAATGCAATGATGGATTCGGAGGATGCATGTGTCATTTCAGGGTCTATCCTAAGACTAGTATATACCTGGTATATTTGTCTCCGGTTTATCACTTTCAGTACCTCTCCTTTCTTCTTACTCAATACTAATCACTATTTTCTGGAGTAAAACAGAAAAATTTCATCCCCCATGTCTAAAAAAGATCGAAAAAACAAGCACAGCCCCTTCCTCTTATGACAATATATGTGCGGATGAGACGAACTTGCCTTATTCGATAGACTGTGCAAGACAGACATAAATGAGTGATAGTATTAAATCATTATCTTAAACGTTGCTCTCTATTAAATCATATCTAATATTGCCCTATTAAATCATATCTGTGATATTTTAATATACTGCAGACAGTAATGGTCATGGAATCCGAGCAGGTAGTATTAAAGGGCTATATGAGTAGGCCTATATAAATAAAAGGTTTTGTTTTCTGTAGCAGGTCTTTAATTATGTTTTTGAGAATATATATTACTTTTTTTTCTTGCGACAAATCCAAATGAAAAAATGCATGATTTTGTATTATATAATTGTTTATAATTGTTTATTTTATTATATAAATATGAAATTGTTTCCTGTAACAGATCAAAAATGAAAAAGAAAAAAATGGCTTAAGAATTAAAACATTTTCCATTAAAAATAGCTTCCAAAACAGAAATGTGTACACTACAAGAAACAAACTCTTTCAGCCTTGTGTATTGCTATGGATTGATGGTATTATAAGCTTACTGTGGAGGTTGACTTTGAAATGTCAACTGCAGCAACACATTTCATTCTTTTTTAAATGGAGAAGAGTGCTTGGTTATATAGCCGTTGTCCATTGACATTTTTTTGTGTGGTCATATCGTCCCGGGTTTTTAGTCGGTATCACTTAATAACTTTATATAAACATTGGAAAATGCGCATACATAGAGTGACCGTTTTACCAGTTTTCTTCACCTAAAAATGAATAATATTCTATAATATTGCGTAACTCATGTTACAAACCTTAATTGCATATTGGTTGAACATTTTTAAATTGTTGTTTGCAATTAGTTTACCGGCATCAATAATTTGAGGTAGTCATTGTTGACAAAACTGACTTCTGCCATCATAATAAAAGGGTGCATAGGATAGGTATACATATGTTTTTGCATATGCAGGTCTAACAAAGTTGATTGCAAATTTGAACTACTTTATTGGGGCTTGACTTACACACATACCTTTTTGACACATTTTAGTTCCAAAATTAACCAGCTTGAATTCAAAACATTCAGTTTATTTTTAGAAAGGTCCAGATTTAAATTGGATCAAATGTATGGAGAATGAAGAATTCACCTGAACTGATGTGTATTTTCTTCATGTTACAACAAATTGTTATTCAGGCTGTGGACTATGGTAGTAGAACATGACCACAGATGTTTTGTTGCGCTGTCTGTCCGGTAGCCATGGTAACATATTAAACACTGTCAGCACACAAAGGGCATTCACCTTCAATAACTGTCTGTGTCTCTTTAAAGCGATGTTCGGCCACAGATTTCTATCTCAGAGTGTGAAACGTGCTAAACGATAAACCGGTAGCCTCTCCACAACATGCACGTTAAGAATGTTTATGATCAAATACGCAAATCTTGCCATTTATTACATGGCTTCCACTCCAGGCTTCCACTTTGTCGGTATATATAATTAGAACAAATTTTGGGAATATTCTTAAATACCTATCATCACCTACGGCGGTCATTGACTTTTGCCTCTTTTTAGAAATAAAGGTTTAGTATATCTTACTACATGATGTCATGATTTAATATCAATTTTCAAAGCAAAGTATGTTTACATACCAATGAATGGTACAAAATAGTATTTCAAAATAACAACAGACCGATTTTGTATAAAAAGTGGGCACAAATTTGATTCTGCCAAAAATTACCAACTTTTAATGGCAGATATTAAATAATAGTGTGTTGCGGCTCAAGAAATGCCAAAAACATACTCATCACTGTTACTGTTAAGTGAAATTTGTAAGAGAATTTCCATATGAAACATTCCCAGCATGCCTTTGTTGGTCATTGGCTTGGTAATCTTTTATATACAAATCCACGTAAGGCCAATGCAACTCGATTGTTAGTTTCCCGTAACATTTTTTCAGTTCATAATGTGTTAACTATTTTATTATTCATTATTCATTATTTTCAAGATTTCATTGTTTCGATTTCAAGCCTCGATTTCATGAAGTAAAACTATACACGATACTCCTTCACTAACATCAAAGCTTTTTTAATTGTCATTTTCTTTTATGTGGATATGATAGGATCCCCTATCTGAAATAATAAAAAATGTAAAAAAGAGCTTGATAGTGTTTATATTATCACTGTTTGATGGGTCGTGTAAGATATGATGTATGGGTAACATAGTGAGGTAGGGAAAGAATGAACTCATCCAAATATCCTCATATCCACATACTGTACAACACTCTAATTTCGCGGATACTTTATTTTGCGAATTTAAAACTACTATTTTAACGGGCATCTAATTTTGCGTATCTGGAAATTTTACTGGTACTTTCAATGCAAAATTTGACAGGTTTGAGGGTATTTAATTTCGAGAATCCACATTCCTCACAAAATTTAAATAAATCCCTCGAAATTAAGTGGTATTACAGTACTCAAATGAGTATATTCTTAATTTGAAAATTCTAAGGATAAAGAACAATCTGATTCAACCCTATAGTGGTTATTACAGTTACTGCGTAATCTAGCTACTACATTCCCAAGAACATTTCCTACCGCCTGTCCGTCTCATTTGGAATGTACCATGTGATGCTCATGTTAGATATCAATGACATTTATATCATAATCAGTACTGAAAAGAGTATCAGATTCTTAATTTGAAAATTCTGGTTGGAAAAGAATAAACCCTGATTCAGCCAAATGTGTTACCATAGTTACTGCATGCACTAAGAACATTCCCAACGACATTGCCGCCTGTCCGTCTCATTCGGAATGTCAACATGCGATGCTCATGTTAGAACTCTAATCCAAGTTATGGATCTTGACAATGAACATGAATACCCTGACTCTATCTGTCATGTTTGATAGATAGGCAATTCTGAACAATTCCAAAACGTTGCCAATATTCGCTGATTGATTTCATCTAACCAAAGGCTCTCAAATTTTAACAATGTCAGAGTGTTGAATGTACCATATGTGAGGGGAGACAACTATGAGGACGTTTTATGGAATGATACTCTGTTTGTCTACCTCTGTGCAGTGGTATTAGTGTATTCCAGTGATTGGTGCAGCATTTCCAAGCATGTCCTGGGATTTGTCTTTGATTGAAGCCAGTGCATCAAAACAATGTATGTGATAATAACTGCAATCATTGCCAGGAATACACTCTGACGTCACTGTACAGAGGTAGATGTGAACAGGAGATTGACTGCCTTTGTTTACATTGATATAATATATGCTTGTGATGAACAATATCAGATGTGTAAGCCTACAGGTATAAATTGAACTATATAAGTTCAGTCAGTTCCAAATTGGCAAAACCTATTTACAGCAGGGAATGAATCCAGAAGAGCGTCGCGTGCAAAACTCTCGCATGGTGCCATATGGCGCGAAATATCGCAGTGTCATCGCATGCGTGACGCTTGCGTATTTCAATATCGTGCTTATATGCTTGGATTACTTTTGTGCACGGATAGATAAAAAAACAAATATTTCTCGCCAATTTAGAACTGATTGAACTATAGTGATATGGCAATAGTCAGGAAAACGTCGTGATATGTAGCAAGTTTACTACTTGGACAAGTTTCAAGTACCCTGTGTTTATCTGCACCGTAATGCGTAACAAACTGAAGAAGACAGGGGATGAAGAAAGCTAGGGTGAAGGACCGGGTGAACGCTCGATTACGCAGATGTCATCATCTGGAAATCTGGAGATGTTCCCAGCCTTGATCTTTGGTAGCATCCTATTGTGTCGTTTATTTCTATCTCAGATCGTATTCTTATGGGAAAACTTTTTTGTTGACGGTATGTTTTGTTGCCTGGGGTGTCCCACTGTCTTATTGGCATCAGTATTGGAATAATTGAATTGGTTGTTATTTGTTTTGAAGTCGGCTAGTATGGTTGAAATAATGAGTGAACTTTATTTATGTTAACATGGAAATATGTCTATTGCAACCACGTATATCATCTTGCTGATGTTGCTTATTTTGAGGACTAGAATGGATGTATCACAAGATTAATACATGTATAAGGAGAAGAGTAGGGGCATGCAGAATGTAAATTTAATTTAGTACCAGTAAGAGTTGTTTTCTAAAAGTCGTAGTGGATGGAATTGAACGCATACTTGTAAAAAGGCAATAGCAAGGAATCTAAAACATACATATGGAAAAAAATCTGGATATGTAAAAAGCAAATGCCTAAATGAGAAGAGATTAAAGGGTTTGAAATTCCTTGGATGTGGTCCCATCAGGACCCAAGCGGTGAGTCCGTACCAACCAACCACATAAACAAATGAATAAACAAACCCTACCAAGACACTGATACATGTGGACCTATGAATACCTTGTGGTTCTTTCATTGTTGTATTCTTTCAGGAATCGAATATGTCTAACCCCACCATCCTCCATCCCTGCAATATTCCCAATTGCACTAGCATGAAACCAGTTCACCCAACTATACATCCTGACTGACACAACCCAGCTTACCTGCCCTACTTTTCCATGGTGGAGATATACACACGTTTCTCTCATATCTGTAGGAAGTGGAATGATTGATTGCGTTTAAATGTGTCAGAATTATTATAGAATACCCCCACCACAAGTTTTCCGTGAAGAATTTCAAAGAAATATCACCCATCCATACGCACGGTGAAAAACAAGAATGGTGGGGTATTCTAAAAGGTAACCAATCATTGTTGTATCTTTCACCCTTGGGGGGAAAACAAGGTTATTTAAGGCTTTGCCCCAGACCTAGCTCGTGCTAGTCTCGTGCATGCCCGTCTTTTTTTTAACCAGAAGGAGCTCAAGCAAGTACAAGGGGTCTCGTACAAATACACCTACAAAAGTGAGCGCAATAAGCAAATAAGTGAATCTTACGTCTTGGACTCAATGCTGATTGACCTAGTGAAGCTCCTACATCCTACCTATAACTGTTGGCTGGGCAGGGTGAATATAAAGGTGGGCAAGAACCCGGTACTACCCAGACTCATACAAAATGATATCAACCTTGGCAGATGTATAACATAGGAAACCAATGACAGGGAATATTTAAATAGATAGTTACAGATTGATTGTATTCAGTTACGGTATATCATTTACTTGATATCAATGACCATATCAGATATAGTATCAGTTGAATTGACCACAGTGGGGTTTTATTTGACTGCATTTGTTATGCTTGTGTGAATCCAGACAGTGGGTGTTGTCCTGGTTATCAAATTGTGACCCATCACTCCAGGTAGTAGTTTGGATTTTTCACTGCTCTTATTTCCTAGCCACCACTCAATTTACATCGGTCAGCAGACTGACCATTTCACATGAAAAATAGTGGTTTGGTTGTTCTTAACCTTGGCTACTAATAATTTTGAAAGTTTGGGAGAGTGGAAGTTTTTTACATTTCAAAAGAATTATTACAAATTCTCAAAATAAATTTTCTTTCCACTTACATTTTTCAAAACCTTCAGCCTTCAGGACACAAGTTAACCCCTATCTGCAAGGCACATTAATGAGTGCTCTGTAACTTTGCAATCCAGGTGTACCAAAAGTGGGATTAAGCTTACATGGACCATACTTTTCTGTGTAAAATTTGAAAAATACCAGAAGCTAACACTTAGCAGCAACCAGGGTAAACAACTCCCAGCTCCTGCTTTAATTGTAGCTTGCTTACATGTAATGGCTGACCCCTGACATGGAGTTTATTAATGACTGGTTCCAGACACTTTTGCTGAAACGAAAAACTAAAGTATTGAGAGACTTCATGCCGAGTGCTCCGAAGCAGTTTAAAGATACTAACATCTTTAAAACTAAAACACAATGAAATGCTTCATTGTTAACTTTATTTGTTGGAAGTGGCTCTTTCTACTTTATTCTTTTCTTCCATCTTTTCTAACTTTCATTTCATTCAGCCAGCATGCTTATATAGGCTTTTTAAGCCTGGCCCGAGCATTTTGCTTGAGCTTGGTCCTTTCAGGACCTAAGCGTGTGTCCGTATGGACCGACCGTGTAAACAAACAAACAAACTCTTATTATGTTGGTGTGTAGGAAAGATGACCATTGAAGCCTATTGGTGTACTGTTTTGTTGTCCTTAGTAAATATGTTGTTAAATATTTAGACCATTTTGTCAGGTTAGATTTCACGCACAACATTTAACAGTTACTAAAATATTTATGATGATACCTGCTTGCACTTCCAAGTCAGAAGAACGTTACAGGAAACAACTATTTTTTCTTGGCTTTAGCTTGTTACCATATTCACTCAAATAATCGGTCATGGTACTGTCCATTTAATACATACAGAGTATCTGTGTTACTTACCGCTGAGCCAAGACAAGCTTTACAACCAATACGAACTAATTCAGTTATAAGCGTTAGAATAATATCTTCATAGGACAGTGTCAAATCCATCGGCATATGACACGGTCCGGACTGTACAACCCTGATATCTATGTGCAGCATTCTCGTAAGGGGATAGCGTCAGACGCAGTGGGCACAAAATTGGCGATCACACCACCCCGGGAGTCAGCTATGCCAAGTATCTAAACTGTTTGGTACCGGCCCATTACATGTGTGAAAACAGGTTGTTATAACATGTTATACATGCACCATCCAGGTGTTGCTATGTACAATTATCTTGTCTGCTAATGGCGTCGTCTGCTCATCAACGTAAGGAAACTAAAAAGGGCGGGAAGAATCTTATCAACAGGTGGAGGAACTCAAATTTGATTGGTTTTGGTGGAGATTGCCTCAGGTAAATCTTGATGTCTGTACCAATTTCATTTGGAAAGTGAGTGCCATATACAGATGATTTTTATCACAATCTTTTTAACAAAAATGCACAGAATTTTGTATTTTACTAGCTAGATTCTGAATGTTAGCAGACATCTATCTATTATAACCTCCATTTGAAGATGATTAATTTCATAATTTTACACAAAAGTTCTTCCACATTTTAAATATTGTAAGGTAGACGTCAAAATGGGACTGATATCTATAAACCCCTATTAGCACTCAAATTTGAGTTTATTAGGGGTGCTCTCAGAGCATTTTCTAAGCTTTAAAATGACATCAAATGTATCAATATTGATCAAGGCAATAAGATTTTATGAGCGAAAATGACTCCTAAATTCGTATTATTTTCTTTATGTTTCTGTCTATTTTCATCTATAACTTGAAAAACACACAGCCGCAAAGTCCCCCCTTTACTGTGCTGTATCACATTATTTAGAATCATTAGGTGTAACAGCATCCCCTACTCCAGTAAATTTGAACGATGAATCTTCCTGTGCATGTTGTATCAGTGACAGTTAGTTGTAGTTTGCCTTGCTTATTCCTTGCAATTTGTATACCCACTAACTATTCAGATTATGTGCCCAGAACTTGCAAATAACTGGCAATAATAGTTTGCTTGATTGATTGATTGGCTGCGGAAATAAATATCAAAACATTTTGACAATTACGATATCAAGTGTCTCCCTAAATAGGTTGCTGTTGGAATAAAATATTGAAACCTTTCAACAAGTAGAGATGCTGTCTAATCTTGTCAGCGTATACGTAGCTGTTAGTTGAACTCGGCTGTTGAACCCGATCGTCAAATGACACCCAATATTGCAGGTTTACGAATTTGATGAGGTTTTGGTAAAATCACAGGTAGTCCTAATTGCATGGATTGTCATTGTGGGTAGGTAGACAGACAGACAGGCAAAACAGACGGGCACACTCTAGACTTGTCACATCCCACGCATTTATATGCCACCCAACACCGTCAGCTTTTTATTTTATTTACAAGAATAGTTTAGATTTGTACTTCCATTTCATTGTCAGATACTGTTTGCTAATGGACGAAGGAAGATACCTTTATTTGGGTAGATGGGGATATTCTAAATCCTCATCACTGAAATGGTAGGGTCAGAGTGGTCAGAGGATTAAGATCCAGGGGCGTAAGCAGGGGGGAGGGGCATTCCAAAAAGAAAATCTATATGTATATATATACTAAAGATAGTCTGTTATCCCCCCCCCCCCCCCCTAATTGAAGACCATATTTTACACTACTGACTAGATCTAATTATAGATCCTCTTACTACCCCAATCCAGTGTCCGTCCAGGAGCAGCTTTCCGCAACCAGTGACAGTTTTTGAGCTGTAGCGAGCTCTGATAATCAGAGCTAATAAGGATCAACATCAAAAGGCACCCTTGGGAACTGGTTACCTTAGGTGATTGTTTTTTAATGAGAGGGGGTGTTAGGGTTTTTTCTTATTATTTTATTACAAGGATCTTGAGAATTGATTTTGCACATCAGGGTTCTTTTCAGGTTTTTTCAAATCACACTTTTATGACAAAATACAGATTTAAACATTTTGTATGTTTATTAGACTGAATGGGGGATGGGGTTCACATGGAGCAGGTGTGAGGAGTCAATAGTACAGTACTTTAAGGAACTGAAGAAAGATGGACATGAATGAGTGAGCTCCACATGTAAAACAAGGAAATCTCTCTCTGATAAAGGGGCAAATCATTTGAAATAAATGGGTTATTTTCAGGAGAGTTTTTAATTTTTGCTCAGTTTTGTGTATAGAAATTATCTCAATTAACAACTCGCAAATTGTTACATAATACACAGTGCCTTTAAAAAGAAACTGGGCAAGCATGTCATTTACAAATCATATTTAGTCCTATTGGCTTAAAGTCTTGAAAATATCTGAACGCAAAAATATACACTTTGCTCAGCATGGAAAGGACAAGGATGGTAACATGGGGCAAGGAAGATATGTCGGTTGACATAGGCTCACACAATGAAGTAGGTTACAAACCATCACTTATTATCAAATATGCACGTAGACAAAGCTGTCACGTACCAGTGATGTCAGCACACCTCACGCATCACTGAGCCGCTCAATGCATCCTTAAAACCGACCAGGGTTCCTAAAGGCAACTTTAAAGGAGAACAGTACTATTTATGAAACTAAGCATTATATTGTAGGAAAATAATTATTTAATGTTTATTGACCATTTTTTATTGAACACACAGCTATATATTCAATCAATTAATTTAAACTGAATCCCCCCCCCCCAACCTGTGATTATTTGAAATTCACGCTCGGTGATTTTTGTCGAATGTGCTGGTGGGATAGCCAATAGCCATACCCGATATTGTTTGTAATGTCATTGTTACTAAAAAAAACCTCATCAGTAGCAAGTTGCTGCACGTAAACATGCAATAATTCAATGCATAAATCGAAAATATCAGTACATGTAACAGATGTGGAAATCTCGTAACTGTTTCGTCGTAGCTTCGATCAAAATGGCGACGTCCATACAGGTGATTTGTTTTCATTCTGAGATTTTGTCTTAATAACGCGGCACTTATAAAAATGTTTTCTGTATAATAATAATGCTACATGTCTGAGCGCTAAAATTCCATGACACAGATTTCCTTTAAAATAGCAAATTGTCTTTGAAAGCTGATGGTGTCATAATGTCATATTTCTTTATGCAAATTCAACCATGATTGATATTTATATCCCATTGTTTCAGGATCTGCACTTCTCTGGGGACAGGGTGAACGAGAAGGGAAGATCTGTGATGGGGGTGGGAGTGGCATAATTGCCTTATTTTGTCAGAATACATGAATTTGACATCTTTTTTTGGCGTCCTTCTGGCAGAGAGGCACATCATGCTCCTGCCCCTCCCCCTTCCTTTTCCTGGCCACTGCTGTGAACACAGACAGTGAACACTACCCTTAAAAACATCATTATTCCAGCTTTGAACAAGATGTATACTGTAATACAAATTAATTTCCCTGCAATTTTTTTTCGCGAATTGCTAATCGTCACTAGTTTCATGATAACTTAATTTCACAATGTCGCGAATTTGAGCCATTCGCGACATTGAATTGCTCGCGAATTAACTTGTTTTACAGATCACAATATTTTTGTCAGACCTCATCTCTAGTTCTCTGTAATGTCTTTGTCTCCAGCTAGTACACCTGGACATTCCTACTCCTCCAGTCCAGACACACAATTAACCTGTACTACTTTGTACATATCAGATCAGCACCGGGGAAATTAATACAATAGTGAAATCCAAACCTAGCATTTCCACAAATAAATTACTAATAATGGACACAGTTATGGATATGTTTAACAATGTTAGTACAATGTTAGCCCCCGCAGTTGAAGTTCCAGCAGGCCAACCCACCCACCACCGAAGTGAGCCTAATTTCATAAATATCACTTACTCCCCCGCTCCAGTTACCTATACCACTCTGTTTTCGTAGCAGCAATCCCTTGTTGCTGAATCAATGTAGGTGGCTCTACATTTAATACAAATATTGAGGAGTTAATGGAGTTTTAATTTTAGGATTCATGACAGTTGTCTGAAGCCGAATATTAATTTAAAATGTGGGCACATGGACGTTGTCTTGTGCTTAAACTGGCATGGGCTTATATTCATGTTGCCCCGGGCTTATACTCAAACCGGAGCTTATTTATATTCAATGTAGGTTTGAGCCTATACTGAATGTTGGTTCGGACCTATGTTGTATACTCAATGTAGTCAGTGCTAGCCCAGGCATCGCATGGTGTTGGTTTAGTCTTTAGGGCTACACAATGTTGCCCTGGGTTTATAAATTCAACGTTAGCTTTGACATGTACTAAATGTTGGTTTGGGATTTATGCAATATTGGCGTTGGCTTATACTCAATGATGGCATGGGCTTATTATCAGTGTTTGCCTGAACTTTTACTTCGTGTTGCCATGAGCTTATATATAATGCTTAATGCTGGCTTAAGCTAAGCTCATAAAGTGATGTTGACCTAGGTTTTATTCAGTGCTAGTCTTAGCAATATTTGATGTTGCCTTTTGCTTATACTCTATTTTTTTGCACTCAATGCTGATCTGTACTCCATACCTACCAGGAATTATACTCAATCTTGGCTTACTACATACAGGGATTATACTCAATTTTGGCTTAGCTTAAATTTAATGTTGACTTGGGGCTTATACTACAATGTTGGCTCAAGCTGACACCACATAGGCCTGGGCTTTTCCTCCCTGTAGGCTTGTGTTTGTTCTCAATTCTGGACTCAGCTTGTACTCAATGCTGCCCTGGACCTCTACTTCAGTTACTATACTATGCTATTTTCTGTAATATTTGCCCTCAAGTTCACACTCTTTAGTCAATGTCGAGAACACATGTAGAGAAGAGAATGTTCACCGAGGCATTGTCCATGGATCAATGCAGATGTGTGATGAGTCTGTCTCATGTGAGCGCTAGACAACATCAGGTTACATCAGACAACGGGTCTTAATTATGATTTGTTGCCAAGCATATTTACATTCTGGCTTTTGTATTTTGAGGGTTTTTTCGGACTGTCAAATGTTGCGTTATATTTCATTAAATGGAGACTGATGACTATTCAAACGCGCATTTTGGTAACGATTTAGAAAGTCAACATTTTGAAGAAACAAATTATCAGTTCAAAATTTAGGGTTAATATTCTTTCAAACAGTAACAATTTTAAAAAGAGGAATCAATGGAGGATAACCAAACAATACTTTTCCCATTTTAACCGCCTCATTACATATGCACATTTAGTTTGGTAAAGGGTAACCCTGCTATGTCTTCTCTGTTATTTATTACCTCGAGATGCTATTGGTCGCTAACAGATTAAGCCAATTCAATCCTCTTTATAGTCTTTTTGGTGAATAATCCAAACAAGAATAGTCTTTAAAAAAGACAATCATCTTTTAGACAGTTGTAGTTGTAATAAAAGAATGTAACATTCATTGAGAATGAATGTTACATTCTTTTATTTCCACTACAACTGTCTAAATGATGATTGTCTTTTTTAAAGACTTTTCTTTTATTTAATTTACGACGATGTCATGTCGCAAACACTCCATAATACTACTTCTGATATTAGTGTTATTGTCTCTATGCACCAAATTTATATGAAGCACTTGTATAAGACTGTGTACAAGAAGAGAAGGTTACTGTACCGTATCATCAAATTTATACAAAGCCAATTAAAACACCCAAACTCCACAAAACCCTGTTTGAAAACTACTTTGTCTCATCTCCTCAAGTGATCACGGCAGGATATGTGGACAGAAAAGTTATTATTTGTGAGCATGACACCCTGGCTAGGGCACAGACTCCCACACACAGGGGGACCCGGATTCGAATGCTGCCCCTATCTGAATCAGTTTTCCCCCCATCATTCCACTCGTTTCTTACCCCTGATAGTTTTATCCCTGATTCCAAGCGGTGGCGTTAGGGTTAATGCATCCTCATTCATCCTATTTCAATAACCAGGTCTACATCATGTTACTGAATTCTTAACATTAACCTCACATAATCTGTTCGTATATTTTTGCACAGAACCACCCAATTGGATGAGCCACAGGGATCCAATTTCTACAGCAGTGTCAAATATAACAATATGACAGGATATTCTAGTAGGCCATCTTACAATACAGGTATGTATGTTTAAAGACTCACAAGATACCACAGCAACTCTGCACTGATAGCCCCACTTTTAAGCACTGAAATCATTGCAGGCTTATATGTGACAACAAAAAACTTGTTTTGAGCCACGAGACGATCTGGGCTCCTGTTTCATAAAAGTAAAGATGTTTGGTGCCCTTAAAAAGAGGGATTCCCTAGCACTTTTAAACACTTTCCATGCGGCTATTGGTTTTACCATGCAAACAGATTTTTCAGAAACCTTTCCCAACTTTCAAGGTTTATCTCAAGGGTTACTGAATCAATACTAGCCATGTTTGTTTTATAGCATTTC
The DNA here is from genome assembly GCA_035610835.1 of Ophiura sarsii. Taxonomy (NCBI): domain Eukaryota; kingdom Metazoa; phylum Echinodermata; class Ophiuroidea; order Amphilepidida; family Ophiuridae; genus Ophiura; species Ophiura sarsii. Next base: position 56,832,489 of record CM069441.1, read on the forward strand.
ACACGGTGATTCCAAATATGGTAATGAAATTCAACAATTCTGACATTTTTGTAATATTTTGTGAAATTTTGGAATGTTGTCTGCAGACATTTGCCCCATGGAAAGTGTTGGTTGAGCATAGTTAAGACGAAAATTTCAAAATTCTTCCAAAGTTGAGCTTTATGAATTGGGTGCAAGGTCTAAAGTTACTCCTGAAACCTATTATATTAACAACTCAGGAGGAATTCTTTAAACATTCTGATTCTTGGCTCATTTTTTCTTCATTTTATTTTTTATTCCCACAAAACTTTAATGATGATAGTCTTGTCAACCTGCTTGGTGTAATCCAAGATATTCTCTTTGGTGCAATAATAATAGCACTTACATTTCTCTGAATTTTTGTTATGTAAATAGCAGCGTTTTTTCTGGGAAGTAAGTAAGTTTCTTAGGATAAAGTCTTTAAAGAATTCTAAATTCATGGTAGAATAACAGCATGATGTAAAGAGGGTTTTTTGTTTTTCAGCGGCAAAGACAAAACACTGTACGACAAGGACAGGTTGATCGCCATGGAAAAATCAGTGCTGAAATTAAAGTTAATAAGTTCGCCTGATCCGCTCCATCAATATCAGCATGGTTGTATCATTTCATGTTATTCAACTCATGCGATGTCTCATTTCTATCCCAGCGTACAGCCACCCAGCTTGATATTGCATTACATATGGCATACTCTAACCATGCTTCTTTAATGTTACGATAGTGTGAAACATGTCGACTAATGTACTTCTTTATTTAAAGGCAGTTATCATGTTTGTGTGGACTTGTGAACCATGTGAAAGCACAAATATGGATAAAGAAATATTTCTACATTTCTCATTTCTTCCTGCCCTAAAACAAGTGTTCTCAACTTATTTTTGGGTAGAGGTACATGGGTCTCAAAAACGGGGGCTTCAGAGCGGATTTGTGACGAAAAATGGGTTCTTAAGAACTGATTTTTTTCCAAAGATTAGGGTCTTTTAAAATGCAAGATCTACATACTGTCTGTCTTATCCTTATCCCACAATAGTTTGATCACTGAGTTCCAAATTGGTGAGCCGCGTCGCGTTACTGCAGCAAATTAATACAGAAGGATGAAGGACTATATAAACGCAGGAAGCGCATTGTGCATCAAATGTGTGACGTGTGCGTTCGGGGATAATCTTGTGCGTATGGCCAAAAATGCGCGCGTATGCTTGGATTACTTTTGCGCTTGTGACTTGACTTGCCCTTAAATAACTTATTTGGTCATGTTGAACTTGACTTGAAATTACTTCACTTGGTATATATGATTTTTATTGCAAATGACTTGACTTGACCTGAACACTGCATTTAGTGGTGTATTTATTATTCACTTATTGTAATTCGAAATTATCAGCACCACTTGCCACAAAAATTGCTCCAATGAATTTCTATCTAGCGCCATCATTCAACTGTTTTCCCATAAATTATTACACTTCAGGGTTCCTACGTACAGTTCGACCCCCCGGTTATCCGACAACCGATTATTCGGATTACTCTGTTATCCGGACGCCATAAGCTGTGTTTATGAATTTATTTTTCTCAAAAATAATATCAACAATATTTGCAGTCATTTGCAATCATAATTCAAGCGATTCTCAAGGTTTCAAATGGTATACACTCGCCAATTGCAACGCTATCTTGGTTTTCATGGCATGTTTCTTGCTTTCTTAAAATTGCCCGCAATTTAAAGGAATCACATGCTTTCTTTAAGAAATATTGTAATTTCACTCAATTTCAGTTACTTAAGTTTATAAAATCACTTCTTCCCAATGAATACTTGGTCTTACTACTCATGTGTTCATGTCAAGGGTTAATATATTTCACATCTGAATTTTTCACATATCTGGCCAACAGTCGGTCCCGACTTGTTCGGATAACTGGGGTCGGACTGTACCTCATCTGTTGAAACAATTTGTCTTTTCCAAATTTCGTATTTTCTCGGCAATCTCTCAATGCCCCTTTAAAAATCACAACCCTCGTTAAAAGTTGGTACTTATTTCTTTGTATTTTATGATTGCAAAGTACATGTAGTATTATTTATAATGAATAGTGTTGGATAAGTAATTTACTGATTTAATTTATCAAGTGTTCTGTATAGCAGATCTGTAGCACATTGTGTTCCAACTATTGGCTGTCTAATAATTGGGTCGTCTCATATACCAGACACAGTATATCGTCCCCATATGGGGTACAGAGAGAATTGACCCATATTTCAGAGAAACATTAGTTTGATTTGTAGCAAAGATGTCAGATTACATTCAATGATACTTTTCACCTGGAGATGTGTCCCGGGGGAGGGGGATCAAAATATAGGCGAGAAGCTGCATCTGACGACATTACAATATATCAATTGAAGTGAACATTTACAAATGCAATAATTATCACAGGATATCAAAATATTTATATCCTGTTAGAAGTACCAACGGCAATATGTGATTACATTGTAAACTAAAAATTCAAGACTTTTCAAAGAAGAGAAAAAAGGCCTGCTCTGACAAAGTGACCCATAATTTGCAAATTAATAATATTTTTCTTACAAAATTTCAAAGAAGATTTGACATTCTTATCAATTTTTAATTTGGATTTTTTTTTTTTGAATCAAAAATCAAAAATGCCCAAATTAATGATACTGAATGAACGGGTCCATCTGCCTGTAGAATAGGGTATGAACGGGTCCATTTGCCTGTAGAATAGGGTATGAATGGGTCCATTTGCCTGTAGAATAGGGTATGAATGGGTCCATTTGCCTGTAGAATAGGGTATGAATGGGTCCATTTGCCTGTAGAATAGGGTATGAACGGGTCCATTTGCCTGTAGAATAGGGTATGAACGGGTCCATTTGCCTGTAGAATAGGGTATGAATTGGTCCATTTGCCTGTAGAATAGGGTATGAATGGGTCAATCTGCCTGTAAAACAAAAATAGGGAAAGCGGTCCCAAATAGGTCGTCCGTTTATATGGGTAGTTTGGTTGCAATTGTACTTCATCTGTTTAAATGTAATCAATTTTACATATGGTCATGTTTTTTATACTGGGTACAATTTGTGTTACATGTCCCTTTTTCCATAAATTAGGTTCCTTTTTCAGTTAATGCATTATATCTGAAAAAGTTTACATTTAAAGTTGGTAAAAGTATACATATTCTGAAAGCATATACTGTAACGGATGCAAATAGCATACAATCAAGTTGATTATACAGGGTGGCCCGAAATTGTACAGGGTGTAACAAGCAAAATCTTCTAAAAAAGAAGGGTTTCAATAATTACTTCCACTATGTATATGAAGTGATGAGAGAAAAGTTCAGTACACATTTAAAGTAGTTTAATAAAATCCCCATCCAGACATATGCAAATTAAATTTTATTATGAATCTGAAATTCTACATACAGGGTGTCTAAAAATGTGTTTATTTAGTTCCGGAAAAATGCTCTATTTTTACTACATACATACAAAGACTAGTATTTTAACAAAATTCAAGTAGATTTCAAATAAAAATGCATCAATTACATGTACATGAACATTGATTGATTTTGAAAGTCAGCCTTTTCTTATGTAAAGTTGATAATTTTAAACATATAGGGTGTTTAAAACATTAATTTAGGTATACATGATTATCCACAAATCATTAAATTGAATGAATTTAAATTTGCATCTGAAACATGATTTTACATTCCAATTTGAAGTGGCAAATGCTTAAAGTGGTATGAGTTTCAAATAATGTTTAATAAAAAGGGGCCCTTTAACTACAGGGTGACTCAAATTTTTCCAATGGCACATGTTTAGTGGTATACAATTAATTGCGTTCATCCTTCTTGCACCTTCATGATGTGCAAAGCACATTCAAATGAACAAATTAGGTTAGTTTCCATAATGTTTGAACCCAGTATTCAAATTTCAAGAGTCTGATTTAAGATTAAATTATAAAATGTTTTCGTTTTAAGTTGTATTCAACATATAGGGTGATCCAATGTTGATTGGCAAACTGCTTATGCTGGTCATCCTATACTAGGTCAGGTCAGTTGCATTTCTAAGAATTTAATAATTCTCCTGCGTTTACAAGCTTGATGAAAACCAGCAGTTTTTTACTTATTTTGTAACACAGTTAAAAACAAGTAATAATTAAGTTTGATAGAGGGCACTCTCGATCGAACTCATTTACTCCATGAAACGGAAGTGGCGTGCTTTGGATGTTGTTTGCATCCATGTCATGACTACCGGTCGATGAGCCAATCAGAGGCCATCTTCCAAGTCCCGCGGGTTTTTTGTTCTCTCGCCAGCGCCCATTTAATTTTCATTCGCTTGTCGGTTGTTCTGCTGAGAGGAACTATTTACGAATCGCCACTCCCACCCTCCCAATTTGTTTGGTTTTTTCTTTTTTGCTAGGCCAATCGGCCTAGTTAACTCCTATCCCGTGATGATTTTTGTTCTGTTTTTTATTTTATTTTTAATTATTTATTTTTGTCATTAGTTCATCCCCATGGTCTTAATCTCTTTATTTTGATTGTATTTATTTATTTATTGTTTGTCTTTTTCGGATTTTCTTTTTGTTTCTTTCAAAATTTATAAACCGAAATAAATTATAAATTCTGCCATGTGGCGGACCATGTTTGTTGTGCACCTGGGTCCCTCACTTTTTCGGCCCTGTTGTGGACCTTTTGGTTGTGCTTTGGTTCACGTCTCGTTGGTGCCACTGATCTTTGGTATCTTGGCCCACATTCCCCGGTCCGGAGCCTCTGTTCATTGTGTTCTTTGGCTCCCGTCCCCTATCGGAGGGCTTTTGTAGCTCTATAGGGTTTTCCCATGTCATTAGTCTAGACTGTTCCTAGTCCCTACAGTGTGTCGGACCGCTGTTGGTCGTGCATCTTGGTCCTCCGTGGCTGCCTTGTTGGTTGTGTACACTGATCTTTGGTATCTTGGCCCACATTCTCGGCCCACGAGTCCTTTCCCCGGTCCGGAGCCTCTTTGGGGTAGGCTCCCCCTGGCTACCTCTTTGGGGTAGGTAGCCAGCCCCCTGGATACCTCTTTGGGGTAGGTAACCAGGTGGGTGTGTGGGTATTGTATGGCTTTTGGTAGATTAATCTTGAACATTTATGGATTTAAATCCCAATTATTGACTTTTTACGATCATAAATATCATCAACGAGTAATGATTAAAGACAAAATTATATACTTATAAGGTCAAATCTTATACCAATTACTATTGGCTAATTCACGTCCAATGGTCAATTAAGATAACCATTGTGATAATGATGTATTTTCAATTAATAATTCTCATATTATTTTTGGTATCATTTCCTTCGAAAATTGAACAGTACGGATGTCTCCATGGGGGACTTATAATTAATGAATTAGTAAAATTCTGACATTGGTCATAATCATATTATCAATTGGTGCGGCATCAGATCCGCTATTTAAATTTAGGTTTTTGGTACTTTACTAGGCCTTTTAAAATTGATTAACCGAAAATGTTTATGAAACTGAACAGTCGGTATTTCCTATTATGACCTTCCAATCATGGGACTCTTGGTCCCACCTGTGTTTTGAACTTAGGTTATAGATTAAAATTATATTTAAATGTACTGGTATGATATCAATTAATAGTTATATTCAATTCATCTATATTATTAGATGTTCAATAATTGTATTATCAAATATAATTTGACATTGTTGAATTCTGTAGTATTTAAGGAATAAATCCTCTCAGCAATAGCCGACCAGCTATCTATCACATTCCATGTGTCTTGTTGTCCAATTCCGTTATCTGAGAGTAACACCACACAAACGCATTTAACCAAATGTGCTAATTAACATCCAGACAATACAGAATACATGAGGTTAATTACATATCTTCTTTTAATTTTTAATTAAATAGTTAAATTTATTCATTCAAAAGGGTACCTCAACCTTTCTATACTTTTAAAATAGACAGTTTGGTGCAGGCAAATGTTTGCATACATTCGCAAACTGCGACCAACTTACGTTTCTTAACATTTTTTTGAGCTTCTTATTTAATGCTAATTAATGATTCCTTAATTAACTAATTATATTTTTAATTCAAATATGCTTCCATATTGTTATGTTTTCAATATAGAGTACCAAGAGTGAAACCAGTGCATTTTATGTTTGCCCAATGTAAAATTGCACCATACTTGTTCAACTATGCACTCCTCCTCCTCCACATACTCCTCCTCCACATACTCCTCCACCCCTGACTAATTAGGTTTAACGAACTATTGTAATTAACAGAACCATGGTAGTTTATATTTTTCTTTTTAAAATAAAGGCCAAATACTTTCTCATCACAATAAGACCAAATTTGAGTATGTGTGATAAAGAATAGCCAAAATATATGCATGCAAAGTAATAATATGTAGTGCAAATGTAACAGATCCACCTTTTTTGGGTACCCAGTATAAAAAACATGACCATATGCAGCCAATTTTACATCTTGACCTCAGATGACCTTTGACCTTGGTATGTGACCTTTGACCTCATTAACATATGAAGGTTTCCATGTTGCATCTATGACCGAAGTTTGGTTGCAATTGGTCATTGTATGGAAAAGAAATGGACGATACAAAAAGTGTATGCTAAATTTTACATCTTAACCTCAGATGACCTTTGACCTTGGTATGTGACCTTTGACCTCATCAACATATGAAGGTTTCCATGTTGCATCTATGACCGAAGTTTGATTGCAATTGGTGATTGTATGGAAAAGATATGGACAAAACAAAAAGTGTATACCAAATTGTTGACAGACACAGACACAGACTGACGAAGGATGCTGCCATAAGGTCTCTTCCTACGGACGACCTAAAAATGTCAACATTCTGGAAAAGAGACCCGTCGATTCTCCCAATTTCAAAAAAGCAACCTTCGTATACCACGGGTTAAAAACAATTGGAACTTGGCAATGTATCATCACACCATATAACCTGTTTTTCCACTGAGCAACCCATCATCATTCATGTTACCTGGATACAATGATACCTTTCACCTGCTAGCTATGTTGTACCTACCAGTCAGACTACATCATATTCCTAAGAATAGACAGACATGGGTGAACATATTTGGCACCACTTCAAAACCAATAAATGATGCTATTTCTGACCAGATTGATCATAAATGTGATTGATGCTACCCCGTAGACAATTGACTTATTCACACCAATAACTGTATAATGTATAATAACACTTTTTATTATAGGTGGGAATAAAAAATGATATCCCGTGCCGGAAATTTGTGGTAATGGAAGTGAACTTTTTTAGAACTAAACAACAATGTTTTTAAAAACAGTATAATATAGTGCAATTATTATCCCAGTTGAAGATAAGGCTTATGCACTATGTTATGTTTTGACAGAAATTTTATGGCATTACCAACTTTTAATATTTAAGTTTTGATACAACCCAGCTTCAGAAAATAATGGTAGGGTGTTAGGGGAGCGTGTTGGCGCAGCGGTAGTTCCCTCGCCTTGCACCAATGAAATCCGGGTTCAAATCTGGGCACGACCGGGCTTAATGTGCATTTGGTTTATCACAATCCATGCACGCTCTCGCAGGTTTTCTCTGGGTTCTCCGGTTTCCTCCTGCTTTCAAAACCAACCAGTTGTTGGCCAGGCTTGTCTGCAGATAATAATAAAAGAAGTTGATAACAAATAAACAAAATAAAAAAGAATTTGCATAAATCCTGTATTCCATGTTCAATTTTGACAAATTAAGTGTCATTTTAAAGCTAACAAATAGTTCTTTAACATGAATTTCAAATCTCAATTTTCATCCCTGGAGACAAACCGGTCTGTTTCGATGTGATGGGACACATGTCGATGAAAAAGTGCAAGTTTTTCAAAGCTCACTCCTATGATGTGGCTCACTGTTAAAATGGTGTGTTAAACGGTTTCAAATTTTGTCTCCGTTTTTTATTTGGGTGCATAGTTGTAGCCGTCCTTAGTGAAAATGACAGCATCATTTAAAAGAATGACAGTGTTATCTTAAAAGTAGGTCTGAGACTCATGCGGGATGACCCAGATTCAGTTCTGGGAAGAGGCTGGGTTTTCCTTCCTCGTTTGACCTATTTGTTTTCCCTGGTAATGTTATTCCGAATACTACTTGGGTATCATAGGGATAACGTAACAAAGTCCATAAATAATAAAATATCCGTTGGCAACATAGTTTTTTGAGAGGCTACTACGTGATATTTGAAAAACCACAAGGAAAACAATCTCAGTGTATCCTTTGTGTAAGATATTCATGAATTAGACTAGTGTAAAGACTGTAGTACGCAATAAAGCTGTATAATCATTTAGCAATGATTGTGTGCTAGGCTAATTTTGTGCAGTCTTACACTTAAGGATAAACCCCAATTAGGAAGAAAACAGAATCGATAGATTGATAACATTTACTTGATAACACTGCTAAGTATTGTATTTGTTGATCTGGTTTCAATATTCTGCTAAAAAATATAGTATTAGTTCAGCATCATGAAGAAAGATATGATACTGTCAGGACAGCTTGCTCTTGAATGATTTAAAGAGAGAAATCCGGAGTTGGACTTGGCCCTTGTGAAATGATTCATCAAAGTTATGTATGATATCATATTTAAGGTCAAAGTGTTCCATCACCATTGTAAATTGATCATCTACTAGAATGATGATTTATGTGTTTGAATGGTTATGTATCAACTTATATTCTACCTCTTTAACCTCCTTCCTTCCCCCTCTTTTAGCTTGTTGTGATTCTGATTGTCCTCATTTTCCTCAGAGCTAACAAATTACACTAAAACACCCCAAATGTAGTGTTTACATCATAGATTTTGAACAACTTCAGTGATATAAACTGTTAGTTTGAATTCAAACTTCATATGTTACAAAATACATTGTCTTCAACCCCCTGAACACCAATAGGGACTTGGCCTTTTGATCCCACTCAGGGGTTTTAACACATAACCCGCATTCTTTGCCTACTATTTAAGGGGAAATTGTCTCTTTTTGAGCTTGCCGGGAAATGTGCATATCTTTCAAATCTGGTAGCAAGATGCTCTGCGCATAAATCTTTTATAGTCCACAATCGCCTGATGGTTTATAAAGATACTTCTTTTATAAAGGCAACATATGTTGTTTCGCTGTCTGCATCTGTTGCATCATTTGTGTCTTCAAACAAAACAAAACATGGCATAATACAAGTGTATAACCATCATCAGCAGTCATGCCTACCCATCTACACACTGTGCAACGTAATGAGAAGAGACTATAATGCCGATGATAGGAGATGCATAGAAAGAAAATGTGTCTCCTTCATCTCACTCTTATTGACTTCAAATCAGTAGCAGCTGGCCACATATGTCATCGCAACAGGGCGACTCACTAATCGTTGCCCGAAATGTCAGACAGTTGGCCACGATGACCTCTACTGGCTGGCTGGTAGTAAGATGGGATGAGATTGGCTCACTGAGATGATGATGATGAGGGAGGATGATGAGAATACCGGGAAGATGTAGCCGTGTTGTACACACTGGTAGGCACGTGCTACTGGGTGCCAGGCAGAAACGATTGGATAATGGTACTATTTGTAGGCTGTAGGGGGTTGATTACATTATAAGTGTGCAATTAAATTGCTTGATAAAAAGTAGTATGGTGATGATGATGATGAGGTGATGAAAATAGACGAAAAAAGTCAGATTAAGAGACGATCAAGTTGGAGAATGCAGGGTAATTTATAACTACGCCTAGTACCTTTATTACCTCTAGTTATGGAGATGAAAAATTCATCACTGAGTCTTCTCTATTCAAGAAAAGTTCAGGCAGATTAGTTGCTGTTATTCTTTCTTTTGCATAAAGCTTATACAGGATTTTACATCTTACAGACTTGTTTGTAGTAAAATATGTAGACCTTGAAAACAGATGAGCCTGAAATACTTCTTAGTAGTCAAGAGGAGTTCCAAATTTACCCTCACCAAAAACGGTCCCTAAAAGATAATAATATGTGATGCAGCACATCAAAAGGGGGGGGGGGGGACTTTGCAGCTGTGTGTTTTTCAAGATATAAATTAGAACAAATGGAAATAATAAGAATTTAGGAGTCATTTTCAATTGTAAATATGAATGCCTTGATCAATTTGGTGTCATTTTAAAACTTAGAAAATGCTCTGAGAGCACACATAATAAAATCAAAGTTGACTTTACCTGCAAAGTCCCCATTTTGATGTGCTGCATCACCGGGTGCATCACATATGTTGAATGCCTCCATTTTGGATTTTACATTGCTGTTATTTTTTTCTCTCTAGTAATAGTATAGTATTCCACTGTATATAAAATATTACATTGTGGTTGTAACTTTTCATTCAATATTGGAAGATGTTGCATTTTGTGATCGGTATGGGCATCATTAACAATTATGAATATCTAGACAAATATTCAGCTTTGTCAATGACATAAATATAGAAAGTCTCTGCAATCTCCAGAATATTTGGGTTGAATTGATGCCAATTTGCTCCTCGGTACTAAATCAGTTTGATGCGTCATTGTAGAAGGAAAACATAGATGGATGACTTTGGTTTCTTATGTGTAGGAGTTTTTGTTTGGGCACAAAAATAGTTATGTAATTAATGTGTAGGAGTGTTTGTTTCGTTTCAAGTTTTAATTTAGCATACCTGATATAAATATAAGTGTACAAGTACTGTTGGTATTGTTTGTTTGTTTTAAAAAGGGGGGACCCCTTGTAGCAATTTCCTGCTGTCTTAATAAGCTCTTTGGCCCTTATCAGATACACAGGTTAACTGGAGTGATATGCGAGATAGGTTATGATGTTTGTATTATCATGAGTGGTGTTAAATAGCTTGAACCCAGGGGTCTGTTAGTTTAACATGCATGAGACATACTGCTATCAGTTGCGTTCTATCGTTTGCTTGCGAGTTTTTTATCATTATTCCTAGTACGTCGTGTCTTCATTGATCTGTGCTTAATTCGTCCTTCTAACTGATGAACTGCTTGTACTGTTAGTTCAAATGTCGGGCTCAATGTGAACCCACTGAGACCGACAATCAAAAACGCTGGGCCATCTATTGAGGCTGTGCAAGATCTCAATTTGCAAATGAAGGTATTTTAACAAAAGAATGTTGGTATTCTAATTACCAAAAAGGTATACTACATGTACAAAACACTTTTCATTTAATGTACACAAGTTTGAACTCCAAGCTACCATACTACCAATACCACATGATAAACTAGCAGTTGGGTTCAATCAAATGTTACGCACTATGTTTCTATGTATTACCTAGTCTCGAATTCTCTAAACTTGACAACATAATCCTAAACAAGATTTACTTAAAAACAGGGTCGGTTGCCATGGTAAATACCATACCAACATAGACATATCACCCAAATTCTGGTTTGGAGGTTTCAGTATTTCCCCCACAATTAGCAAGCACCATATCCATATTTGTCTTAGTAGCATGTAATTTGTATGGTTTCCCAGAATGTTCGTTATGTACAAATAAGGTAGTTCAAAGCTGGATGATTGTCCAATGTAAATATCTATTTCTCTGAACTACCCTGCCCACCATATATGTTGTGATACATCACCTTGAAAGGTACATATTTTAAGCCAAGCTTATTTTGGGTGTTAATTAGCCTAGTCGTAAGTATTCCAACTTAGAAACTATGTCATCATTTTGAGAAAAACGAATTGAAAGCATAGCTTTTACATAAAAATCTAATACCAGATCTAGACCAGCTAGACTGTCGGTGCAAAGGTAGCGATTTTAATCTTGCAAAAGAGGTTTATATTTTCCCATAGTCTATGTGTGTTACGGAATAAATCTGTATAACTCATACAATAGAAGTCTTTGCACTAGACTAATTTGTGATAACTTAGGCCAACAACAACAAAATTGTTTGCTTGCCCATAGATGCTCTCCAAAAGGTAAGGGTCGGATGGTCAGGTTTTTTGTTTGTTTGTTTATTTTTCAAATTAGGTACCTGAATATCAGAAATAAAATTAAAAATTAAAAAAATGTTTTACATTTTTTCATTGTAGTCCCAAACAGGACCTTAGATGTCCCATATAGGGTCCCATGTGGGTCAATCAAGGTCATACGTGACTTGAAAAAGATTGTTTTCTTTTTCTTTTTTTGAAAAAAAGAAAGAAAAAAGGACACGGTCAGGACTGTAATACAGGGTGAGTCAAAAAGACTGCAATAGTGGAAAGAAGCCATTTTGTTTTCAAAACCAAAATGAATTTTAAAACTGTTTAAACGTTGCAAGAATGATGTATTTAATCCTAACTGTGTGTGAAAAGATGAAGTTGATCGCATTTTTCGTTTTCCTTTGGTGGACCTTTTGACCAGTGCACCCATTTCACACGTTTGTCCACGAGATACCCAAAATATGCATCAGATCGCAAAATGTGTCTCATTCAAATTTGGAAACTTGAGTTCATTTATGATGTTACTGGAATTTGATGCATCCTTCATACCCATGCTATGAAAGCGTATAATGTTCTAAATTTTAGTAAAAAACTGAAATTTCCCATTTTTTATTTGGCGGGATAGTCAAATATGAAAATGCAATGTGTGCCATTTCCAATGAAAATCACTGTGCTCGTGGACAAACAGGTAAATTTGGTTGTGCAGCAAAGACGGTCACCAAAGACAAACAAAAAATGCGATCGACTTCATTTTTTCACACAAAGTTAGGATTAAATACATCATTCTTGCAACGTTTAAAAAGTTTTAAAATTCATTTTGGTTTTGAAAACAAAATGGCTTCTTTCCACTATTGCAGTCTTTTTGACTCACCCTGTACATGGTCGGTCGAACGAGGGCAAGCAAACACTTTTTTTTTTTTTGGCCCTAGGTGAACCTTGATTTGAGATAGAGCTTGTAAAATATGGACAAGGAACCCCTACATGTAATGTATTCCAAAGTATTACTTTAAATTAATATTCCAAAAGTAGATACCATTGTAAAGCTGGTTTCATATTCTGCCAGATATTGTTAAAATCTCATATTTTTTCAAAAATGTATACGCGATGAACCTTTTGATGTGAAATTTTACACATAGGATGACGGGTTATCTGGTATATTTTGATACAAATCAGTACAGAAACCATCTTTCACTTCAAAATGTTTTTAAAATACGGATCTGTACATTGTAACAGACCAATTTAAATTGAATTTTATCATCACTCCGGTCTGATGTGTATGATGAAGTAACCTCTTTTGTTATCTTTGTTTAATTTTGTATACCTTTATCTTTGTAGGTGCCCTCCAGGCTACTGTGATAAGACATTGACGAAGCATTGACCCTTACCGTTATCAAGGGTCTGGATAGAGGGGAGGAGATTGGTTCAACAGAAAAAGCAGTAGTGCTGCAGAGTCCTGGACTTCTATGGAGGATCAAAGAAAGAAGTACTGACAAATGTGAAGGAATCAATTCGCTGAAAATTAAAAGATGCCTTAACACTTTCCACGTGGCTATTAGTTTTAGCATACAAACAGATTTGTGAGAAACCTTTCCCAAGTCTTATCTCAAGAATTACTGAACCAATACTACATGTAGGCATGTCTGTACTTCTAATGCATTTCTCATGGTGATTCTAAATATGGTAATGAAATTCAATAATTTTGACATTTTTGAAACACTTTGTGAACATTTGGAATGACGTCTGCAGATGCCTGCTGTGTGGAAAGTGTTAAAGGTTTTGGCGTGTCACTTCAGGTTTATTCCCTGTGCCATGTTGAAGTATTATAGAATACAGGTATTGCGATGATAAACAGAATACCACTTAAATATATCAAATAGAACGTTGTATCACATGTACTGCGTAAACCATACACATTAGTTATATGACAATTTGTGGATGTTATGATCTGCATGCCTTTTCAGAATGTTTATTCATCTGTTCATCTAATCACAGCCTTAATTTAAGTACTTTGGCTTCTTTGCCATGTCTAGATTGCACACCAGTGTGTTTTTTGTCTTACGTACAATGACCTATGTTTCTCTACTCCGTCCACTCTATTTATCTACCTCCTCTGTGAAGTAATTTCAATGAAGGGTCTGTATTACTATTATTGCTACGGTCGTGTGATAGCTATGATTTAGTGAGTGCAGACCGCCTAGAAATCTGCCCATAGCAGGTAATTTTTGCATCAGGAGGGTGAAGATGCAAAAGTACCAGACCGACTGGCGGGTAAAATCTTTCAAACTCACAGTATAAGTGAGTTATACTGGCTGGTGGAATTTCTGTGGAGCAGGTATTTTCATAGGTTACCTTGCCCGACTGGCTGGTTGAAAGAAATCTGAAGTACCATCACTGTGTGAGTGTGCCATTGACTGTATACCCATGAAATCAAAACTCTTGCATAAATAATGCCTCAGTCACTGAAATATGCTCTGCCATCACTGCATAGTGGTAAATGAAGGGAATGCAGACAAAATTATAAGATGCCTTTACATACAATACAGGATGTATCAGAATGAACTGTACTGTGTTTCTAAAATACATAAACGATACAAAATGATTATTGTTTTAAATTTAAATGCCTGCAATATAAAGGTGAACATGTTTCCTATATTATATGTTAATTTCATTGAGATATCTCTTTTTGTTCACGTGTGGCAAGACATAATCGAAAATCGGTGGAAAAAAGGAAAGTTAAAACCACTCAAGCAGAACAAAACTCGGTTTATTTGCGGATTAAAAATCACAATTTATCTCCACATTTCACCCACAAAAGTATGCAAATAATAAATAGTTATACAAGTGATGTGAAAAGTTGAGATATTGCAACCAAGATTAAACCCTGTCCTATGGACGGATGGAAATCTCAGGTAGGGTTAGTAATTTCACAGTTTTTTTAAATTCGACCAAAATTGAAATCTACCATCTTTACCAGAAAGACTGTATTTTCCATCAGAAATGTCTGATTTTCAAAATTTAAACTTCTTATGAAAGCTGGGCGTTTGCCCGTTTGAAAAACGGTTTGAACAATATCAATCGAATTCATACCACAATAAATTGTATTGCCTCAGTACAGTTCACTCTGATACACCCTGTACAAACCAACATCCCTCCAATGTATCACATGATAACAAAACAATGCCTGCAAGCAAGTGTTTTTCTTTTTAACTTATTCTATACATTTTCAATAATGATATTTTTTACAAGTCTTTCTGTACGACTCATGAAGTTGAAAATGTTAAATATGTATAGACTGATAGTATATTGATGAAAATTCTTTATAACACGTTTGAAAACCTGTTTATATAGCATAAATTATAGCTTGTCTTTCAATAGATTGACTCTTTCTCACACATTATATTTCCATCCCCACATGTTTAATTGGCCATTGGTATTGCTTCATGTATTTCATTATGGCTATTGTAATATCCTTTGCATGTAATGTACTGTAATTTGTTTTTAAACAAATTACATAGCTATGGTATTAAAATACCATAGCATATAGGTAAGCCTCATTACATAGTGAATTTATTTGAATTATGTGAGTGTAGGTACAGTGAAACTTACAAATAGATGCTTGACACATTTTTTCCAACAGGGGATTCATGCATTAGGCAGGGGGTCAGGGGTCTGTTCTACGGGCCCGGCTGACCCAATTATTCTTCTTTTTTCAAAATAAAAAATGAATAATAATAGATCGTTTTCAAATTTGTTTGAATTTGGTTTTTTAAATCTTAAAAATAAAAAATTGCTGAAATTCACCCAAATTTTCATGACAATTTTGAAGGAAAAAAAGAAGGAACAAAAACCCAACCAACCAATGCTACCTGAGAGGACAATTTTCCCATAGAACAGGGGTTTTCTTTTTTCGTTGCCTTAGCAGAGATAAGATTCTTTTTATGCATGCAGAAAGTTTCTGGATCTTCACCCATTTGTGGTGATGAACAATGTACCTTTCAAATCTGTATTTGAGCTATAATAAATTGATGAAGTAATCATTGAAATATTGACTACCTCATTCGTTGATCACTCATTTATAGTTGATGACACATTGGAGTTAAAAGTCAGCACCGCAAAGTTATTTGTGATCCTACGCTCCTCATCATTAAGGCTGATCCTATCGCCGATTTTGATCAGGGTTACACTTGTGTACGATTGAGAGCAAATAGAACGTTTGCCCTGTGAAATACTTTCATAAATGTTGATCATCATACTATTAAGATTAATACACCGGATAAATGCCTTACACTCTTCCAGTTGTCATAATATCATATTTGAAATGCAACCATGTATTATTGCGAATGTTACGCCTACAATATTTGTGGGCATGAAACTTTCACAATGTTTGCCTTTGATAATTTTTCTAATCTTGTATTTGATAACCAAATTGTCATTTTTATTTGTGTGCTTTTTTCACAGTTACAAAATTGTTGAAAATGTATTTAAGAAACATGTATTTTTACTTCCACTAAAAACATAGCCCAACATTTCTGTTTGTAGTTGCAGAAATATTGGCGCTAAGTATCAAGCTTTTAGTGGAAGTACCTCTCATACCCAATGAATTTAGACCTGTTGAGTTTGTTAGGGATCACGTCAAAACTCGACCGCCCGGCAACCGCCGGTTACGGCCGGTTCCGCCCGGTTCTCACAAAACGTGTCGTCTGTTATAATATACACACATAATGAGGTCAAATAGTTACACTCTGGTGAACACGACCGGTTGATAGTGCCCTGTCACACGCGTGAGCAATAACATCTTGAAGTAATGGGCTCAGTTGACAACCAGTACAATACAGCTATTGATTTTCGCTGGGGTTGGCTTTTTCAATCTGTTTATAGCTCAATTAACTTTTTAAAATCAATACCGAAAGTCTATGAATGGTTTTTTTTTTATAGAACGATTATAGAGAGAGCTATTTATGACCGCAAAGTAACAGATTGATAGTGTAAATTGGTCCTGTTACAGCATTAAGTCAACCGGCGGTTGTTCAGTGTTGCATGCGCGAATATTCATATACCAGTAAAACATTTGACCTGAAAGAACCGGGCGGAACCGCCCGTAACCGTCGGTCAACGGCCGGTCGAGTTTTGACGTCTCCCCTTAGTGATATTCAACCTAGCAGTGGTGCTAGTGAAAATGTGGGTACCTGTTCAATAAATCTTAACACCTTGTCCATCATTACAGCTAACAAATATTTGCATGAACGGTATTTTACATAGTATTTATAATAGAGTGGTGTGTTGAGCCATAGTGTTGAGACTGGAAATCTAATGAAGATAGATAGTAGAATTTACGAGACCAGTGAATTTGATTTGTTTATACTACGTCACATTGAACGAGACTGATATGTTCAGGTGACTAGAGTAAGTCATTTTTGTGGTCTTGTTGGGTTTTTGAATGTGCCAAACATATGATAAAAACATGAAAATGATATTTGTATTCACTTTAATTGGACACATGGAATAATACACTCTGTGGGGTAGATATGTGTCACAAATATCGTGCGGCCATATGGCTACATTTAATTACATAAGGTCTTATGTTTGCATTTAGCTTAAAGTATGCCCATGGTTGAGAAATATTTTTACTCAAGTAATGTATACATTAGTCATGTTGTGGTCATGTTGGGTTTTGAATGTGCCAAACATATGATGAAAACATGAAAATGATATTTGTATTCACTTTAATTGGACACATGGAATAATCCACTCTGTGGGGTAGATATGTGTCACAAGCTTTCATGCGGCCATATGGCTACTTTTAATTTACATACGGTCCTAAGTTTGCATTTACCTTAAACCATGGTGGAGAAATGTATTTTAGCATATTTTTGTAATTAAACTTTAAAGTAGGTGATCAGATTCAGGTTCTATTTTTTTCATAAAATAAGTTGTATCCTACGAATTAAGTTCAAGTTCTTCAGTCATTTTCATGATAGAAGCAAAGACACCTCTTGGGCCTTAATTTTTTCAGTGGTAAAAATAAAAATATGGGTTAAAATCTCAATATTGTTGGAAAAGGTAAATTTGATCAGTCACCCACCTTGAAGTATACCTTGTACCCCCCTTGAAGTATACCTTTTGTATAATGTGCAACACTTATTGCTTGTACTAAATTGAATTAATATGTGTGGCACTCTTTAAATATACAGTGTGGTTATATTTGTGATAAAATGACATCCAAATTTCATATGGTTATGTGCTCTCCGTCTTTTTAGGAACATGAATAGAGGCAGAAAAATGTATGTAAAAGGGTGATAAACTGGCTCTGAAATATGAAGAAGTCTCTTGTGATTAAGGTTGTTCCTATGGCCAATTTTTTATTTGATATTTTAATAGAGCTTGCTGAGCTCCACAGTAATCTGAAATTTGAGATTGATCAGAGGTACGGTTTTCTAGATATGACAATTTAATTGTCAAAAATGAAGCAAAATTGTAGCGTTCATTCATCTCTTTTGTTATTGTTTTTTGACCCCCTAGCCTACCTAGCAAAATTAGTAATCTATGCAAAAATGTTTAATTAATTTTAACAAGAAAAGTATAAATGCTACAAATCTGAAATTTTGGGAGCTTGTTAATTATAGTTTTTAGAAAGTATCCTGTGCTGCGAGAAGCTGTAAGACATCTGCATAATTAATTATACTTAATTATCTAAGGAAGCTTTAGTCATACAAAATAAGGCTAATTAATGCACTTAATTCATTTTTTCAAGTTCATGCACTTTACTAAATGTAATGCCACTTGGTGTATGTTGGCTATACAACTATCCTTAATTCCTGTGCTGCAGGAATCTTATGGAGTATTCAATAACAAATAAGAGCAAAAACAAAAAACTAAATTTTAATAGAAATTTTACCAAGGGAGTCAAAAAAAGAAAAGAAAATAGACTGCCCTCTGTTGGCTGAAAAACAATACAAAACAAAAGAATTCAAAATGACTTAAAATGGGTTTTTTTACAATCAAATTGTCATATCTAGAAAACCGTACCTCCGATCAATCTAAAATTTCAGATTATTGTGGAGCTCAGCGAGCTCTATTAAAATATCAAATAAAAAATTAGCCATAGGAACAACCTTAATGAACGAAATGTGTTTTTCCAGACACCCTAAAAAAAATGTTTTCATTTCCAGTAGAATGGGCACAACTGCTTAATGCAACATACACCCTGGACTAGATACAAATCTTTAACAGTTGTTGCGCTTTATTACGTCATGAACTTATTTAATGTTAAGCATACTTTCCATGAATGTATGTTGTATTCAGTAGTCGTTCTCAAGAGTGAAACTTTCATCACTTCTTGTTAAGAATTACCTGAAGGATGAAGAACTATGAACTTTTACTCTTTCAGAATGGTATTACTCTTTTTGTAGTATTGTTACTCTTAGGTCACAAAAACACTGTTCTATAGGCAAACAGACCTCTCTGGTAGGGTTGGTCGGGTGGGCAGGGGATGTTGTTGGGGGTGGGGTCCTACAATTTTGGGAATTTTGGTGGCTTTTCAACAATGTTCAAATTTTTCAAAAGATTTCAAACATTTCAGTCATTCAATAATGGTGTTTGTGTCCATCGTTGAAGTATTTTTATTTATATTGTATTATACATTGTTTTTATACAATCTTTTTATACAAACATATCTTTTTTATTTGCATATTTATATTGAAATCTATAGAATATTATTAGAACATTCCATTTTAAATTGATATACTCTAAGCTTAAGACTAAATCTCATCTTGTATACCTACCCAATGCCTTACATATAAAACTGCAGGTTTGAGCAAGTGAAAGATCTTGAACAGAAACAAGGAAAGTTGATTTTAGCATTATCTAGTTATAAAAGATCTCTTGATAATATATAAAGAAGAGTTTTTTACTTTCTATGGAGGTCTTATAGAATAGAGTGTGTGAACATTTATCTATGCAAGTTGTGATGTGTGAAACCCTATGATGAGGCCAAAGAAGATTTAAGGTCTTCCCACAATGCATTGCGCGAACGCTAGCCAACTAAAGCTTTTTTTCACACGATGCATTAGTTGAGCTCTTAAGTTAATAGAATAAAGAAAAAGGAACGCTGATATCAAATTTATTCATTGATGTAAATTAGAATTTAAGAGCTCCAATGATGAACGCGCTATGAAGCCATGATTGTGTGCATATGTCTAAAGGAACCGAGACAAATTGGAGACCAGAATTAGGGCATTTTGCAAAAACACAATGCATTGTGGTGGTGTCTTTAAAATCTTCTTTGTGATGAGGCTGACCTGATCACCTGTATCCAATAACTAGTAACCTTTTGTAACAACAAATCCCAACATTTTTTTAGAGTATTTTTAATCATTCCAAAGCAGTTCCTTGGCTAAGAAATGAAACTGCATGTTATTAGAGTGAACACATTTAAAAGTGCATGGGCTTCCTCGGGCCATTTTTATTACCGTCACTGAATATGTTTGTATTAATATTTCAAAATTTAGGCTATAATGCCTTTTCTTGAGAAAAATACTGATTTTCTGCTCACTTGCATTCCATATCTCAAAGTGTGTGATATTGTTTATATATTATAGATATTATAGAGTTCATGAAGTATTTATTAAATTCCATTGCCATTTCAGATTTTAGTAGTGGACATTTTGTTCAATAATTATGTTAGGAAAATACCAATATTTAAAACCCTTTCTGTCCTGATGTAAAGGTGGCCCTGATGGTTCCCCTCATACTGCTCCTTGTAAAGATATGTCCCTAAGCCTCAACTATACGCAGCTATACTATGCGAGGTGTGTGTACCATTTGATGATATCAAGTCAGTAAACATTGGATAACATTGCAGAATAAAAGTGCCTGTAAAGACACACTGGAAAATAATGAAGACTTTTTCTGAGTGTTTTTATTTTGTTGAAACTTGAGCGTTGTGATTCGAAATACAGGAATAAACGACAGAATATAAACAACGTCACCAAAAGGATTTGTTATTTGTGTTTTATTCCATTGAAGCTTAATTTGTATAGTGGGTGAGTGACTCAATTGCTCCCGAAATTAAGTTCACTTCGTGTTTACTATGAAGGCACACCATGAATTCAGTCATATTCCAAAATAAATTGCGCTCCAGTGGATCTGTGACGAATATACAGTGGAACCTCGCTAACACAAAGTTGCCTGGGCCGTGCATTTTAGTTTGTGTTAAGAGGAATTTGTGTTATCCAGTCATTATAATGATAAACTATAAGCTTGGGCCTTGAATAACATTTTGTGTTAACAGGAATTGTGTGTTTACAGAGTTTGTGCTAACGAGGTTCCACTGTACCTGCAGTGGATATAGTATAACCAAAAATTCACTTGAAATTTTCCCATAGAGCCGTGTACAAATTATTATTGTTTGAGATAATTCACCACTTTGTTGCTGCTTTCATCTAAGTGAGACATCTCCCATGCCTGAACATTTACATGGATGGTATGAGAAAATTGGCTTTCTTTCTTTCTTGACCAATATCTCAATTTCAATGGAAAAGGTGAATTTGATCTGGCCATACAAATTTAAGCCTACTGCAAACACTTTAAAAATTAAGTTAATTTTGCAATTTTGGAACTCTTTTTGTCTTCCTATAATAATCCTTGTATTTTTTAAATGAACAATTACATACATTTTAAGAAACCACAATTGGTTCTTCATCAATCTAAAAATGGTTGAATACATTTCAAGAAACCACAATTGGTTCTTCATCAAACTAAAAATGGTTGAATATCATGTTCAGCGAGAACTGTTGCTTTGTAGAGCTCTTTTCAGGGTTTCTTATATATAAAGGACTACAACCATTTTTGTAAAGAATAGTGCACTACAGGGCCCTCGGAGGTGAGTCAACCTTTCGCAGCAAATAACCCAAAAAAATAAACTTGATTCTGCCATCAAACTTGCAAAGGGATAAAGAAACCTCGCTACATGAATACGATTAGTCTTAATTGGGACCTTGAAATTTTAAAATATATAAGTACAAAGTACATCATTTACATGATTTAAAAGAAATCCCCAGTGAAAAAAGTAGTCAAAAGTCGCGTAAAAATAGATGTGAAAGCACAATGAACTTGGTGCTTGGTGTGTGTTCAGCCCGGGTGTTCCATGCCGAAAAGTAGTATAGAGTGTCCCAAAAAATTATGTTATCGCTTATGGCACAAACACTCATAAAACGGAAGAAGCGCGCGGGTCTGGGTTTTGGTATATATGCAATTTAAAATAATAGGTGGACTTTTTTCAGCATTTATATCGGTTAGCGCTTTTGTTCATAGGCTTTATCAAAAAGAAGTGGAATGACCCAGCGGTCAAATTAGTTATGCACAAACAGGTCAAAGCTTTGACAACATTTCCCCCAAGAATTCGAAACTAAAATTAAACATGGTATCTTCTTTAAATCATATGTTTCTGTAATATCATCAATGCGAGTTGGACTGTTTTATTTTCTCCTCTCACTTTAGATAAAGCATCTCCAACTGGAATAAAATAAAAAGCAAATCAAAATACGTGCGTACATTTGCTCTTAACAACATCTTAGTTTCCCCGAGTGGCAACATTTTTGAAATACTCTGTGTAAGTCATGAACAGAATTCTCTTCAAAAACGGATTTTATCGATTTCTTTTTCTCTCTCCATGTTT
Source organism: Ophiura sarsii (assembly GCA_035610835.1). Lineage (NCBI taxonomy): Eukaryota > Metazoa > Echinodermata > Ophiuroidea > Amphilepidida > Ophiuridae > Ophiura > Ophiura sarsii. The sequence continues at coordinate 56,855,122 of CM069441.1, forward strand.
AAGGTCATTGCACTCGTTCCCAAGGGTGCAAATAGCTCCAGACAGGAACAGAATTGTTCTGAGAAAGTCACTGTTTCTTTTGTAACATGTATACGTACCGAACGAGACGTGTAATGAATCATGAATCATGAAATAACCCATGCCATGCCATGCCGACTTCAAAATAGTTTATTAAACCTAATTGCATTATTTTAGTATTGGACCAAGAATAGACCCGTTTATATTGAGGTATATAATTGTTTTTGCACAAAATTGCGCTGTGTTTCAGTTTCACCTGTAGACGCTGCAGGTTATTTCCGTCTATATTGTGATGAAACCATATTGATTTTTATTTTAAAAAACTGAATAAAAAGCTTTTTTTGTTGCATTTTTGGCTATTCAATGTGATTTTTTTCATTGTGTGTCTGTTTGTTTGTTTGTTTGTCTTTGTTGGTGTTCTGTAGCTTCGTTTCGTTTTGTTTTGTTTGATTTGGTTTGGCTTGGTCCCGGGTTTGGTTTGGGTTTATTGTTTTTTTTATGGTTTTTTGTTTTGCTTTGTTGTAAGGTTTCGTCTAGTGTTTTGTTTTTGAATTTTTATTATGGGTGTTTTTTCTTGTTTGTTTATTTGTTTGTTTGTTAGTTGTTGTTGGTTCGTTTTATTTTGGTTTTTTTTGTATGTATGTGTGGGTTGTGTTTTATTTGGGGGTGGGGGTGGGGTTGTATGCAAATAGTTAAACTGATGTGATCTTGAAGTAGTGTCCTCGAAAAATGACCTTAACAGCTGAGCTGAGCCTATCAGAAATGATACCGCTCCATGTAAAAAACTATTACCAACTAAACGAAACAAGAGTATCTTTCAGCAATGCTATGAAACTCAGTAGATGTTTGTTCATCATTTTCGCGACAGAAACCAGATCCGAAATATTCATCCGCGATCATGTAACTGTATCTTATAAAACCTGCTCATTCAATTCACCTCACACGATATTATTACAAGGTTGAAACTCTCGCCTTGTCTCGTTCACGAAATATATATAGGCTATCGATACTATAGTTCAATGTCTATGTTCATTTGATTACTCCACTATATGAACAATATTTGCAACCAATAAAAAGGAAATACAAAGTTTTCATGTGACACGGTGCATTAATTTGAACTTGATATATCACGGTGCCATTCATGGAGAATGATATTAAATTATAAGTTAACAAACGGAAAAACATTAATATCCTTGGGGACTCAAAAAACAGACAATGTCCGCTTTTTCACTGCCAATTTTTAAACATTGCCAAACTTTTGACCTCTAAAGTAGCATATGTTGAAGCGATGTTTTTTATAATGGCTGCACACCTGGTCTTATTTAAGGCATTTGGGTTCAACTCAGGTGTAGCACTCAGACAAGGCCTATGCTTTCTTACAGACGGCCTAATTTACCTTTGTTGAAAATAGGCTGTATGCTGACCTCGTCCTGAATCTTAAGGTGATTCAGAACATCAAAATATGTGATATTATTATAGTCATGAATGAATTTTAGCGGAAAATTTTGAGCGAGGTTTTTCTTCAACTCGGATTTCTTCAATAAAATGAAATAGCAGTCAATTGAACCAAGGAGTTATCATAGTTATCATGGTTATAATAACTCCTTGGTTCAACATTGTTAACGCAAGGTCGCGTTTTTATACTTTGTGCAAAAGTTCCTGGTTAGTGTTAACAGATATCAACTCAACTTGGGGCTTGACAATTGTTTTGTGTGTTTTTTTGTGTTTTTGTGTTTTTTTAAACAATCGTCCATACGGACACACGCTTGGGTCCTGAATGGACAAGACTCAAGCAAAATGCTCGGGCCAGGCTTAAAAAGCCTATATAAGCATGCTGGCTGAATGAAATGAAAGTTTGAAAAGATGGAAGAAAAGAATGAAGTAAAAAGAGCCACTTCCCACAAATAAAGTTAACAATTTTGCTGTCAGCCTTTGGACATGAGAAAAGAAAAGTCTTGATCCAATCTCATTTGCCACAGGGATATGAGTGTCAACGTGGTTCCACTTTGCAGATTTAGAATAGCCATATGAAACTATATTAATGAAATGTATAGATGTATTATATCGCTAAAGCCTATTTCTATCAAAGAGCGCAGACTAACAGTGATAGGGCCTATATATAACGCGTGTGTGTGGAACCGTCACGTAAGCCGTTGCGTTTTATTACATTAGATACTCCACACCGTTTACACACGTGTGCTATACTGCTATCTTTAGAAGATAGCAGCCAGCGGAAGAAGTCAGTTGCATCAAACTCATTAGTCCGAATCATTTGAACTCTTGTGTTCTGGACTCTCTCTGGATGGGATATCTTTCCAAAGCACTTGAAAATGCTATGTCAAACGTGAATGCGATTTTCTGTGTCGTTTAAAACTGTGTGCTCGATAATTTCATGCCGTTTTTTCGTCACACATTTTTGGTAGGCCTATGATAGTTCACAACGAGTGCATGCATGCATATTGCTGATATCTCTTACATGTTAGAAGTTCGTACGTGTTATCATAACCATTGATATCCTTAGCCTATAATAGTACAGACAGCATCAGAAATATAGGCCCCATTTTACACGCGCCCATCATCTTAGAAGTCTGCGAGCCATACGACGTGTTTTGACGAGAGATGTTTTATCTTTTCTTAAGCTTCTGTTAATACATACGATGTAAATGATATTGCTTATAAGTTATCTTCTGACTTGTCATTCTGTTTCTAACATCAAATATTAATCCCTCGGCTGATATCAAGATCTAAAGATTATAGGCCTAATTCTCATCAAACTAATTCAATGCCTTGGTTTGGTGATGTTTAATACTGGTTTTGATGGGCATATGGTGTTGATCATGTTGATCACGACGACTGGATCACGTGTATATAGGCTAATTGATTATGATGTCCCAACATCATATTTCTATAATAATAGATACATATAATATTACATCTATAATGTCCCAACATCACATCTCTTGTAATTTAACATCTAAAGATAGATTTAAAACATGTTTTACACGCTTATCTGCTATCACGATATGTCGCTTGTGAAAGACATTCCCTGACCAAACCATTTACCCTCTGGCCGATACAGCATCTCTGTCACCGAAGTTCACAAAACAAGTAACATCGATACTATCTCACCACCTATCATCGAAAGTTACGTATGTGTGAGAGACTATGATTAATCTCATCCATGTCATATTTAGAGTTCGTCAGACCCAAGTTGCATCAGTGAGCTACTCATAATAATCCCAAGTATTTTAACCTTTTCAGGATGGCGCGAAACTTTAATAGATTTTTGTTAATACATCAAAAACCCGGGACATCAAACAGCGAAAATTACTCTGCCAGATTTCGGCGGGACATTTTCGGCATGGCTGTTGAAATTCGGCTTGATTTCCTCTTCCGACGATTTAATTACGGAAGTAATTGCTCGGCGTAATTGACAGTTAATGTTTTGACATTCAGTAAATGGCCCTTGGGCCAATGAAAGTTCGGTAATATATTTGAGCCAATTGAAATGCAGATTTGAAAATTTGCTATAAAACAATGACTACGACCTGTTTTTATGGTGGATTCGGATGAAAATGTCCGATGTTATTACATTTGGAACGTAGGCCTAATATTGTATTTGTATAGGCCTTGCCTATATATATAAATGTTCAACTTGTGAAATGATAAACTTTAGGCTAATTGATGTTTATTTATTCATTTATTTATTTATAACAATTAGGCTGAAGAGTCAGGACAAACCCAATAGTGACTTTACACTAAATTAAAGAGATGCCCGATGTGTGTGTGTACAGATACAAACCCGGGATGATTCCATACTCTACGAAGGAGTCAAAGGAGTTTAGTAATGAATGATAAATATTTTGTATTGAAAACGATAATCAGATAGTTAACACCGTCATTCAAGTTCTCCAAACTGGAGGCGACAAATATTATCATAGGTGTGTCTTCCTTTTTTCTAGTTTGACAAAACATTTATATGTTGACGGCTGACCTACCTAAATCATGTGCATTTAAGAGAAGGGCCAGTAAAATATGTATTGGCTGGGAAAATGGGCGTGTCACTCCCTTTTCCCCAGACATGGCGACTGACAACAACATTCATGTTGACCTACATCATAAAAGTTGGGTTAGGACATCGTAGTCTCTGTCCTGTTATTCAAGCCACGGACTGTATAGAAAAGCAGACTTGCAGTATCATGATTATCACAAGGCTATCACACTGTCGAACTTTTCGGAAGTGTTTTCGCAACAATATGCTCACCTTTGTTGCTTGCTTTGGCTCTTGACAACAACACTTTGTGGATAAAGCTATGTCTGTCTGATCATCATTCGCGAAATGCTGTTGAAAACTACATGTATTTAAAACTTTCCACGCGGCTATTGATTTTACAATATACCAAACAGATGTTTCGAGGTCTTTCACAAGGATTAATACTAGGCATGTTTGTATTTATTCCAATGCATTTCGCATGGTTATTCCCAATATGGTAATATAATTTATTACTTTTGACGTTTGTAAACGATATTGTGACAATTTGGAATGTCGTCTGCAGACGCCTGTCGCGTGCAAAGTGTTAAGTTTACCATACCAATAACTTGCAGCTAGTCCTCTAGACTCAAAAGAATGTAGATATTTGTAGGCCTATATTAGGCCTATTTCCTGGACCCATTCACATCGCCAATGTCTTCACCTGACTGTTTATTTGGAACAGACTATAATCAAGGGCGGATACAGGGGGTGGAGGGGTCGGGCGCCCCCCCCCCCCCCCCCCCCCCCCGTAAAATTTGACAATATACCTTTTTTGTGCACCACATATGTAGGTTCCGTCAGTACATTTGCGATATTTGTTGCCGGTTTTTGGACGACTACATCGCTACAACATCCACCCCCCCCCCCCCCCCAACCCCCACCCCCAACCCCCACTTATAGCAGAATGTCACGAAGCTGACGGCAAAAACATTTGGGGACCTTTTTTACGATTATTTATTTTGGTACCAATTCAAAAAATGGTCTTGGTCACTTGATATACAAAAAACACACATGTAAAACACAAATTGCTATTCAAAAACAATGTTAATTTTGACCCAACCGGCGTGCCATAGATAAGAGTTTCAACCACATTTCGATAGCACCCCAAACTGGCAAAACCAAGGTCTTGTGTTCGGCAAGATACCTGCGTAGACCATGAAAGCGTAGACCTATGCGAATGCGATAGACTTACGTAACGGTAAAACGATCAATTTTGTTTCTGTATCTCAAACGATGGGTTGTACTTCCATGCTCGAACATGATTATGTTCTCATTCTCACAGAATCGTTCTTACATTAACCAACAACTTCCTATAAATCTGGAGTAAAGTGTTGCCGTTTTGCTTTCCATGTCAAATCCATGTAACAAACTGGCAGTAAACGGGACCACCTGTTTGTTCGAACTATGTCGCTTAGGTTCGCTGCTAATGTGCCTGTCGCTCGCTCCCCATATGAATGATCCTTCTGTACCATGATAAATACAGGAGAGAAAATTATGATTGTACCGAAAAAAATTGTATAAGAATCGACATTTTGATTCCAGCGCGTAGGTGCCCGGCCGTAGGTGCTACATGTAGATATAGTAATGAATAGACTTGCAAAACGTTGCTCTGAATGCAATCATTGTTTTAGGGGAAAAATTGATTAAACGAAGTCAACACAGTTAAGACAATATCGATAAATATCGGTGTACCTTATCTTCGTTATTTGTGTAAAGTCGTTAGCGTGCATTTTGCGCTAGGAGTAATTATGAGAAAATAGCGCTTCTTCCTGGTCATGCTGGTATGCCGAAAATGGCACTTTGGTATTATATATATGCCGAAAAATGGCACTTTGATATTATGCCGGTAAATGGCACTGCCAAAAGATGTCGAAAAAATGGCAGTTTGATCGCATATGCAAGAATATGGCACTTCAAAATGATACACTGGAAAAGGCACTTTTATATGATATGCAGAAAAAGGACACTCCGAAATTATATGCCGAAAATGGCATGATGATATGCAAGAGAAATAATACCGAAAATGGCACTTGATATGCGAAAATGCCGAGGCGAGAAATGACACTTCAAACGATATGCTGAAAACTGACTTTTCGAAATTGAATGTCGAAAACTTACATTTCAAAGACTGATATGCTAATATAATGGGATGGCAATATCCTGTGCCGAACGAAGTTCCTTATGATATGCGGCATATGCCACAAATGTCGACAAATGGCACTTCGAAAATGGTACTTTGAAATTGTATGACGACAAAATGAAATTTAGAAATTTTTGAAATGGTACGCCGAAAATGGCTCTTGGTACGATACATATGCCAAGTAGGACCACCCTCGTATTATAATGACATGTAACGATATGGGACTTGGAAATAATACGCCGAACCATGGACGGTAGAACACAGCACTTCATGATATGCAACAACAAAAAAACTGCACTTTGAAATGATACATACAAAATGGCACTTTGAATTGATGTTTCAAAATGGCACTTTTAAAAATGTTATCTTCAAAACAGCACCTGATTTGATGGCGTCTGGTGAAAAAAGTTCCAGCTGATTCCTCCTTCATTACGTCCAAAAGTGAAATGTCTGTCTTGTCTCCCGGGTCTTGTCTCTTGTCAATCTGTCTGTCGGCCTTGGCGTTCTGTCTTCCTGTCAAATAATTGCCAATCACTTGACGAATGACGATCTTTGTACCAATCAAAAGGACGTAAATGCTCGCGTAAATGTCTGGTGTATATTTTCATATCGCGAATATTATTGAATTTGAGAAGACTCCCATTATAAAAAGGCTTTTACCCAACCATTGCATCGCCATCAGCCTACGCACGTTTGTTTTTCCCATGTTTCGATGTCAAATTCATTTTCCAGACGGCCTGGACCAAACAGACGGTAATAATATGATACATGTATTGCATTATAGCGCTATTATTATTATTATTGTCCAAGATCTTCAGCTCTTTTGACAACGAAATCATCTTGACAATATTATATAGCGATCTATCTTGACGTCTTTTTAATGTATTTCAAATGTTGTTATGGCCCCAGTCATGCCAGTGTGCACGTATCCCACGGCCATGAGTCGAATTCAATCTTTGGAGCGTTTTTTTGATTTAAATACGTAAGAGGTTACTGTTTACCAAAATAAATGTTCACAAGTGTCGGATTGATGCTAACAATGAAATCTCAAGCCTATCTTGTCCCCTGAAGGCCTCTGAGCGCGAAGACCCGTTTTCACCCTATCTCTCTATCTGTCTATACTATAGATTTTAGTTTCATCACTCCCTTTGTTAACCCTTTTCCACCCGTAAACACCCTTACCCCTTTTTTAATTGGAAGATTACGAACATTTGACACAATGTTTGAGTTCTATAAAATCCCCGACAAATAGTTTTCTTCATTTTTTTGCAGTCTTAGAACCAGAATGGCTTATCTATCATATCAGCCTAGCTCACAAAGAAGTGAGTACCCCCTCCCCCCACTAGTCCTATACTACTCTATCTATATAGGCCTAAACCTAGAAAAATTGCTCCCAAATCCGAGAACCGATCAACCCGAGAACCGAACCCGTCATGCCCGTGGACTCTTTGACTCAGCTAGGACTAGGAGGATGGCTGACTCAGTGTTTCTATATTCTATCTTTATTGTATTTCCCTGGATAGTGGCCCTACGAGGAGGGCTATCCCCCACCCCTTCAAAACTCAATAAAGGTAGAAATAAGCATTATACAACAACTTTTTGTTATAATTGCAAATACAAACGGCCATCGTTATTTATTTTGTCAAAATGTTCATCTTTTTTGTTGAGATATTAAACGCTCTAGAACAACATAGATTATAACATTAATATAAAAAGACGCACCTTGTGCTAGCCCTTTACTTTAGTCAGTTATGTAGGTCTACAACACGGCACAAGTTCTAAAAATCTTATACTTACTTTGGAAATATTCAAGAATACCGTATCGTACTAACTTTGAGAATGAAATATTCAAGAATACCGTATCATACTTACTTTGAGAATGATACAAATACATGTATAGAGCAGCTTTGTTTAGTAACTATTACAAGTGAAAAGAGATGAAATGTTACTTTTAACCTTTTAGAGGATTATTTTAACCTTTTTAGGGGATTATCCTTGGTGTAAGACAGCACGAAACTAACCTAGCACCACATCCTCTATTGAGGGATTAAAGGATTATACAGCTTTATTCCGTAATAAGTCTGGACACTAGTCTAACTTAAATATCTTACACCAAGGATACACCCCTTTTAGAGACACATTTTCAGCATTTGAATGACGAATAATTTGGAGAAAAAAAGTGGATAGACTTTTAAGTTGAGGTAATTGGGGGTTGAGCGAACATATTAAAGGCTAATATTGAATATTGCAACCATACCTTTTGGAAGTCACACTAATAGTTGCAACTAAAAGAATAAGCCATGGTACGATTTATTTTTTTGCACTTGGATTTTCTACACGAGGGAAGTGGAACACGTACATGTACGTGTACATGAATACGTGTTATTGATCACTGGAAACATCCCAGATTCGAAGTGTTATTGATCATGTTGATCACTGGAAACATCCCAGATTCGAATCGCACTAGTCATGCGTTTGTGTCAGTCACTGAGTTACGTGTATATATGCAAAACCAGTGTATCAACTTTTGCCTGTTACCATGGTTACTACACTTGTACATATTGAATAGGCTTGTCTTGCAGTTTTATCCATAAATTATTTCCTTAAATGAAACAATTCAATATTTTAAAATAACGAGAAATTCCTTGCAATTATATCATTTAATCCTTGATTTTATACATTTGGTTTCCGGGATTTGGTTGGAGCTAATTTTAGGGTTAAACGCCAAAAAAAATACCCCTGTTCTACGGGCAGACGGACCTCTCACTATAGGGTCGGTTGGTCGTCTTCCAAAAAAGAATTCAGGAAATGTTGTTGAATTTTCAGCAATTTTCGGCATTTATTTAAATGAAGAAAAAAATTAATCAAAAAATTCAACAAAATTCACAAAAATTCAACAAAATAAATATTTCAACAACAAAAATTAAAAATTTGCAACAAATTTGCAAAAATATTTCCACAAATTTTCTTTTAGAAAGTAAAATTCTAAAAAAAAAGGTCGATCAGGCCTGTAGAACAGGGTGTTTTTTATGTCGCCTTGTGAGCATAATCTATAATTTGTATTGGTTAATCAAATTTGAACTGAAAGTTTAATACTGTATAAATTTAAGTACGAGGAAGCATAAATAATACATATAGACTTAATGTGAACATTTATTGCCCACAGCAGCAATAAACTTTTGAAAAATTGGTAAGAGAGCCAAAAGAGCCATGCAAAACCCAAATGAGGTTTTTGTGAAATCAATTTATATTTGTGATATAGGCTACATTTCCATTACATTAAATACTTGTATACCATGTGGTGGTATCCGCGTCGTACAACGGCGGTGCTACTACTGGGGCGGGGAGAGAAGCGTGCCTCACTTTCAGTATGTCCCCAATATTATAGGACGTTTTGATTTTACTGTTAAAAATGCATACAATTAATTGTTCTGAAATACTTAGTTTCAGACTAAATTGATATTTTAAGGCAATTTTGACATCATTTGATAGGCGACAGCACGTATCTTACCCCATCAAAAAATTTCCCTTGCTCCTTTTGTTTTTTTCTTTCACTCGACCGCCCCCACCCCCTAAAAACCGATGCTGGTGCTGCCACCGCCAGAAGATCTATTTCAAAACGCAAATATGAATTAAAGGCTAGGTCAAATAGCTCCCATGTCTACTGGGTGACTCTGAAAAGAGCTCTTAAAGGCATATTATGTCAGACGACGCTGGACATAGGCGTATTCACGAGTATTCAGGTTAAAATATGCGAACGGGGTTACCTGATCAAGTGAATGGGACGACCGCTTAAAAACGGGTTAAATTCAAAAAATAGCATTTACAATTGGGATGATTAGCCATCCCGAACGGTTTTGGATTGGAAAAATTTTCTTCTAACCTATGATGAATTTTATGGGGTCATATAATCAAAATCCATTGTTACATTGAAACCAACGGAAATTCAAAATTAACGGCCGTTCGTAGCCACCGTCGTCTGTATTATGTGATATTTTCCATGGGACGCCCTCTATCTGTGATTTCCCCCCTAGAAATGCAATTATTTGGTCAAATGACATCTATAACCATGAAACTAAAATATCTTGTAAGTTACAGGGCAATAATTATATTTCCTAATTACTTCAAAATCAGATGGTACCAGGACAGTTTATTTTCTGAGTGGTTTTTTTCCGTTCGTATGATAGAATTCCACGGTTTCCCACCGTTTTAAGGCCGTTTACCGTGTTTCCGGTTACAATCGCAACTGTACTATACGGATTGCTTTATGATGAAAATTAAACAAATATGTTGAAAAATTCCTTAAATTGGAAGCAGATTTCCATTATGATTTATTAATGTGCTGTGATGTTTTTTTATCGGAAAATACAGTCAAAATTGATTTATGAGTTCAAGACTAGTCTTTCATGATAGTCAAACTTCAATATAAGAGAGAGAAAGTATGTGTAAACATTTGAAAAGGATCACATAATATTGCTTTAATTGGAGCATGTCCACTTTAAACTTCATGGCCATAACACATTGCTAAAACTATGATTATGAACGACCATGCAACAGACTATTGTAATGGTGACCTAAACATGTTTTCATCCTTTCAAGACAAATCCAATATACAAATAATAAGGCCTACATGTTTTTTTACATTATACGACATTTTCAGATATATACCATATCACAGTCACATAATAAGAGAGGGTTTTGTGTATATTATATCATACGTGTTTGTTTGTAACAAAGTCTGCAAAACTCTTATAAGCGAAGCCCCTATGGTATATCCTATCTCTACATATAAAACTACATATCAAAACTTATAACAAAGCCACGACAAACTTTTTAAATCTCAAGATATGAAAGATTTATACGAATAGAGGTAATTCACGCTGATTTTAGGGGCTTCATTGTATACGAATAAAGGCACAGTACAGGGTGTCCCAAAAGGTTGCTATTATCTTTAAAACATCAGATATCCGACGTATACATTTCGATGTTTACAAATAAAATTAATTTTGATAGAACACACTTTTCAAATTGTTTAGTTTTTCAATCATGTTTACAATGCCTACTTCTTTGTTGTACCAGAGATATGACGTTTTGAAAAGATACAAATCCCTTTGGTACACCCTGTATATTTCATTTCAACCTTGATTTTCACCGCCAATAAAAGGCTTTAATGTGTATAATATATAGGGTGTTTTACTGTTTTACTGTTTATATAGGGTGTTTTACTGTCACGGGTTGTTGTAACATTACCCCCCCCCCCCCCCCCCCCACCCATTTTAAAATCACTTTTGGGAATAATTAAGCCCAACAGCACCATCTCCCTAAATAATAATGAAATTGGCACTTGGTGCCCTTTCTCCATACACACACAATAGTTACTTAATAAGACAAGAATATTAATAATATTAATCAAGATAATAATAGTATCTTCTATACACAATTTCAATGATTTAATCATTGAAACGATTACTGAAAATATCTTTTATAGTACACTGAAATGTCAACGACCTGTTTTCGTTTCTTCTCGCTGGCGCCTGGTGGAGTTATGTAAAGTTAAAGTGGAAATGTTCGCGCTACTCGCGCAATAGGACGATTGCGCGAAAATAAGTTTTAGTTCTATAAAAGAGGGCACAAAATCAAGAATTAAACTACACGCGACATAGATTAAAGTTGGCAGAAGGTGAATATAGTATGCGCCCGAAAATTTCCACTATAGTAGTAGGTCTGAATCTCAGCTTAAAACTCGATCGGATGTGACAAAAAATAGTACAGTTGCAGTTTACTTTGGTTGCATTTTAAATACATGTTGACATCACAAGTATATCCTACATTGGTTGCATATCATATTGAAATATATATAGATAAATTGACTTCTGAAGTCGCGACAGAAACGCACGCGACGACTTTATAGTGCACACTCTTTCTTAAAAATGCATAGTCGTTTTTGACTATAGATTCTAGTAAAAAATTACCTCAAATTTGCAATATTTTGAGGTCATTTTTTGTTTAGACTAGAAAATCTAGTGAGATCTTATTTTACTTGGTATCTAGTCAAAACGACTATAGGAATTTGTAAGAGTGCAGGCCTTGGTACGCATATCGTCATGATTGTGATACCTTGCCTCTCTTTTGCTGAAAAAACCCACTCATATACCCATTTATCATGCTTCTACCCTTAAATGTGATGACTCTCAAATGTGAAATGTCTGAAACAGTGTCAACGTCAACTATCAACTCAACCCAAGTCCAAGAACAATCCTTCACTGAATAGTTTCAAAAGCACTTCATGGTATAAATCACAATATATATATAAAGTCTTTGGTCATTGATTTTCAAAATGCCCTATTTTCATTTTTTATTCTTCATTGGCTTATTATCCACCGCAGCCTTACTGAACATGGTGAAAGTTAAAAATAAATAAATATTAATATCCATTTAAATTCCAGTCAACAACTCAAAATTTCTGTGCGAGAGCTGATCACAGAGGGGACTCATTGAGTTGATAGACTTCCCCATCTGCGTTCATGAGTTTGTCTTCTTTATGTTTTTGGAGTCGTCAATTTGAATGAGAGAGCTTTAATACATTCGAATCAATTGATCATGTTGATGATTGCAGTGTAGCTCAGCATCAGCACACCGCAGTCAAAAGCAAACTGAGTGACCTATTGCATCTAGCGGTGAGGGGTGAGGGTGTTGACGAGGGGCACACGTCCCAAGCGCCACCCTTAAATAGGTCATACTAATTTTGGTTAATCAAAAAGAGAGTCATCTTGGCAGGAACATTTTTAGGCGCTCAAATCAACATTTGGTAATTAGAATAAAGAAGCACCGAAATCTAGTTTACGCTGCCATGTTCCTCTACCGGTTCCTCTGATAGGCTGTGCCATACATGTACTATAATATGGGCACGGTCTCGTGTGCAAGGCGCAGTTGAAGGGCCCTTGGTTATAAGGAGCTACAAGTTATGACTGTTAACAGAGTTAAAACGGCATTTTTGATACCTGTTCTTTCAATCTTATGTCAAGAATATCCCTTCATCGAAAACGTGCAAATTGCGGTAAAACACATCTTATATAGGCTAAGCGTTCGTAAATTCCTCCAAATCGCAGTGAACACAACAAAATCGCGTGTAACAATTCAACCTGCCTGACAAGATGCGGAGAAGTGAGATCAGTCGCAGGAATAAACATGGCATTTTGAGATCCTTTTTTCTTCTTCTCACTCTCCTGTTATTCTTAATTTACCAATTATACGTTTCGCTTCCTCGAGGAACTGAAGTCAACAATCGCGCGTATCATCAGGTTTACTGCAACAGGACACTTACACGCACACACCGACATCCCCTTCTCAAGAAAACGAAACATAATTGAGACCGTTCTATTTTGATCTATGCCAAATCAACCGTGACTACTGACTATTATTACACTACACTATAAATAATGTGTTGCAAAACAGAGACAAGATTCGTGTTTAGTTTGTTTAAAGTATTTAGCATATTTACATCTTAAGTGTTTACGTCGAAGCACACCGATTTTAAACACTTAGCTTTTTAGAAAATGTTTAAATGCTAGGCTAAACATTTGGATAAACATTGAACTACCTTAACACAAATCTTGTCTCCGGTTTACAACACATAATTTACAGTGTATAGATAATTGACCTGGCCGCTTAAATACTGTTCAAGAAAGTATGAACATCGAATGCTTAGTAAGCGCATTCTCTTCCCTATATGCATTTACAGTACACTCTCGTTGTATTTCAGTAAAGAAAATGAACGTTACGTCAGTGGAAAAATGGATCGTTGTCCAATAACGGTTCGTTCATACTCCCCCCGTAATTGAGCGTCCGTCGACGTCGATGAAGAATATTGCCTCAACTCGTTTGTCAACCTCGGGCCATGCCCAACGACAGGAGTAGAGGACCAAAATTCGTCTTGAAGGCAAGAAACGGTGACGGTGGTATGGGTAGTGAGGTCGAGCAGACGACACCATATTATAGTGCAGACAACTGTGAAAAAGATGTTGGCGGGAAAATGACATTTCAAAAACATTTTAAAGAAACAAAAGTCCAAGTTTGCCTTGTGCTAACTGCATTTACATGCTGCTACTATCATATTGGAGAGTTGTCTTATTCTCGGGGTTCCTTTGTCATAGTACAAAATATGTAAAGGCTTGAAAGACTTCGGCGAACAACACGGCGAAGGTGAAGCGTCCGGATTTAAAGCCTTGTAAATATCTATTAATGACGAATGTTGCGTTTCGGCGCTCCATACATACGGGCACGACCCGGCACAATAATTCGGATAGTACCCTTTCGGTTGCCGAATCCAGTTCCACCTTAGATCCCTTTTAAAATTCACATAGAGTTCTCTGACGCAACAATTCGGCTCGCTACCGTCTCTACATAAACCGTCAGTTGACGGAGCCACCGTAGACCCTCCGCCTCCCGATGCTGCTCTCCGCCTTCTATTCGTGGCGGGATTGAGAGCGTTTTCGGCTTCAATTGCCATGATAACAAGTCGTGGGTATTTGTCCGGCAGGTCGTGGTCAGGCATTTCATTATGGTCTCCTCTACCATTGGGCACTGTTGGCATATTCCCATCTGGATCTGTTGAAATAGAGATAAAGTTGACAGCAATATTATCATATGGACTATACAAATAGTGTGTTACATAAAAGTATACAACTAATGCGCCTACATCTAAAACTTAAACGTCCCACCGCAGATGCAGAAAGTCGAAAAAATATGCGAGTGCCGAAAAAGGGGCACTCCCTTTAAAGGTAGATGTTCCGATTTTCAACTTGAAGTTCTCTATTCTACATAAAAGGTCATCCTTAAAAAAGTCGTGTTCCAAAGTTTGAGTTGCATAGCTCTAATGGTTCTTATTTTAGACGCACAAGATGCTGTAAACTGTACCCATTGAGTAGTACACAAACTATATCGATGGTTACCACCATTCGCGGTAATTCGACGTTATTTCATCGATTTCTCCGTTATACCGATTTAGGCCGTCAAATTTCAGTATGATGATGAGAAAAATACGAGCTTTCATATGATATGAAAATCTCCGTATGTTTGAAATAATTCTGTGTTACGAAAATGTGATCGGGTCATCTACCTTTAAGTGATAAGTTTAAAAAAATAACTATTGGTTACGACTCTTTGCACGATCTTAGGTGACGAGTCGAAATGATCAATTTCGAAACATGACACAACTATAGGTCAAGTGCCATTATTCGGCAGCCTTTCGCTTTCGAAAATGACGGTATTCCAAATGTAATGTCTAAAATGACCAAGTTTGTTTTAGAGGTTGGTATGGGCCTTTCTTCTGCCAACAATAAAAGGCACTGACAATTTTAAATCCAAACTTTCGTTATGGTGCCATTAACTACGTAGCAGATAGGTATAACTACCGATTAATCGATTGCCGAAAAAAGGCTCACCAAAAATGACTTATCTGCCTCAAAATGCCCGAGTACAGTAAAACAGTCACTCGGCGACATGATGTCAAAAAAATATCTTGATTCGTTTGATCAAATTCTCTACTTTACTTTTAATGCACTTGGGTGAAAAAATCATAGTACCGAGGAAATTCGCCTCCATTTTGAATGTTGGGATGGGGTGAACATATTTGTACTTTGTCAAATCGTAGAATCCTTGATACTGTTATAATGGCTTTCGTGATTTTACATTCGCTTGTCCGATCAATATGGCTTTCTATTCTTCCCAATCTTGCCGTTGAAACCGTAACGGAAAACAACTTACTTGCAAATAACACGTGGAGCCTGTCAGAATCAGGTTCGTCGGGATCATTGGGGCAGTCAAGACTCAGCTCAAATCCGAGATTGGAACCTTTCGTATAAATATAAAACATAAGATAAATATGAATAAATATAAATGTGAAAATAAAACGATAACACTTGTGAGACTCAGCTCAAATCCGAGATTGGAACCTTTCGTATAAATATAAAACATAAGATAAATATGAATAAATACAAATGTGAAAATAAAATGATTAACACTGGTGACTTGATCGGCATAAACGAGATCATTATCATCTAGGGAACGCCGTTTACACAGAAATAAAGTATAACACTATTCTTAGTTTAAAACATCAAAATAGCAATACACAGATACACAACATACACAAATACACCCCTGCTATAAAACTACGAAACATTTATCAACACGCCTCCCCTCCCCCCGGTATACTTTATTATAATACAAACGGCGTTCCATAACCAACAGATCGAAGCCAAACCACGAGCCACGGGGATTTCCCTTCGTGATGGTATGACGTCATTATAGTGTTTGACAGCCGGAAAATGACTTATATAAACGCAACGTCATCAAGATCATCGCCAAATGTCTGATTCATAGCTATTCATCATCGTGTATCATCATAGCAAATTACATTATATTTTGTTATATCTGGGTATTAAAATATGACTTACGAATGTGGTATAATAGATGACAGGTGTTTTACTTACGTTGCTTACGATAATCGCAAATTATTGCTCTTTAAATAAATACTAAATAGCTATTTCCGGCCCACGGCTTATTTTTAGGCATAATGCGGTTTTAACTGACATAAATATATTTAATACATTCTTAAAAGTCGATAAGATATCACTTATCCCCGCAATAGAGGCATTTCATCATAATATGCCCTATGATTGCCAAACTTGTATATTGATATTGGTATTCATTTAAAACTTCAGGAAACCAAATATTTAAAGATTTTCTTGTATTTATTGGTGCAAACTGAATATTAACTTTACCTTCGCGCCGTTTCTCGTTCGTGTGACGTTCGGCCACATTGTCATTCCCATAGGCAAACTATTTTTCTATGATTTCGGCACTAATTTGTCAAAGAAAATAATTGGTGTCACCAATCAAACCTTAAACTAACAATAACCCTAACCCCGGTTTAGGGTTTTTGACCGGGATCACAATTTTAGAGGAAAAAACACCAACTAAATCTCCGGGAACCTGCCGGGATTCGATCCGGGGACCCTCCGTTCTCAAGCCCCAAGTCCCAACCACTAAGCCACGGCCCTCAGCTACACATTCGCGCAGTATACCGCGCTCACTATATAGGCTCGGTTGACTACGTCATCGAAAACCGACCGTGCATGCATTTGGAGAGGGACTTTGGATTAGCATTGTTTAGCACTCAGGGGGGTTAGAGTTAAAACAATTTAACTTAATAAAATTGGGAGTTTTAGGGAGTATTAGACTTCCTTCGCGTATGTTCTACGATCTCTTCCATGCGTATATTCAGCGTATTAAAATCCTGCACGAGCTGCAACGCAGAATCTTCTATTACGTAATGTCTCACCTTGTCTAGTAATCCATTCCCTTACAGTTGCCGTCACATCAAACGTTATCCAGCCATGTTCTCCCGTGTTCACAGTTTTAGTATAAAGATATTTTCTCTTCGGTGCATGCTGACTAGGTATTAATTGATACAGTGAGAATCTCTGCTCGGTTCTCTTTCTCGTATTTGGTACCTGACGAAGTTTCAATTCGGCTTCCGAAAGCTCTTCTGAACCGGCGAGTGCTAAATAGTTCGATAAGTCAAATTTGTAAAACCTTGATAAAAGTGATTTATTTCTCGAGTACTGAAGATCTGTAATAGGGGGAGAAATAGTAAAAGAATAATTATTAGCCTGGAGAATGATGACGTTGTTAATGATAATAACGATAACACGTGACAGTGAAAACAAAATGAAATGGGAAAATGGCACTACAAATTAAGTGCCGAAAAATGGCACTCCAATCATATGCCGAAAAATGGCACTCCAAAATATTATGCCGAAAAATGACAACCCAAAATATATTGCCGAAAAATGACAACCCAAATTATGTACCGGAGAATGCCACTCTAAATTATATACCGCAAAATGGAATTCCGAATTGTATGTCGAAAAATAACACTCCAAAATGTTATGCAGAAAAATGACAACCGAAATTGTACACTGGAGGATGTCATTCCTAATTATATGCCGAAAATGGCATTCCGAATTTCTGTGCTGAAAAATAGCAATCCAAAAGTATGTGCCGAAAAATGGCATAAATATATAACGGCAAAATGTCACTCAGAATTATATACTGAATGCCAAATGGTATCTCGATTTTTTTTTTGGCCGGAGAATGGAAACCTACATCATATTAAAGACTATGACCATCAGCTTACACAAATATACGTCGAAAATGGTTCTCAGAAATGATATGTCGAAAATGACTTTCTAAAACAAATACCAAATACGACGTTCCGGGTTTAAATGGCTAATAATTACACTCCCCCAAATTAAATGGCACTCTAAAACACATGCCAAATTATGCCATACCGTCCTAATATGCCCAAATATGGCTCTCATAAATGTATGCCGAAAAATGGCACTCCAAAATATATACCGAAAAATAGCATCCAGGAATCTCGTGAGTTCTCCCTTGCTTGGTGCCCGGCTCTGTCTATTTGCTTCACCCTAAGCACAACCCTAAACGTTTTCATTATATCCCCTTCAGAAATCTTCTTCTGCATGGTTGCGAGTAATGGAAGAACCGACACAAATAATGTGATATGCTTAAATATGGCACTCTGAAAGATATTCTGAAAAATGGCACTTCATAATATTGTCGAAAGGTGGCACTCGTAAATAAAGTCTGTGCCGACACAAAAATGTCACAATTTGCATTCCCTTCCCCACCGATATTTATGCCAAAATTGAACTAATTGTATGTCCAAACTATATAGGCCTACCGAGTATATGGCACTCCGAACTACAGGAAACTATGGTGTGGAATCCATTATTAAATTACAGATATGACACCTGATTGCAACTTACCTATAACATGCAACGTGAATGTAAATGTACATAATACCGATTTAGTCATGAGTCAATGTTGATCTGATTATATCATGATGAAATCTATGTTTGGAGTCCGGTCTTTTTAAAATGATATGCATTTTAAAATCAATCATACAACTATTTAGAGTAGGTGCATCTATCAATTATCAAGTGTACATGTAACAAATGGAAACCGCCTGGTAAACGGATTCCAGGTCCATAGGCCCATTTGCCAGCCTGGAAATGTTATTCCGGTCGTACGTTTGCTAAGGTCGACGCACTTTCATGGGTTTTTCACCTTTCGGGCTTTGTGAATGCCGAATTTGGTCATTTCTATACAAAATCTATAGACAATAAACGATTTTGACTGCAATTGATATAAAGTTATAAAATCATAATTTCTAAGTCAAATTCCCTAACTCTCCTGTTTATTTTTTGTATGATAAAGTAGCTCACTACATGCTCACTATGAAGTTTGTTGACTTTATTTTTGATAAAATCTATTATTTTGGTCTAAAAACATCAATCTCGTTGTCATTATGTTTTGCATTTTTGTTATTAAGTTAAGGAATTTCCAGGTCTCGTTCAATGGAGAAAATGGAATATATAGATTGTTCTCGCGGGATACGTTGTCTGAGATCGTAACGAGTTCCCCATTTGTTATGTATGAATACGAATGGGGTTCATATAGGTTGCAGCAAAGCACTAAAGCAGCTGAGGTATATCTCGATTGTGATCGAGTCTCGGTCCTCCCGCCCGCCCCACCAGCGCCCCAGGTAATATATTACAACCAGTTGGTTCACCTAACCCGATTGCACTCCCGATTAAAAGTGTCGTCGCTCAAGTGTCTGCACGCATATTATACATTAACTTATATTGCCTTTTATTTGATTTTATCATACATTATTTACTTGTTACAGTGTAAAATAATTTCACTACGAGGATTACGAGAAGTGCCTCTGGCCTTTTATTACATACAGTACTTGGTCACGGAATTTTGTGAATACAAGACGCGATCGAAATAAGGCAATAAAACAGAATAACTTTTACATAATTAAAAAAAAGCTATACAGTGAGCCTAAGCCTGGTAAATATTCATCACATTGTCAATATATTTTTAGAGTATGTATAAAATGTTTGGTTTATTGGGGGGGGGGGGGGGGGGGGGGGTCGTAGAGTTTTGCTTTTACGTGGCCATATGCTTTGTCCCTTGTACATTGTTTGATACTCCTATATGAGGAGTACCAGTGATGTGTGCGTTCCTTTTTAAAATACTCTTTTTTACTATCACAGGTTATATCAGTGAGTGCGCAAAGCAAACAAATTGGCTCACTAGAAAGGCTCTCCCGTATTATGAAAGCCAAGGCCTACTATTGGTAAATTCATGTCATATATTTAAATCCGATCCGAACATCCACCTAACTAGTAACTTGTAAAAAAAAGAGCAGGAAAACACGATTATACGAAAATTTGACCGCGCTTTCTTATTTCAATATACAACGTGCGATACATGTTATAGACCGTGGCCACGCATCATCTGGACGATATTTTCGTCATAAGGTCAATGTTACCTATTTCTATTTTTAATTTTAATTTTTCTGTAATCGATTGCCCAGCAATTAAAATTACACACTGTGACGATATAATAATTGAGACTGCCAGTAGTGCCAGACCGCTCGACACAGTACCATATAGGACAAGTAGTAAGAATTGCTTTTAAAAAGGAGAGTAACATTCACCCATCCGTGGGATGCACAGAACAGAGCAACCGTGCGTATGCACAAACAGGCAAATGACCTATATAGCCATAATTGTGTTAATTGTTAGGATGGCAAGGACGGATAAATGAGTCCCTTGAGTAAGGTAGGATTTGTTCTTGGACGTCTGTGTTGACACTTCTTTTTATTTAAAGAAATGTGAGCCTATGCTGGATGTGTAAAGTTTTCGCGTTTTATATTATCTCTGAATTAATACATTTTTATACCGCAATGTACAATTACTCCTATACCGCCCAATTTGAAATAATGTTAACCTTGTATGATATACGCAATAGCCTGGGAATAAGATAATCACGTTAACCCCGGTGAATTAGCCCTAAAGTGTCAGGTTGAGCCAGCCTATCAACGTGTGAAGTATCTTCACAGTTAGACTTGACTTTGTTTGTCAAAGGAAGCGCATTATACTTGTTTCCCACCCACAACATCCCATCCCCCTAGTTATAGTATTCTCTACTGTAAAATGCTCCATCCCGGAAGTGCTTTTGCTGACATTAATAGTTGGTAGTATAAATGTGTAAATGTAGTTCTATATCGTTCTGTAATGACAATCTCAAATCGTTAAGATCACGTAAACATTTGGTAATATGATTTTGGTTAAGTCCTGACTTTCCGATCAAAAACCTAAATAGTAAATTATAATAGGGTCACTTGTCACAGAGGGTAAAATCAATTTGAATATTAAATTTGAGATCAAAGCTGGCGCATCATCTATAATTATATGTTTATAGTATGGAATCATAATTAAAACATTAACGCTTTCCACGCGGCAGGCGTCTGCAGACGTCAGGTCCAGAATGTTACAAAATGATTCAAAAATGTACCATTGGTTCAGTTATTCTTGAGATAAAGAGTTTGAAAGTTGGGGAAGGTTTCTGACAAATCTGTTAGTAATGGCAAAACTAATAACCGCGTGGAAAGATATCAGTTGAGCAGTTTTTCTCCTACCCCGAAGTCCACAAAAAATGGTATTGGTACTACTAGCCTATACTCTAGGGCATGTGTACACAGTACATACGCACATGCATGATCAAGAACTATACTGGTCCCTAGTAGTTTCGTGGGATCATACAGCTCAAACTGTTAGACCCATTACCAACCAATTTCTCCAGGTTTACCCCAACGCCAAACGCTTAACCCTAAAATGTATTCCTGCGGTTCGACTAATAACCCACCCGTGATAGTATATATTCAATTATATTGTGTAGCCGAAACTATTAATCACCCATGTCTGTGTGCAAAAATGTGTGTTGTGACCTTACCTGGACTCCAGTCGGGACTGTTCTTATACAAAATAGGCACTTTGGCGAAAAAGTCATCACTTTGTTGAGCCTGACAAGCTGCGTTCTGTTCAATATATTTTTGTTCCAAAAGGCGTACTGTATCATTGAAGAGAGATATAACATCCGTTGGCACTTCGGTGGGGCCTTCGTCGGGCGGTGCCGCCGTCAGTCCAAGTTTGCTCAGGATTTGCCCCTTGATGGCGGCGATTCGCCGCTTTTCGTACTGTTGAAAATCTAATTTGCACTGGTTCCCCACTACTGTGATTTGTAAAAGCGTTGTATCCAATAGAAAATAGAAGAATAATAGATGTAAAAACTGTACCGTTCGTAATTAGACATGATAAAATTGTACGATGAAAATAACCACGACATCTTGATTATTTGGTAAATTGCACAAGTACTTGACGACGAATAATCCGACAAGAAAAACTTTTAAAAATCTCTTCGAAAAATAACACAACTGAATGATGTTTAAATGCTTCTTTGGTTTGGTTTTTGCTGCAAGCTATAGTATGGGTCCAACCGCTCGGCTTATTCCTTCTTGATATAATGATACTTGATACATCCGTTCCTCATCTGAGTGGTATTGATAGATCTCCTATTGGTACTGTTGCTGCTCATCTGGTATAAATACATGTTGCTCTCATCGTATCCAAGACGGCGAGTGACTGGTGTTTCGCTACCGACGGAGAACACTCACTGGCAACTGCTCACCGCCGACGACGCTGATGCACTATTGCGGTATCGCTTGCTGCCCTCTGGGTTAATTGGGTCCAATAACGGAAAAGGTTTGTCGTATATACTGCCAGATCTAGTCAGTCGTGGGGGCGTATACCTGTGCGTTTCCTGTGGCTAAGATTTGAGTTGACTTCACAGACAGTGATATGTTTGACGATTGGTGAGTGGGGAACTCAAAATAGATGGCTGTAGGATGGGAACCCCGTATATGGCACAACAATTATTGGTTTTGATGATAACTTAGAGCTCCTGTGTTCATACAATAGACCCCATTTAATGCAATTAAGTGATTGTATGTAAGTTTCCTGGGTTTCCAAGTTTGTTTTGACACTGCCAATGTTTACAATACATCAACACCGCGTATAGACCTACAATTACATGCACATAGGTAGACTATTCCAAGGAAAACACAAGTTTGTTTCGTTACGTACGTATAGATGAAATATAATCATGATAATATTATCGACTTTTTACCCTGTATAAACTTGTCTAAATCATCAAAAATATGATAGTTTAGTTTAGTAACTGGTTACATTTTTAATAGTTTTATAATAGATGTTAAACATTTGAGATGAGTTCTTTCCCTTCCATCAAATCATTATTCTGTGTTGACTGTCTACGATAAACTTTCTTGTTTCATTCTTTTGTGTCACATCCTAGGTCTATACCTATCCTAAAATAAATCGCACGTGTTTAATTATTATTTAACCTTTTTTGACAATTGATCTTGATTTCTTGGATGAAACAATCCTAAGGGACGCGCGCACGATTTATAGTGTTATTTACTTAGCTTAAGAAAACTGTCTGGTTTCCGCCTCTTCCCACCCTATTTTCGTTTATTCCCACCCGTTTTCGTTATTGTGCAACACCCCCGCATTCAGAGTGGAAGTGGCACAAAACTTTTTAGAGGGCGCTATGTTAAAATATTACTTGGTCCAATTGATGTAGGAATCGACTGTATACGTACTCGATTCAGGAGAGCGCAGACTAGCAATGATCCCTATTGTATACAATTATTTGCATCGCAAGGGTTTACATTACACATACCGTATTCGCATACATTACAAAGCCCGCGTTTTGAATATGTAATTAATAAAATATCTTATTCTGTTGTTAGTAATTATCTCTAAAAGTATGTTACTCAAGATTCACTGTCAAATAGAGTTTTTAAATGTTTGCCGACCTAATAAAATAGGCCTAATGTTGGAAATACATTTTGAAACCATCGAGTGTCACGTGGGTCATTCAAACCAGCGACGTGAGCGGCTCGTTTACACATGGGCAACTTTGAAGCAACTTTGAAATTATAGGCCTTTGGAATAAGCTTGTGCATGGCCGGTCTTGGCGATTATGAAAGACGAGTGGGTTTTGTGTGTGTTGATTATGCTATATTTTTCAAATTTCTTTTGAGGTGAGAAGGAAATTCTTACTTTTGTTTGTTAGTGGTTCTTATTTGTATCAAAATTTATAGTACCGCCTTTTAATGATGATTGAGGCGTATTTCCGTTACTTTTTTTCATCACGTGATCGGGCCCTTTCTCTCTGTCATTTTTTACCGCAACAAAATTTATGTCGCTTGGCACGTGTGGGTGGTTGTTTAACTCCAAGTTGACACCTCAAGAT
>CM069441.1:56879685-56974117 GCA_035610835.1 Ophiura sarsii
GGAGCGGTCTAAATTGTGAAAAAAGTCTGGATTTCCAAGCACATGTGCCAAAAAAGTCTGGAATTCCATTGAAAAACTGGTGGGAGAAAAAAAAGTCTGGAATTCCGATGTCCTCTATAGGGGAGCGGTCTAAATTGTGAAAAAAAAATCTGGAATTTCAAGCACATGTGCCAAAAAAGTCTGGAATTCCATTGAAAATTGGTGGGGAAAAAAAGTCTGGAATTCCGATGTCCTCTATAGGGGAGCGGTCTAAATTGTGAAAAAAGTCTGGAATTCCAAGCACATGTGCCAAAAAAGTCTGGAATTCCATTGAAAAATTGGTGGGAGAAAAGGTCTGGAATTCCGATGTCCTCTATAGGGAGCGAAGCACATGTGCCAAAAAAGTCTGGAATTCCAATGAAAAATTGGTGGGAAAAAAAGTCTGGAATTCCAATGTCCTCTATAGGGGGGGGGGGGGGGTTCATTATTATCTGGAATAGCCCAATGGGACATCACCTACATGGACCCTGACTATAAACTGTGAATATCATCTAGATAAATTTTGAGAGATGTTTAAAATTTGTGCTTTTTACTGGAAACATTGGCGATTACGGCGACTTTTCCATGCTCGTCAGAGAGGTAGTTTACTCCATGGGCATATTTTGGAAAATCGAGCAGGTTCACCTACCTATTTTTTTTCACTTTTTGGTGAGAAAATGTGATCATCTTTCAGAAAATATCACTCTACAAGGTCCAATTTCGCAATTTAGTGGTCTAAAACAGAGTTTTATATCAGTATTTTTGTACATATCCCTATGGAGCCCTATTTAGTAGTGTGACCCCTACAATGTATTTTCTATAGGCAAACAAAAATTGGGTTACTTTTTGTCGTGGGCCGCGGTTTAGAGGATACATATGGGCCGCGGTTGGGACTAATCTCAGTTAGCAACACTGCCTCTTCTGGTTGGGGAGAAACATATTTTCCACATTTTCGCAGGTGATTAGGGTCGATTTTATATCATTAATATTTCATTTTTAGTAGCATTTATGGAGCTGAATATTTATCTAGGATGCAATAACAGTTATTGTACATAGCACAGGCATGACCTCGAATTTGAAGAGGGGTGTGTGACTGGGAATTCTCAAAACAGGGGCTTACCGAACTGACACATCCTAAATTGGGGGTCTTGGCGAACGGCCAAAGTTGAAAACATTTGTCGCCCAATTGGGTGTTTTTAAAGTAAATTAGGACAAATTGGGCTAAATTTACCAAAATTGCGTGTATTTTGGGGCAACTCGGCGCTAGAGTTTGGATTGTATAGCTTGTGGAACGACTTATCCAGTCAATAGTTAGGTCACCCAAGCCCTATACAGGGTGAGTCAAAATAGTCAGGTCCCGTTTTCAAAAATTCAGGAAAAATACTTATTGTACAAAATTGGTAATTGTTTTCATTGTTTATGAGAGTAGACATACTTCTTCATTCCTGGTAATGTTTTCACGACAATATCATATTCCACGCCAGATTTACAACATATTTACGAAAATACGCTAAATTCAAAGTGTTCCAAGTTTGATGCTTGATGTTAACACTTCTGTAATATTAGTTATTCATACAACACAAGACACTGTAACTTTGGCCGTTCGCCAAGACCCCCAATTTAGGATGTGTCAGTTCGGAACATGAATTGAACAGAGTTTAAAGATTGCAGAACAATGCCGCTCGGTTGATATGTTCCATATCCATGCGTGACCATATTACTCCCACGCTTAAAGAACTCCACTGGCTGCCCATACGGGAAAGGATTCAATTCAAACTCTGTCTTTTTGTCTTCAAAAGCATGAACAATACTGCACCTGGATATTTATGCAATTTAC
The DNA here is from genome assembly GCA_035610835.1 of Ophiura sarsii. Taxonomy (NCBI): domain Eukaryota; kingdom Metazoa; phylum Echinodermata; class Ophiuroidea; order Amphilepidida; family Ophiuridae; genus Ophiura; species Ophiura sarsii. Next base: position 56,881,541 of record CM069441.1, read on the forward strand.
TGTCACCATATGTTCCTCGAAGAGCTCTTCGTTCTGCAAATGACATTACTCGCCTAAATGTTCCTAGGACAAATAAGGTCTTGGGTCAGAAATCTTTCAGTGTAGCTGGTCCACGGGCATGGAACAATCTCCCTCGTACCATAAGAGAAACTGACAATATCTCTCATTTTCGTTGTAGTCTAAAGACTCACCTTTTTCCATGCTAAATGTATTTTGTGTACTGATGTGTTACATGCGCTATGATCTAGATGGAATAGCGCTATATAAATATTAATTGTTATGTTATGTTATGTTATACCAAATTAACATGTTTTTTGTTGAATATCTGATAAATAAAACGACATTGCATGCAAAGTATTTAAATATATAATAATATAACTCAGACTTGCACAAACATATTCATACAAATGGACTATGGACTTGGCCTGGTAAGTTGTCAACGCACAAACTGTTTAAAGATATAAGATCTGTTTTCTCTCAGACTTCTCTCATATCGGTTCGATTAAAATAAGATGTTTCAAAATACTTTGGTCAACATTTTGTTCCCACTCAATCATGTTTGTTATAGGCTATCTCTGATTGCACAAAAACTGTTAAAAACATAACCGCAAAGACAATAGAATCTCTTGTCCTATTGTAAGTGCTGTGAATACCAACACGCCTTTGATTGACTTATTCAAAAGGCGCGCGTTAAACTGTTACATCCATAGGGATCCCTTAGATAAGTTGGAACAGATTTTATTTCACAGAATTTGGAAAAATGCACATATCTCCCGTTTCGAATAACCCATGCGAATGAAATAAAATGTAGATTATAGCTAGTAATGCCACCTTGCTAGGAAAATCATTAAATATATTAATCTTTGCATTTAAACTGGTATAAAAATCGGTGAAATCGGGACCTGACTATTTTGACTCACCCTGTATGAAAGCTATGAAGATTGTTAAACGGGATCAGTCGTCACAAACATGCACAAACACAATAGTCAAACGACCTTGCTATTGTCATGCTATTGTAAACACTCCCTACACAGAGGTCTGCAGTGCAAATCTGTACGATTTTCGCCATGCAATGTCTATGGCAGATTTCATTCCGTGGTATAAAGCTATGAGGTTTCCGTGGTCTTCGCTATCTCCAAGCAGATAGAGCAATACGTACATGGACTTTTTTGTAGACGAGGGTTCATTTCATGATTTGGTTAGGTTTAGAATGAGTTAGGATTCCTGTAATTTTGAAGACCACGGATTTTCAAAACGTACATTTTCCGACATTGTACGACATAAATTTGGTCACCAAACGTGTTTAAAACTATACATTTTACCGTTCTGCAGATGTTATTGACCCTCCTCTAAAATTCTACATGATTTTTAACACGTTTCTTAGTTTTTGAGATGCCCAAATAGACCATTTTCCGAAGCTATTTCTAGCAAATATTGCAGTCACTAAGACTCCATTGTTTTCTTGCGTATAACAAAATATGACATGCAGCGTGACCTTCCTACTGGCTGTATCAGTGAAATGAGATGCTTTATGAGCGGCGACAGGTCGTGAAAAGGAAGTCTTTGTCCCCGCACATACCCGTATGGTCAATATACGTGAGTACCCCCTCCCCCCGGGGACCCATGATAAGTGGATACAAATGTACTAGAAATAGGCAAACTAGAAACGAAAATCGGCGACGTCTCACGATATGCTTTCATTTCATACCTCTCATACTGAGTCGTATGAGAGCTATGATACAGAGCTAATTTGTAATGGTATTTAGCCTTCATGGTTTACTATATTAAAACGGAATGAGAATGAAAACATTTTCTTGTGACTGACCGTGGAGTAGGTAAATTGTAGTAGCCGCCGTAGCCTGGTAAATTTGAGTGAAGCTTGCATTACTTCTCGTTAGTTGCTGAAAGGCGTTAACGAGAACCAGCATAGATGTAGATGTAGACAATTTACCTTTCAGTTTCATGAGTTACACTACAGAAAAAAATCGGTAAATTATCCCAATGTGAATAGGCGAATGACCTCGGTCCGACCCAGACCGTAAATTAGGTACATTTTCATGCTACTTACAATTTCTTCAATGTGATAAAAATAGCGAATTTCCAGACGATGTTCATCATTATACGACGTGTGAACGCAGTCACGAGTATATTGGATTCGTTAGCTTAAATCTGGTAAAATTTGCTCCGAATAGAAAGCAGCAAGTGTTATGTAGTGATTTGTCTGTTACAACCTTCTATTTTTGTCAGTCCCGACCCCTTTTCCGGAAAAGTAAGGCAATTGGAATCCCACAAAATGGATGTGCTGTGTTAGATTGACATCCAGTGCTGCGGGTATCATGCGGTCAAAAATATGTTGAAGAACTTGTGTTTTGACGTGTTTTGTTGACTTGCAATGTATTGTGGGATCATACCTGAGCCTGCTCTGGGTCGAATTCTGTTTGAGCCAAATCAGCCAATCATAACCACTCTTCAGCAGATGTGAGAGTTATATTCTGCCTTCTGGTGAGCATGGAAACACATTTATAGTTGAATGTATAGTTGGAGTTATAGTTATATGATGTTTATGATATTAACCTTTTTATTTTGGGCGAAAAGTAATCAAACGATTGATCAAACTATTCAATGAAATAAGAAGCATAAAACAGAATATATTTGTGAAAATAATCACTGCATCAGTTACCAGTCAGCAAATACAAGCTCGGTAACTCAAGTGCAATCTATATACTTGTCAAGCAGCTTTTTATTATAACTCGCTACAAAATAACGCAACAATTGTAGGGGTAAATATCCTGTCAACATATCCATTATAGAGTTCATTTAACGGACAATGTTGCCCATGTTTGATTGATTTGGCATTCAAACAAGTTATATGTTTTCAAGTTAACACAAATTATAAATTTACAAGGAAAACGTAATTTAGCGAATTATCATTTGGCCAACCTTTTGCAGCAATTAAATTTCACTGATTTGTACCATCTTCTATATTCATATACTAAGTTTATATAACCATTATAATTAATATAACTGGTGGCAATTTAATTTAGCGAATTGGATCTCCTAGCGAAATTAAATTGCTAGCGAAATTAAATTGCTAGCGAAATTAAGTGGTTTTACAATATAATAGTCTCAGATTTAGGATACAGACCGACCGTGTACCCTGGTGCCGACCATATAACATAGTTACTTTCCCAGTAACCTGTCACTGATATAACACACGCGCTGAACTGCTGCTGCCTCATACCCAAGATTTCTTGGCATGGTGTGATACAGGGTGTACCTTCATTTGTTCTCCAACCAGCCAGCCGGGCTGGTAGCATGTACAAGTTACCAGCCCGACTGTAAACTTACCAGCCAAACAAGTAATTTTCAATTACCAACAGCAAAATTCTTACCGGCCAGCCGGGCGTGTATATTTGAAAAGTTACCCGCCCGACACAAAAGTTACTTAGTACAGACAGCCCTGGATCATGAATAGATGTACTGAAATGATGCCCCCCCCCCCCCCCCCCCCCCCCAAGTCTGAAAAAGTTTGGTATTACAAAAGGTCAAATGTCGTGGCCCATCGACTAGAATCGATAAACTTAATAGCGGTAACTGTTCGCGAGTAGAAACAGGGGGGATTAACAGTTAATAGTTAGCAGGGGGATTAACAGTCAATAGGTCACCCAAGCCCTATATGAAAGCTATGAAAATTGTTAAACGGGGTCTGTCGTCACAAACATGCACAAACACAATAGTCAAACGACCTTGCCTACTGTCAACACTCCCTACACAGAGGACTGCAGCTGCAGTGCAAATCTGTACGATTGTGCAAATCTGTACGATTTTCGCCATGCAATTTCTATGGCGGATTTCATTCCGTGGTATGAAGCTATAAAGTTTCCGTGGTCTTCGCTATCTCCAAGCAGATAGAGCAATACGTACGTGGACTTTTTTGTAGACGAGGGTTCATTTTATGATTTGGTGAGGTTTAGAATGAGTTAGGATTCTTGAGTTAAGACCACAGATTTTCAAAACGAGAATTTTCCAATGCAGCGTGACCTCCCTACTGGCTGATTAAAAACTGACCGATTGAAACTTAGCGTTTATTAGCGGTTACTTTTTGCAGTACCCCAGTAGAAACACGCTCATAATGTACGTGTGCACATCAACACCATTACGGGCCTATAGCTACGCAGGTGTTGTAATGCTTGAATGAGCACACATTGAATGGAGGAATACCTCAATTCAAAAGTTGCCAAATGATGTATTGAAGGAGGATGGTTAAGCAACTTGAACCAGGGTCTTTGCTTAAACACCGCACAGTTGTTGTGCTGCTTGGATGAGCACACATTGACTGGAGGAATACCTCATTTCAAAAGGTGAAAAATTCGGTGTTCAAGCAAAGACCCTGGTTCATGAGTGTGGTTCGAGCTTCTTAACCACCTTCCTTCAATACATCATTTAGCAACTTTTGAATTCAGGTATTCCTCCATTCAATGTGTGCTCATTCAAGCATTACACCACCTGCGTAGTTGTAGCCCCCGTTCTGGTGTTAACGTACATTATGAGCGTGTTTCTGCTGGGGCCATTGCCGATTATTTCCAGAATATTGCCGATTATTGCCGATTATTGCCGGGTTCTGCCTGTTTCTGCTGGGCAAACTTAGCGTTTATTAGCGGTTTCTTCCCCAGCAGAAACACGCTCTATGTGTGCCAAAACTCGTTTTTTGATGGAGTAACTCATTTAAAAATATCAGGCATAATCTAAAGGGGAACTTATTTTTGTTGAACTGTGTAGTCGCATTATAGCTGATAACAATGTGTCATCTTAGGTAATAGTCCAGGAGCCCAGAAGGTTTAATCAGCTGAGAATGTATAAAAGGTTTAATTGTCTGAGTAGGTCAGTTATGGGCCAAAAATCAATAATTTGTGTTGCTGCCGGGTCGCAATCTGTACGGGGCCCTGGGTGTCACGAGATAGGGGGCCGAAAATGTGTTTTAATCAGCCGAAGAGGTACATGGACAAAAACTTGTTCGATATGATTCCTTAAAGGGTACTTGTAACAACGGTAGCAATGACAGCAACTTTTGCTTGTACAGCAGCTTTAAAGGGCCCCCAAATATGGTTTTAATCAGCCGAAGAGGTACATGGATGAAACTTTTTTGCATTGGAACTATTACACATTAGGGTATACAAAATTACCAATGACAACAACCTTTGCCTGTACGGGGCCCCAGACAGCAGCTCCAAAGGGCCCCACATCCCCAGCTGATTTATTCAGCCGAAGAGGTACATTTCAATTTAAGGTTTAATAAACATATCACTATCGCAGCAAAATGCTGAATTACAACAATATTTACAATATGTAATATATAGAACAATAGAAACAATATACATAGATATACAGGGTGTCTCAGAAAAAATTACAACGCACCTTTAGAGGATTGTAACTTTCTGAATAAGTGTCATAATTGAACAACTCAAACAACAAAATAAAGGCAAAATAGTTTGCTATACTTTAAAGAAAACCGGATGTGATTCTGTTCAGTAATTCCAGAGAAATGAGCAATTACGGAACATTAGTCTGGGAACACTTTCATCCAAGTTTACTCATATTGAGTGATTCAGACAGCACATACATGAAATCAATACTTCTCTACAAAATGACATGGATTAGCGTGTTTTTATGGTTCTAGATTTTATTTTACACCAAATAATATGCCAGATGAGACCAAAGTTTAACACAAAATATAAAATAAAAGTTGTCTAGATTATTTCATCACATTTTATACTTAAGAGCAGTAAAATTTAAAATTTGTAGGATAAGTTCAATCTTTTTATAACAATTGAAAACAAAATTATAGTAATTTTAGTAAATATGAACATTGTCGTTATTAAACCAAGTTCAAGATCTAACAACATCGCGCATACAACTTATCAAGCTTCTAGTCTTCACATTTGCAACTTTGAAGGCTGAAATCATGTATATTATAAAATTATCGCCAATTTTGCGCCTGATGGTCAAATTATTAGTATCGCAATTGAAAACAAAATAAATGTTTTGTTTACATTAAAAGAGTATGGTCATATCGCTCTCCTTACAATGAGCTGTATTTTTGTTTTTTTGTTTTCTGGGTGTTATGAGTGTTATGATCGATTATTCAGTATTCTTAGATCACAAATTGAACTTTTTTATCATAGTATTAAACAGTGCTCGCTAACATTAATGAGTAAGTAACCAGCCGCGCAAGTGAAAATCTGTCAAAATATGCAAACTTGGATGGAAGTGTTCCGTGACTACTCTTACTTAATCACAGATATCTCCATGATTACTTAACAAAATTAAACGCTGTTTTCTTCTAATTGTAGAAAACTAATTTGGCCTCATTTTACCGTTTGAATTGTAAAATGCAGATACTTAATTAGGAAGTTATGATCGCCTAATGGTGATTGATGAAATTCAGTTTATCTAGTCCAAGGAAAACCACTTACTTGTGGACGCTTCGGAAACGAGCTGTTTCCTTTATCAACACTTGATGTGGAGTGATGACGATCTGCTGTTTACAACACGTGATATTGGTTGCTTAGTTGCAGTGATGCTAGATGATTTATCCGCAATCAGTAGATCGTCAATCACGTGACTCAGATTGTATTGCCCCAATCATCTTATTATAACAGTCCTGATGAACTTTATCAAGAATCGCCTAATGGTGCGTTGTATTTTTTTTTTGAGACACCCTGTAATTAAGCATGCATAACACAACAAACCACCCCCTGCTCGAAACAGAATTATAATGCTTGATTTAAAAGTTTGACCATGTATGGAATTGAGCTTCGTGCGTAACGCATGGTACTTGTTTTAGGAACAGTTAATTTGTGAGCACTACGGAGAGTCATGTGCACTTGTTCACTTCTAGATCTTGATAACCAACCACGGAACTCATTTGATTTTAAAAGGGATTGAGCAAAGTTTAAACAAATTTGGTCTCTACGGTTCCTGAGTTCCGGAATAGCACATGTTATTAAAGTATCCTGATAGCCTGTGTAGTTTTAAGTTTTAAAAAACCTAAGATGATTCTACACGCCCTCTTCTGAATACGCTCTAAATCGTAGTGGAGCTTTTCTGTCAGACCAGGATGCCATACTGGTAGAGCATACTCAAGAAGGGGGCGAACAAAACCAACATAGATTGTCACCAGGTCTTTAACACTTAGCCCATGCCGTTTTAGGATGTTTAAACATAAATAGCCGTCCACTTGCACGTTTCGTAATGTCACCAATGTGGGTGTTCCATTTAAGATCTTTAGCCATTTTTACGCCCAGAATCTTCACCATGTCAGTGCAATGAAGGTTTTGATCATACAAACGGACGGGAGTAAGTATCGGTGGATCCATCGCAAAGGTGACATCCATAAACATGCATTTGGTCGGGTTTAAATTCATATGATTCTCTGAAGCCCATTGTTCAAATTTATCTAGATCATGTTGAATGGTGGAAATTTGTCTTACAAACATATTTCAAAGCGAGTTTATTTGGTTCCTCCACTCTGGCAGCATCATTTGCTAAGGCCATAAAGATTGTTGGACCATTCAACGTGCCCTGTGGGACCCCGCCTGAGAGTTCACTCCAGTCAGACAAAGTGTTATGGTATCTGACACACTGGACTCTGTTAGATAAGAAACTACATATCCAGGGTATACCCCCTGGTCTGGCTCCCATTTTGAGCAGCTTGGGGATCGCTCTATTGTGGTCAACCCTATCAAAAGCTTTGCTGAAGTCAGTTATTATGATACGTGATATTGACTTTGGTTTGTCAGCATGTTTTAAGATGTTATCAACAAGCTTTACTAAATGGTGCGAGGTAGACCTTCCTTTGCGATTCCCAAACTGCCCATCATCTATCACCATGATCACAGAATCAATGTCATTAATCAGCCAGTCTGTGATGAAGGATTCAGCAACATTTGCCTACATGGACGGATCTTTTTTATTTGATATTGCATGATATGATAGGATATACAATAATACCAATGACAGCAACTTTTGCCTGCACGGAGGTTTTCTGTGATGATGCTCTGACTAGTGCTGCAACTATAATTCGATATTAAACTTATTAAAAATAAATGAGTCAACAATAATTACACAATATCAACAAGACCAATGCATGAATTGTACGCCGAAAGCATTGTTGTTTACAGATTTAGGAAGGATGTTTTCGACAGCATTTCAAGGTTTTTAGCAATTGACAATGGCTCTTTCCGCTATGATTTCTATCTACATGTATGTTCCTTTGTCACTTTTTGTGTAGGTGGTATTAATACTTCTGGGTTCAGTTCAGACGGGGTCAAGTATTCTTAAAGGCCTTTCCGGATCTCAAGTGTTTGCCCTGGGCAAAAGTCACATGACACGATACGAACGCGAGTCGACACTGTCCATCTAAAATCCCATGGTGCAATGTATGATAAATCACGTGACTTACTACTGGCTGTGATATGTTTGACAAACCTTGCGTTGAGATCACGTACGAACAAAATAAATGGTCTAGAAGTATTTCCAAAAGTAGGATTATTCATTACATTTCAATCATAATTAAATTCTTTAACAAAATAGAATCAACTTTTGGGCGAGAACATCTGATAAAAATGTATAATAACCGAAATTTAAGGCATTTTATTCCTCGAATGTAGCGGGTAGTGGGTATCGTCAACAATATATAGATTTGTTTCAAATTATTTACCGTCGCCTCGGCTAGCTCAGTGGAAGAGCGTAAGGCTCTGAATCAGCGGTCACGGGTTCGACTCCTATCACGGGCAACCATTATTATTTTGATTTTTTTTAGTAGTTGTTTGTTGAGATCGTATATTATCTATCATGAACCCGACCCTGATACTTATTATTTGTCCATATTTTCTTACTTTAATTTGATTTCACATGAGTTTGCCTGCCCGTATAGGCCTACCACCTTCCTGGTACCAGTCAATATTACTATCAGACACTCGCACGCACGTACTGCAGTTTGTACATGTTGTAAGTGTTGTAATCGATTGATTGCAAACCCAATTGTTGGTAAAGAAATCAATCGGCTAATGTTTTTCAATATGGTCATGTGTTTTAAGCTCGCCTCCTTTCGCGTTACACACGGATTTTGGCTTTCACGACATGATTTTAACTTTACACATTTATATTTGCTTGTATACCCCCCTGATGTAGTAAAAGTATACATTTTCTGAAGGGAAATTGCATGAGGAAACCAAATATGCCATTGAAATTATAGTACGACCAAGAACTAAAATGGTATGATCGGAAATGTTCGGGAAAATATCAGAGTTTTTAATTTTTAATTTGAGGTCCATATATTTTTTATACATACCCCTATCATTATTTACTTTACATATTTGAATTCCTCATGAAATTACCCATTAGATGATATATAATTGTCAAAGTTACTACATCGGTATGGTAATTATACCGGCTAGTGAATATCTCCAATTTTTATTTTATATATTTATAGAATTTTCAGAAATATTTGTTTAAGGATGAACCCTTTCCTGATATAAACTACATTTCTGAATTCCTCTAGTTACAAGCTTTCCAAAAATGTATACTTTTGCTATCATAGGTTGAAAACTTTTTCTGTTATAGTCATTTTTATAAATCCGGTAAATTGAGGCTGATTATTCATGTTGACTGTGTACCGAATAGGAAGAAAGCTGATGTTCATGGTCTTATCCATAATTAATTAATTGATACAAATAGTTGACAAGTCTGTTGAACCACGTACTTAAAGACTACTAATTATCCTTTAAAATGGGACCAGAATGGTGTTTGTAACATTAGGGGATTACTAGTTATTGTAAAAAGAACAAAACATGGAATTATCCCCATTGAGTTTGTACAGGCGGCACCCCTTCCAGCGGCACCCCTTCCAGCACCACCCCTGGTCCCCAAACATCAAACAGCTGTATCTCCCATTCTGTAATAGCTATACCAATGCCATTTTGCAGGCAGATAGCCTGTTATCAGGGCTTTAATATGATACCAAATTTGTTGAGATAGCTTTCGTGGTTTTAAAAATATTTGAGGAAAATGACAGCATGAAACTAAAAAATGTAACGGCACCACCCTATTGGGAGGCGAGTTCATAACGCGTGACCATATAGGGTCTGGAAGGGGTGTCGCTGGAAGGGGTGCAGCCTGTACAAACTCAATGGGGATAATCCCATGCTTTGTTCTTTTTACAATATCTAGTCATCCCCTAATGTTAAAAACACAATTTTGGTCCCATTTCAAAGGTTATTTAGTAGTCTTTAAGTATATGGTTCAACAGACTTGTCAACTATTATTAACAACTAATTAAATATGGATAAGACAATGATCATCAGCTTTCTTCCTATTCGCTACACAGTAAACATAAATAATCAGCCTCAATTTACCGGATTTATAAAAATGACTATAACAGAAAAAGTGTTCAACCTATGATAGCAAAAGTATACATTTTTGGAAAGCTTGTAACTAGGGGAATTCAGAAATGCAGTTTTTATCAGGGAACGGTTCATCCTTAAACAAATATTTCTGAAAATTCTAAACATATATAAAATAAAAATTTGAGATATTCACTAGCCGGTATAATTACCATACCGACGTAGTAACTTTGACAAATATATATCACCTAATGGGTAATTTCATGAGGAATTCAAATATGTAAAACAAATAATGATAGGGGTAGGTATAAAAAATATATGGATCTCAAATTAAAAATTAAAAAACTCTGATATTTTCCGAACATTTCTGATCATACCATTTTAGTTCTTGGTCGTACTATAATTTTAATGGCATATTTGGTTTTCTCATGCAATTTCCCTTCAGAAAATGTATACTTTTACTACCTCAGGGGGGTATACAAGCACATATAAATGTGTAAAGTTAAAACCATGTCGCGAAAGCCAAAATCCGTGTGTAACGCAAAAGGAGGCGAGCTTAAAACACATGACCATAGACATTCTTGAGGCTATATCTTGGTTCTACCTCCATGTAAGCCATCCAAATGAGATCAGAAAATAAATGCACAGGCCTACCCAAATATCCTGATAATGAAACCAAATATGAATGATTCAAATCATTTTCATCAAAATCGAAGCATTATTTCACATTTGTGACGCATTCAAGCGCAATGAGTCGTATGTCGGGAATATTGATTTTGAGTTATAGGTCAAAAGAAGTGACAAATTCTCATGTTTTACATTGTTTCTCAGTTGGTATAGTGTTTGTAACTTAAAGACTAGAAGTTCAATTTTAATGGGGTTTGAACCATACTATGCTTTTAAATGATGGACAAATATCAAAATTGAAAACTGCCGACATGTGACTCATTTCGCTTGATTACATCACATTTGACCTATGTAGTGAACGTTGACCTTTTTGCTTATCAGATTGAAGATAGGTCAAACTATACTTTTCCGAAACCGATTTTTTTTTTGAATTTTACCCCTGTATTAATGTTGACCGCTCTAGTGGCTTCCGCCCAACTTTCGTAAGGGACGCCCCATGACATTGTCAACCCTTTTAGAGGACAAATCAATTGATGAACCTTACAGCTCTCCACGACTGGTCAGGGTTACCGGATTTGATTGAAGCAGGGTTGAAGTGTACATTATATCTTTTTGCAACTGATGACGTAAATAAATGGGCACCGTAATCTTCCATCACCACACTGGCGCCGTCAATCAAAATCTACCAATGATATTCAGAATTACATTATTATTATTGTTATTATCATGGCACAAAATAACATTTTCTCTAATTTATTATACATTTTTCACCTTTAGTCCAAAAATCAAAATGTTACTACATGTTTTCCCTATGCTCAACTCTCCCCATGACCAATGGCTCAACTCTCCTCATGGTGACCATTTTGTAAATAACCCAATCCTGTCCGGTGTAGAACTTTTGGTAGTTTACAATAGTTCTCTAAAATAATGGTCATATATACCCCCTTCAATACACAAATTACCGCCATTATAATCTAAGTCTTGCTATGGGAAAAAAAGACAATAAATAAATTTTAGTAAGTTACTACTTTTCGAGTTATAGTGGGTGGCTCAACTCTCCTTGTGGCTCAACTCTCCCGCATTTCCCCTACAATCCACTCCGTAATCAAATATGTCAATGATTGTCAACTGTTTCTCACAATGACTTTTTATGAAAATATAGTTGTTCATACTTGTAAGATAAATGTAGCGGAATGGACATTTCATCAGACATGCCAGAGACAATTGTACCACTAAATGATATAAAACCAATATTGGTAACATCCATTTCGTCTTGTTGGTGAACAAAAGCAAATTATTTTTGGTGCAAATATTTGTGTTTGTTATAATTTCATTTGTATTTCACCTGCGCGAAGAGGGAAACTCTCTCTTTTATTTTCCATTATATTCCTTTTTTTGTTGATTTATTTTTCATACACTACCAATTTGTAAATAAAAGGTTCCAAAAAGTCACTGAAATCTTCTCTGTTATGTCATGGTTATATGCAGTAATGGGCTAAATACAATGCAAACAAAGTTTAGAATTCGTCCACAAGAGCACGTGCCAAATTATCCTGAAATAGAGATAACCATTGGATTGAAGGGCAGAATCTTAAACAAAACGTGAAAACATCGATGACGATAATTACTTTATTCGCTTATCAAACTAGGTAAAACCATAACTGGGTCGAAAATCACGAAATTGGTATTTCGTGTTGCATTTTAAATATGATCGCTCTGTATAACACTATAACCTCACCCTTATCTACAATCTTTTTGATTTAATTTAATTTAATTCAGCCTGCGTGTCTTTTCAGCCTGTCCCGAGCAATTTGCTTGAGTCAGATCCCATTAGATCCCACGTGTCTCTATAAAGATCGACATGTAAACAAACAAACAAACAAACAAACAAACTAACAAACACACCAACAACCAACAAGCAAACATTTGTAATCAAAATTATCAGACAATTCACAGCTATTAAATGAAAACATCAAACATCCCCAAATTGTTAAAAAAGGAATGTCCTATTGGTATCATAATTATGTCATACGTTTTTTGAGAGGATTAGTATCATAGAACAATATACTATAATGTGTCTTTCATTCGTAATACAACGGAGGTTTTCATTTTTAATGTCAAAATATTGTTGTCTCAGCTGATAAAACGCTTCAGATGTCATTCTCATTTTTGTCTGAATCCAATTTCCAACGGGTGCTTTGGATATTCGCCTTGCAACCGCGAAACCCGTGAACCGCACAAATAATTTAGATACAAAATGATGATTCCACGCCCGGTATTTCAACGAAGCTGAAACAGATAATAAATGTTGATACAAGAGTATGACCGTACATGTACACGGAAAATAAGAATATCGATTCAAGGACCATTGACTTGTTCATAATGGCACAATTGGCCTTGGGGTGTACCCCGGTGTACAGCTTATTGTGGTCTCAATAATTCAATTTACGCAACGCTGAACAAGTAAAAGTAGTAGGCCTAGGCCTACATTCAAATTAAAAGCTCATTGAATTTGTCAGATAATCATTCCAAATAAAGTGAAAAGTTTCGTGTGAATCCACCAAGATTATGGGGGAACGATTAAAACAAAACCAACATTGCTAAATGTAATATGATACTAACGGAAAAAAAGGTTCCCGGTGGGATTCGAACCACAGGCCTTTCGATCACAAGTCGGATGCGCTACTGATTGAGCCACTGGCGCACTGTATAACAATATGACAACAGAAATACATTGAAATATCCTTCGTGAACATTATTCCATAAATCGGAAGTTAAAATGCTTTATATTTATAGTTTTTGTATGTTTTTAAGATGGGGTTCTCGCCCGAAAATTGATTCGAAGCTGCTTTATATTGTAACCCTGGTTTCATTGACATGAATAGACTGACTTTTCGAAACATTTCTAGACATGGATTGCGTTCATATTTGCTGTTTGTAGCCGGTCTCACTTCGGTATTATATTGCATCATGGGTTTATATTATGTGTACGCGGAGTTTCGGGTATGTAGCGAGTCATGTGACTTTTGCCCAGGGCAAACACTTGAGATCCGGAAAGGCCTTTAATACAAAAATGTAGTACACGCAGGCTGTGTAATATTAGTGATGTATTAACATTGGAATATTGTGTGGCGGGGTTTAGTAGTGCTGCACCATCGAGAACTATCGATGTATTAACTGTCAACGTACAATAGTAGCGTAGAATGGGTAAGTGAAGACATAATTGTTTAGATAAATTGTCAATGGTCAATCCGCACCCGCCTTGCCTGTCTACATGATTTTCAAACAGGTCTGTGTATTAATCTTCGACAAAAAAAGGAGCATGAGACGAATGTGTATAACTACTTCGGCCCATAAGGCCCCTTGCAGTCAAATGTGAGTTTACTGTTGCCCGCGCGCGTCCAAAAGTCACCCGCGTGATATATGTAATATTTTTAAAATATTTAATTATGTTTAAAGCTTTTTCATAAGCTTTTTAACACTTTTCTGGCGATAAAATTAGCCGATGATCCGCATTTCAATACTTCCGGGTTGGGAAAACATTTCTGGTAAGTAAAAAACTCTGCACGAAACTTGCAACTGTCGCTTATTGAAATGTGTGCATTTGAAGCATATTCGTAGGCACGGCAATTGATTACTGCGCAATCGCTTCTGCGCATGACGTCACATCAAAACATTGCCAAATATTTTTTATTTTTTTGCCGAGCGTCCGCGATTAGACTCGATCCTCATGTCTTCCTATTTTCCACACGGCCCTTGTGAGGGTGCTCAAATGTGAAGACTTGAATAAAAATACAGTAGGAGTGTGCGCTGATAAACTTGTGAATAAACATGCATAAGCTTATTCACGCACCAGCACGCCGGTAATTTCACGCGGTGTTGTACACCGCGTGACGCGATAGGGCGCACGATCATGCCTCCCCGTGGCGCAGCGTGACGATCGTTCGATCACTGCCTTTAAATTGGACCAATCGGGTGGTATTTCTGTTGTTGCTGTGTACAAATGCGCATGCTCGGTATTGGTATGCATATTCATATATGCAAAGTTCAATTCCACGTGAAAACTGCACACTTTTTGGACGTACTATTTTCCCAGTCCCTATATTTGGTCCGCCATTTTTAAAGATGGCGGCCATAAAGAGGGACGCGGGGACCCAGTTCACGATCAGCCGATCAGCCATCGAACCGCCGAACTTCTTTGGAGTTTCCTAGTGCATTCTGGGTAATATTTCAGGTTTGTTTATGATCGCCATCTTTAAAATTCTTCGAGCTAGCGTAACGAATTTTTTTTACAAACATCGAATATCTCATTAATATTCAAAATAGGGATGCAAACTCCTTTATAAAAGAAACAGAATGCAAAGCCAAGGCAGTAGGTGGTGGTAGGACATTATTAACAGCATTTGCATTGTATTCGTACCTTGGATAATAGTTAACAACGCCGACAATATATTAAATCAGGTGACTTTACCCCCCAAAATATTACAATATTAATATTAAATAGTCACCTCGTCCTGCTTTTCAAAAACGCAACAGTAAACTCACATTTGACTGCAAGGGACCTAACATACTTCACACAGCTGCGATTCTCTTTGGTATGAACTCGCCTCCCAATATAGGGTGGTGCTGTTACACTTTTTAGTTTCATGCCCGGGGTTTCATGCTGTCATATTCCTTAAATATTGTTAATACCATAAAAGCGATCTCAACAAATTTGATATCATTTTAAAGCCCTAATAACAAGCTATCTGCCTGTAAAATGGCATTGGTATAGCTAAGAAGGGGAGATACAGCTGTTTGAAGTTTGGAGACCAGGGGTGGTGCCGGAAGGGGTGCCGCCTGTACAAACTCAACATGCTCAATGGGGATAATCCCATGCTTTGTTCTTTTACGATACGGGTCATTTTGTGATTTGACCCCAAACAAATTGCTACAAAAGATTTTTCAGCTGATTCTGCTTCCAGGTGATATCAAGAATGGCCAAAAGAAAGTCCCAAAAAATCTAACTTCCGGAAAGTGGTTATTTTCAAGATGGCGTCCAAGATGGCCGCCAACATCATAAAATGGCTATAACTCTGGTATTAATCACCCTAGAGATGTAAATTTGGTATTTATTCCTAGGTTTTAGGGTGTGATAAACCCAATCAGACTGGTTTAAGGTTTCCTAGACACTCAGGTGCACTCTACAACAAAGATGACGTCCAAGATGGCCGCCAATATCATAAAATGGCTATAACTTTGGTATTAAACACCCTTTAGAGATGTAAATGTGGTATACATTCCTAAGTTTTAGGGTGTGATAAACTCAATCAGACTGGTTTAATGTTTCCTAGACACTCAGGTGCACTCTACAACAAAGATGGCGTCCAAGATGGCGTCCAAGATGGCCGCCAATATTATGTGGCTACTCCGTTATTAATCATCCTGGGTATGTACATTTGGTGTCTATCCTTTAGGTTTTGGGGGTAATAAACTCAATCCGACTAGTTTAAATAACTCCCGACACCCAGGTGTACCATAAAACAAAGATGGCGTCCAAAATGGCCGCCGTTTATGGCAAAATGTTGATTGTTTCCTTGTTTAAAATCTAATAAAGAAACACTTAAAATAAATAGACTAGCAGTAGAGTATGTGAATTTATTTGATATCCCTCATGCCATTCCCAACATCACACACTCAAAGTTCACTGTCCCCTCCCATCCTTACCATATGGGATTAAGTAAACAATCACTCATAACTAACAGGGGTTCAGTCTGATACACATTGATTTTTAGGCCAAACAAAGTGGCAGCAGAAGAAAAGCGGTCAACAATTTCTTGTATACCGCCAGCATTAGTTGAAACCATGGCAGAATCATCTAAGTACAGCTCCCTGATATATATTTCTCTCACTTTGGTTAAGGCTTTGAGTCTTGACAGATTGAACAGCTTTTCATCTGAACGAGTCCTGATGCGCACTACCTTGTCTAGGTTTGTAGCCATTGTTTTCAAAACTGCAACAAGATACAGAGCAAACAAAGTTGGAGCAAGGCTTCACTAACATTTCCTCCAATGGGCACCTTTCCAAACATATCCTCATGAAACAACTCGATCATTGTCTATCTGGGCATTCGTATACTTTGAGCACCTCCCACAGAGTTTTTCGGTCCACCGTATCAAACACGCCTTGGAGAAATCAACAAAGACTACCATACAATACTGCTGTTCTACAGCCTTCTTCTGAAGTTGCCTCAAAGTGAAAATCATGTCATCGGTTGCTCTTATCAGCCCTAAAGCCACACTGCCTCTCAGGAAGTACCTCTTCTGCGATAATTTTAAGCCGGTTGAGGATTATTTTTGCCATGATTTTGCCAGTTATGAACAGTCACTTTTGTCACCCTTGTTCTTGTAAATGGTAACGATCATTGCGTCTTTAAAGTCCTGAGGGAAACATTCGCTTTGCCAGCAAGCATTAAATAGGTCTAGTAATTCAGTCTTTAGTACATCTGATGATATGCCATCTTGCCCTGGTGTTTTACCACTTCTGGTATCATTCACAGCCTGATCAAGTTCATCCATAGTGATATGTTCACATGGCTCCTCTTTTGTTGCTATAGTAGTGAGCCCTTGACAAGCTTTGTGGTCAGCTAGCTGCACCTTGTTGTTTTAGTAGAGCACAGAAGTGTTCCCTCCAACGCTCAGTGATATCATTCAAATTGGTGCACAGCTTGCTCCCATTTTCAGTTTTCACTAGGGCCACTGTATTTACTTCTTGCATGGTCCGAAGATAGTTTTTAGACCTGAGAAGAGCCCATGAGTGTCATTTCTGCTCGACATTGCTTCAAGCTCAGCTGGGGTTTTTATTCCACCATTTGTCCTTCAAAGCTCCGATCTCATTTTGAACTTTAGATTTGATGTTCTTCCGTTACTTAAATGATCCAACAATGCTTGAATTCTGTCATCTTGTTCTTGGAACCAGTCAGGATTTTGTTTCGTTTACGATGACCAAGTATTTCGATAGCGGTTGAGAAGATGGATTCTCTAAGGAGTTTCCACTGTTCTTCAACATAATTTGGATCTGAGATGATTTTGTTGCCTTGGAGAGATTTTGTCATTACTGTTTCAAGTTTCCTTTTGTGTTCTTCATCTTTCAACTTATTGACATCTAATTTCTTGGGTGCATTGCTAGGAGACGGAGTCTGATTTGGGAACGTACCATGTACAGGGTGTCTCAAAAAAAACCGTGCACGTGTTTACCCAACGTATTGACTATGAACTTCCAGAATTTGGTGTAACAATTGTATACATATTGATAGACCAAACACTTAGCTTTTATATGCCGTTTATTTCAACTAATTTGGTTTTGTCAATCCTGAGATATGATCAATTAACTAAAGCTACCTAAAATCGAAGTTGTGCCACTTTTACGGAAAGAATGCTTAAGATAAGCATTAAAACCCTCGTCCTCTTAAGGGAGGGTGATCGCCGATTGCGCTAGAACGCAAAAAACAGTGACCTAGGGCGTCTAGGTGATCGCTTTTACATTCCCTGCGCTCATTTTGACGAAAACAAATTGAGGCTGCCACCTTACCCAGGGGTAGGGTATGCCGTCAAAGTCCGATAGTAGGGGGTGGTTGCCACCTTACAATTTTTTTTTTAAATCGCCATTTTGAAAAATATTTTTATTGTGTATTCCTGAAATATTTTAGCATGGGCCTATGTTAGAAACAACATTTCCATCACTTATAAGCAAAAAACCGGGTGAAATTCCGATATTTAGAACTTTTTTGGCGAAGATTTCTATGATATTTCACTGTCCAGCGAATACGGCGGGATTTTGAGGTCGGCCATGTTTGGTGACGTCATTGTGACGTCATGCGTGGAATGTTTGTACTTGTTTTAGTATGTATGGATAGAGGGAACCTGTAGCTATAACATGGTACCAAAATAAGCATACTCTGCATTTCGGATTGGATTTTTGTAGAGGGTGGTAACCCCGGTGGTAACAACCCCCTCTCCGGAGTAACCCTTTCTATTCATTGCAAACTGTAAAGTGGCACAACGTCGACTTTAGATAGCTTTAGTTAATTGGTCATATCTCAAGATTGACAAAATCAAATCAGATGAAATAAACGGAATATGAAAGCTAACCGTTATGGCTATCAATATGTATACAAATGTTACACCAAATTATAAAAGTTCATGGTCAATAAGCTGGGTAAACACGTGCACGGGTTTTTTTGAGACACCCTGTAGTGGTCAGTTGAGCATTCTGTTCCCCTCGTTGCTTTTGTTAATAAGACATCAGCAAGATCTGTCCTACGAGTTACAATGTAGTCAAGTAAATGAAAATGCTTTGACCGAGGGTGCATCCAAGTGAAAAAATTCTTCTCTGGTTGAAAGAAAATTATTGGCATCACACTTAAATTTCTTTCCATGAAGAAATTCAACAGAAGGTCACCATTAGTGTGTTTTTTCCTTTGCCAAATTTTCCAATTACACTTTCATAGGTACTATGATTTTTGCCAATCCTCGCATTAAAGCCACCCCCCCCCCCCCCCCCCCCCCCCCCCAGAATAAGCAGTTTGTTCGCCCTGTGTACATCATCAACTACTTTAGACAGCTCTTGGTAAAAGGACTCCTTTTCTTCATCCGCATATAACATGGTTGGTGCACATACATGTACATTGATAATACTTAATTTAGAAACGGTCCTTTCCAACGGGAACACGTAATTGTATGAGACGTTCGGATATTCCTGTGAGAAGTGTTGGTATTTTATTAGCACTTTTATTAAAGATGGCAAATTCTGCATCCCTTCTTCCATTGGGTTCCCAATCCAGTAGAAAGCATGAGTGCTTTCTTCAATCTGACCTTGTCCTTCGATCCTTTATGTCTCTTGTAAAGCGACAATATCAATGTTGTATCTTGTCAACTCCTTGGTTATCAAAGCAGTTCTTCTTTCTGGTATTGAGTCATTATCTAGCATTGTTCGCACATTCCACGTGGCAACAGTTAGTTTTACTTTTGTTTGTATTTTTACCGCTGTCACAAAGACCGCAGCTGGCCACGGTGAACCAGTCTGGTTATTGATCTGAGCAAGCGTTCTTTACCCAACCTTTTCTAGGGGCTTCCCCTTCCGAGGCAGGCAGTGCTATCCCTGAAGAGGGCTGCCTGGACACTCACGCAGCTGCCTCTTCTCTGTTGTTGCTCAGAAGATTCAACAATGTTGCGACCATCTTGAGTGTGCATTGGATTTTTAACAAGGAAAACAATAAATTTGGCCAAAATGGCAGCCATTTTGGACGCCATATTTGTTTTAGAGTGCTCCTGAGTGTCTAGGAAACTTTAAACCAATCATTGAGTTTATTACCCCTAAAATCTAGGAATAGATACCAAATTTACATCTCTAGGGTGATTAATACTTTTCAGAGTTATAGCCATTTTATGATATTGGCGGCCATCTTGGACGCCATCTTTGTTGTAGAGTGCACCCGAGTGTCTAGTAAACTTTAAACCAGTCTGATTGAGTTTATCACACCCTAAAACCTAGGAATAGATACCAAAATTACATATCTAGGGTGATTAATACTTTTCAGAGTTATAGCCATTTTATGATATTGGCGGCCATCTTGGACGCCATCTTTGTTGTAGAGTGCACCCGAGTGTCTAGGAAACTTTAAACCAGTCTGATTGAGTTTATCACACCCTAAAACCTAGGAATAGATACCAAATTTACATCTCTAGGGTGATTAATACTTTTCAGAGTTATAGCCGTTTTATGATATTGGCGGCCATCTTGGACGCCATCTTTGTTTGTTGTGGAGTGCACCCGAGTGTCTAGTAAACTTTAAACCAGTCTGATTGAGTTTATCACACCCTAAAACCTAGGAATAGATACCAAATTTACATTTCTAGGGTGATTAATACTTTTCAGAGTTATAGCCATTTTATGATATTGGCGGCCATCTTTGTTGTAGAGTGCACCCGAGTGTCTAGAAAACTTTAAACCAGTTTGATTGAATTTATCACATCCTAAAACCTAGGAATATATACCAATTGTACACCTCTAGAGTGATTAATACCAGAGTTATAGCCATTTTATGATATTGGCGGCCATCTTGGACGCCATCTTCGTTGTAGAGTGCATCTAATTGTCTAGGAAACTTTAAACCAGTCTGATTGAGTTTATCACACTCCAAAACCAGGAATAAATACCAAATTTACATCTCTAGGGTGATTAATACCAGGGTTATAGCCATTTTATGATGTTTGCGGCCATCTTGGACGCCATCTTGAAAATAACCCCTTTCCGGAAGTTAGATTTTTGGGACTTTCTTGTGGCCATTCCTGATATCACCTAGAAGCAGAATCAGTTGAAAAACCTTTTGTAGCAATTTGTTTGCGGTTGAGGTGTTTTTTATCACAAAATGACCCGCTTACCCCTGATGTTACAAACACCATTCTGGTCCCATTTTAAAGGATATTTAGTAGTTTTAAGTATGTGGTTCAACAGACTTGTCAACTATTTGTAACAACTACTTAATTATGGATAAGACCATGCTACACAGTACAGTCAACATGAATAATCAGCCTCAATTTACCGGATTTATAATGACTATAACAGAAAAAGTGTTCAACCTATGATAACAAAAGTATACATTTTTGGAAAGCTTGTAACTAGAGGAATTCAGAAAAGCAGTTTAGATCAGGGAAGGGTACATCCTTAAAAAATATTTCTGAAAATTCTTGAAATATATAAAATAAAAATTGGAGATATTCATTAGCCGGTATAATTATTACCTTACCGTCGTAGTAACCTTTGACAATTATATATCATCTGATGGGGAATTTGATGAGGAATTCAAATATGTAAAGTAAATAATGATAGGGTCCGGGTAGGTATAAAAAATATATGGATCTCAAATTAAAAAAATTAAAAATCGGATATTTTCCCGAACATTATGAATCATGCCATTTTAGTCCTTGGTCGTACTATAATTTCAATGGCATATTTGGTTTCCTCATGCAATTTCCCTTCAGAAAATGTATACTTTTACTACCTCGGGGGGGCGGGGGGGTATACAAGCAAATATAAAATGAGAGTAAAGTAGCCAAAAAAAATATGATTTTGTTCACATTTTCAGAAAGTAGATGTCCTCAGGTTTAAAATGACACCAAAGTTGTCATAATAGGTCATTCCAAAGTGAAATTATGATAAATTGAAGTTAATCACCGCTGAATTATTGAATTGGAAAAAAGGCCTTCAAAGTCAGTGAAGCTTATCGTGACTTGGCTCTCCAAAATATTCTGTCAAAACTTAATCGAAAGATTGTTTATGCCTAAGACCTCTTATTAAACGGCCTGTCATTGGTTCATTTGGGAATATACAGGGTTCAAACTCCTAATAAATAAACAAATTTATAAATAAATATGCCTATTGAATGAATATTATAAATAAAGTAAATAAAAAAGATGAATACAAAATAAAAATACATAGGCCTACACATTTAATAAATCGATTGATTAATGTCAATACCATACTGTAGTTCATAGAAATTGACATAAATGATTTTATTAAAGTCACTGAAGTTATTAAAATCATTTTTTGAAGAAAGAAAAAAATAGGGAAAAAATAGGAATTACGGGAATCGAACCCGTTATTCACATTTACAAAAGCCAGGATCACAGTAGCACGCCACAGAGATTTGACGCTAGAATTGTGATATTTTTATTATTTAACCATTGATCCATTTATTTAAAACGAACGGATTTGGATCGTGAAATGTTTGCCATTTTTATATCATTTTGTATGTTACTCTCGCACAAATGTGTTTATAATGTAATTATGGTCCTTATTTTTGAAAGAATGGTAATAAACCTTGACATTTTCGAACACGAAAAATGGCGTCATATTCACAGATTTCATGGCTCTACTGGACGTGGTGTGTCGTGCCATAGACGTGTTGCATTATTCATGTTATTTAAATCAACGCTTGACGTAGCGACTGACGACACAGTTTTATAATTCTACGGAACACATTCGCGTCAATATGATTGCTGTTTGTACACACATTTGACGCATGCGACAATTAATTTTGTAAGGGGACGATGCTGATAATTGTGGATATTTACCTCGCTAGTTACTATGCTGGTGTTACTCGCCAGTTTTAACTGGCGAGTAACACCTCTAAGAGTTAAGAATTACATCGTTAGAAAGGTACGCTACAGTTAGAGCATAACTACTATGGAGGTAGCTTACCTCCCTACTAAGTTACAGTTTGGTGCACTCGGCCGATAATGTGTTCTTATGGCTTTTGTCAGATACCAATGATATAATGCCATTTTGAATTTAAATGAGTTTCCTACATGTAGTTCAATAATTAGGTTGGTAATTCAACGTATCAACCTGTGATAATCTGCTATCACGTTTATGCATGAACAATTTGTTCGTGACTGTTATTCTCAAATACAATGAGCCGTTTTAAAACAATTACGTTGTTATGCCTTTTTATTTAAGATACAATATACACTTAATATTTTAGGGACCGTTCATTATTTATGGTGGAGGGGGGGGGGGGGGGACACTCGTATGTCAAAACTACCTACCCCCCCCCCCCCCCCTACAGCTGAAACTGAAAATTACATGCCCCCTGCTTACCAGTAGCTTTTTACACAACTACCCCCCCCCCCCCCCCCGAAATTATATCACACTTTTATGCCCCTAAAGTCCTAAAGGAAAATGCCTTAGATGATATATGTGTATTTCACACATAACTGTAAAATATAATAACTAGTTTGACAAAAATAAAAAGATAAATAGAACAGAATATAAACATTTTTAGCGTGCTCTTTGGTCAATGTGCGTAGGGGGCATTGAATACGGTAATGAGGTTTTTTGATTTCTGCATGTTCGAACGAAATAGGGCCGAAATTCGGATGGATATAGTCGCCGTGAAGTTGGTTCTCGTCTGCTATGCTATGAGTAAAACATAAACCGAGAAGCTGCGTCTATGGAAGCATAAGTGTGTCATTTCCGCCTTAACCCCAGATAAGGGACCTAAACCCCAGATAAGGCCGCCTTATCTGGGGTTAACGATCCTTATCTAGGGATAAGGATCGTTAACCCCAGATAAGGTGCCTTATCCCTAGTTAACGCTCCTTATCTGGGGATAATCATCGTTAACCCAAGATAAGGCCGCCTTATCTGGGGTTTACGATCCTTATCCCTAGATAAGGATCGTTAACCCAGATAAGGCGCCTATCCCTAGTTTACGCTCCTTATCTGGGGATAAGGATCGTTAACCCCAGATAAGGCCGCCTTATCTGGGGTTTACGATCCTTATATAGGGATAAGGATCGTTAACCCCAGATAAGGCGCCTTATCCCTAGTTAACGCTCCTTATCTGGGGATAAGGATCGTTAACCCCAGATAAGGCCCGCCTTATCTGGGGTTAAGGCGGGAAATGACACACTTGTGCTGCATTTGTGTATCATAGGAGCGTTAACCCCAGATAAGGCGGCCTTATCTGGGGTTTACGATCCTTATCTGGGGATAAGGATCGTTAACCCCAGATAAGGCGCCTTATCCCTAGTTAACGATCCTTATCTGGGGATAAGGATCGTTAACCCCAGATAAGGCCGCCTTATCTGGGGTTAACGCTCCTTATCTAGGGATAAGGATCGTTAACCCCAGATAAGGTGCCTTATCCCTAGTTAACGCTCCTTATCTGGGGATAAGCATCGTTAACCCCAGATAAGGCGCCTTATTCCTAGTTGACGATCCTTATATGGGGATAAGGAGCGTTAACCCCAGATAAGGCCGCCTTATCTGGGGTTAAGGCGGGAAATGACACACTTGTGCTGCATTTGTGTATCATAGGAGCGTTAACCCCAGATAAGGCGGCCTTATCCCTAGTTAACGATCCTTATCTGGGGATAAGGATCGTTAACCCCAGATAAGACCGCCTTATCCCTAGTTAACGATCCTTATCTAGGGATAAGGATCGTTAACCCCAGATAAGGTGCCTTATCCCTAGTTAACGCTCCTTATCTGGGGATAAGCATTGTTAATCCCAGAAAAGGCCGCCTTATCTGGGGTTTACGATCCTTATCCCTAGATAAGGATCGTTAACCCCAGATAAGGCGCCTTATCCCTAGTTTACGCTCCTTATCTGGGGATAAGGATCGTTAATCCCAGATAAGGCTGCCTTATCTGGGGTTTACGATCCTTATCTAGGGATAAGGATCGTTAACCCCAGATAAGGCGCCTTATCCCTAGTTAACGTTCCTTATCTGGGGATAAGGATCGTTAACCCCAGATAAGGCCCGCCTTATCTGGGGTTTAGGTCCCTTATCTGGGGTTAAGGCGGAAATGACACACTTATGCTTCCATATGCGTCGGCATTAAATAATATAAATAATAATTTCAAAAATGAGAAAATGCCGTGATCTTAAAGTATTTCATTCAGACCTTGAACTCCTTGGTTGTTAAAGGGGCACTGAGAGATCCAAAAAGTTGAAACTCTACCACTCTACATACATTTCCATCGTCATTCAAATTCACTTATTGGTGAGCGCTGTTTGTGTTTTTAACACTCTTCTTGTTATTTTAGGTTTCAATAGAGCGAGACCCATATTTTAATAATTACCAATAACATCTAGGCTTTGATGCTTATATTAGTGAGCGCTGTTTGTGTTTTAATACTCTTCTTGTTATTTTAGGTCTCAATAGAGCGAGACCCATATTTTAATAATTACCAATAACATCTAGGCTTTGATGCTTATAACCCGATCTCTTTTAAGGGAAGCCATCCCGGTTGGCGGTTGGTATCATGAAGAGCAACCACCGATTCCCTTACAACACGGGGACGCCTTGTCTTCCTTCCTTCCTGGGCTTCATTCTAACATTTCGCGAGGGTTTGAAGCTATTTGAAGGCCTAAATTAACTATTTTGTTAATGTTAAAATAAAGGAATTCTGATTACCAAAGCACGCAAGATTTACTGTTAAGGAAACCTGTTTCTCGACACGATGTTTCCCTGTTGTAAACAATTGTAAATTTTGATTTTTATAATCAACACGGACCATGGTGTTTGCTAAGAGGACTATAAAATGTAATTGTAAATAATAGTAAGTACTTTTATTTATTAAGAGTATAAGTATGTAGTCTAAAAATAGATTGGTTTTGAAAAGTGCGTAATTTTTGTGCAAAAACACGGCACATGGCCGAGTGCACCAATGGCGACTCGTAGCTGAAAAATAGCGCTACCTCGCTAGTAACTCAGGCATAACCCAAAATGTTGAGAGCACCAAACTGGAGTAACCTGGCGAGTAATTTACGCTAAATCTTATACCTGACCGGACCCAAGAGTAAGTTGGGGCATAACGTGTTATGCCACAAGTCAATCGATGTAGCAGTGGCGTAAATTTGTTGTGGACATTGGAGAGAGGATGATTCGCTGATGCGGCAGAACCAATTGCGCTTGCATGCACAGGGGGTGTCTATCTGAGGTGGG
The DNA here is from genome assembly GCA_035610835.1 of Ophiura sarsii. NCBI lineage: Eukaryota > Metazoa > Echinodermata > Ophiuroidea > Amphilepidida > Ophiuridae > Ophiura > Ophiura sarsii. The sequence continues at coordinate 56,908,066 of CM069441.1, forward strand.
ATGTGACCCTCATAAGCTGAAAGATTTTTTTTGATTTTTGAAACCCCATTCATGCAATTTGGTGAATACTTGTCAAAATTTAGATCAACTCCTTTTGCCCATTCAAACACTTATCGCACCGATTGTGGGTCATATTTTGACCAAAATGTACTAACTGTCCAAGGATTTTAAATAATGACTAAATAAATAAATAAATAAACTTATTATTGTTTTATTAATTAAAAACTGATAAAGCAAAAGTTTCAACATTAATGTGAGTGGAAGGGTAGAAGAACAAAAAAAGAAAGCATATCGTGCCGTGCGTGGGGATCGAGCCGGGATTCTGTGATTTACAATCGAAGGACAAGGCATCCAAGCCACGGAAGTATTTGTGTTAACAGTCTCTGCCTCTAAGGGCGTGGTGATTCATGGGTCCTCAGATCAACTTTTTTTTAAAAACTAGTGATACATTACCATAACATTATACTACTGCCAAATTTTAAAATTCCTAAAAGTTTTGGTTCGGTCTTAAAAAATCACCGAAATTTTAGGAACAAATCCCAGTAAAATGATTACTACGTTCCCGATAAGTATAACTATGTGCACCATGCACATCCCAACGAAAGGAAAACATATTTTGAAACCTCCAGTTGGGTACACACCAAAAGAGAAACAAAATCATTGGGATCTTGTTGGCGCGTCACATAATACGCTGACCTTGAAACCGTGACGAACAGCGTTCTTAGCAGTTTTTGACGCACCAACAAGATCCCATTACATAAACAAGTTCATATGGAAGAACTCAGAGACATATTCAAAAGTAAAAATTTTTGGGATCTCGTTGGCGCACGGAGATAATCCAGGTCAAAGGTCAAGTTTTACCATTTTGAGCCATTTTCGCACCTCCGTAAATCCGTGCGCCATCTTTAAAACACCTTGGAAATGACTTGCAAAGATGGTTTACCTTGAATAAAAAATGAAGAAACTGGTTTGGGATCTCAGATTAATGATTTTTTACAAATTTGCTTAAAGGGGCGTGTACATCTCAAGTGTTTGTCCTGGACAAAAATCACATGACTCCCTACGTATCTGAGTCTCCGTGTTTCCATGTAATAATACCCATGGTGCAATAGATTTGCCGCGCCGAATTCCAATCGAAAAAACGTAATGGCCAACATTTTATGTACGAACGAAATACTAAGGTGTCTAGAATCGTTTCGAAAAGTAGTGTTATGCATTATAATGAAATCAGAATTACAATCTCCTTCAGCATATAATCAACTTTTGGGCGATAATCCTATGTTAAAAACGCACAACAATCGAAATATAAAGCATTTTAGCCCGCATTTTTGCCCCGATTCATGTGATATTCGTATTTTGAACTTTATGTATTTTATTTTCTAAATATCTATGTGTAGTCTTCATTAGCTCAGTCGGCAAAGCGCCGGCTTCATAATCATGAGGTCAGTGGTTCGAATCCTAGGATTGTTATACTTTTTTCTGTTTGTTATTTACACTTTATTTTTAGAAATTGACAGGATTGCATATCGTTCGCAATATTTATTGAATGTTGAATGATATTTTTTCTTCTTTTGCAATTTCACTGCGATAAAGAATACCCTATAAATATATTGTGTTGACTATTCCGTTCAATTGAACTATGGAGACCCTAGCTAGTCTATCAATGAACATGATTTGCAAAGGCCAATTGTTATGTAAATAAGAAGCCAATCGGCTAATATGTCCTTGAATCGATTTTCTTATTTCCTATACGACCGATATTTGTATTTGCTGATTTGCTCCAAACTTTAAAAAAAAGAGAGTGGTACCTTCAAAAATACGTTACGCGGTTCACGGCTTTCACGGCCTGGTGTGAGCGACTGTATTTTGGCGTGGATTTGATACCGTGCTCAGTGGCGAACCCAGGGGTCCAGGGGCCGGTGCCCCCCTGAAATATCCCCGTCGGTAAACTTGAGCTTCCGTCGGTACAGTCAGATGCCAACGTTGAGTGAGTCTATTGTATACGAAGAGAATTTATTTTCCCCTTGAAAAGCGGATGTCGATATCGTGCAATTCAATTTATGCCAAAATGTCAGCCTTATACAATGACAACATTAAGGCATTTAAATGTGGTTCAACGTCATGTGACTAGGGGGATATTTCCCGTGGCGCTGACCCCTGTCTCATTAAAAGCTTTAAATTAATAACCTTCCACGATCATCAATTTATTGCTCTTTACATTGAATCCAAACCTAGCTTGCAGCGACACCGTTTTCACATTTAAAATACAATTTAGAAACTGGGTTCAATTTGGCTACATTTCGTCGAATACTCAATAGTTCACCACTAGTTCATTATTATAGAGAACACATAGACATGTCAGTAAGTAGTTATGGCCGAGCGGTTACGAATATGGACTAGTAATCTAATAGATTCTCCCCTCCTCGGTTCGAATCCTGCTGAATACCTTTTTTTAGAAAAAAGATTTAGTCTCTGTGTGTTTGGAAAATGGCGTATATTTTTACCGTAGGTGAATAAAAGTCGTGGCCCTGACCCCTGTCCAAAAATGTATTACAAATAAATATATTTTTGATCAAGTTTAATACGTTAGGAACATTTCTTGTGCATAAAGTTTTTGCTATGACGTCTAAAAATCATCAAAAATACGATGTTTACGATCGCATTGAAAATGCATCTTTATCGACTCAAAGATAGTAACAAAAATCGTGTTTTTTATTAAATCGGAAATGACATCTTACATAAATAGGACTTCCCCTTCAAAATGAGCCTAAGATGATCAAAAATTGATGGAGGCAATCCTTCACAATCGCGAGTTGTAAATGATCCGATTTTTATTTGGTTTTTTTTTTGAAATCTTACTTCACTGGCGGCCTGGGCGAACATAGACGGTATTATCATGCCTTGACTTCTGACTGGGTAGATTTGCGATTTCTACCAGGCGATTTTTTTCAGCTATTGTTGACAATGCCATCGCTACCCCCACTTTTCAATATTTCAGCTACTGACAAGAAGAAGAAAATTGGGTCATTTTTGCGATTTTTTTGTCGGTACATCATGACTTTCGTAACTATCCCCCCCCCCCCCCCCCCACCCCCAGTTTCCAAAAGCTGGGTACGCCACTGACTGAGTGCTGAACTCATCATGTTCATTGCTGCTGCGAGCATCTTACTATAAATCTGTGTGGGGGTGTGTGTGTTTGTTATCCTTATGTCTCCGTTAGTTTTGATCAAAGTGGCGCATAATTTGCATGCAATATCGAGGAAATAACGGTGTGTTAAAGTTTATTCCAGTGAAATTGGTTAACAATTTGCTCCAAAAACAGCAAATCACCTCTCAGATTTGGCTCATAAATGCCACTAGAATTGAACAACATTGTGCGTTGCGCGTACTGCCGCGTAATCATACCGTGGTATCGCGTTGCGTGTCGCGTTGCGTGTCGCGTTTGCGCAAATGCTAACTGCTAGCTTCACTGTCTATAATCACTGTCATAATGGTATAATGATATATTACTAAATTCAAGCTATTTCACACGAGCATGTTTCGTCGTTGTTCGCGGAGCTGCGTCCAGATGCCTGAAATGTGCTAACTAACGTGCGTGACGATATCACGATTGACGCGCGGTCATTTTTTGAATGTGCCCGGTACGCACCTCTGGGTTTACGCACATACGAATGCACACAAGTTCGCACACATAGAATGGAGTTGACCATAGCATGACACTGACTATACGCTACTTGTACGCAATCCTATTTCAAAATAAAAACAAGGTTCTCCCCTAGTATCAGCGGGCCCAACCGATATTTTAAACCAGCTAATATGCATAAAAATAATATAATTTATTAATATGCACCGAACGCATTGTCAGCTATAACTTGAATTTCATTTAATTCAAATTGGTCATTTCAAACGGGAGATATGTGCACTTTTCCAAGGTACCTCTATGAATGCAAAAGTTTAACTCACGCATTTTGAAATGTCAATCAATGGCGTTTTGGTATTCACAATGCCTACAATGGACAATGGGGTATATTTGGAACACTTTCATGTATAAATTCAAGTATAAAGAAGTAGCTAGTGTACCCATATATGCAATGAAGACATTGGTTAATTTTTAACAAAAGTATTTGTCGTGATTTTCTAAAAACGGGACCTGAATATTTTGACTCACCCTGTATACAAACCAACATCAGATTTGTATTTAGAGAATAAAATATAGTTCTAATACTATATACGATGGTTTTATAATGTAAAGGCTGTACCATGGAGTCGTATATAGCAAAACAGCTAAGAACTATGTTTGATTCTTATTCATATTTAGATTATTGGTTATTTTGGTCTTTAATCAGTTTGTTAGATTTATTTTAACAACAAAAATAATAATCAAACAACATTATTATAGGCTATATGAGGTTCAAAAAATTTAGCACGGTCAAAAAAAATCGCACAGTACATGTACTATTTTGCCTTTTTTGGACTATTTGGGCTGAATATACCAATATATAACCGCCCGCCATCTCGGTCTTTTATCATTATTTTCCGATTTTTCATTTTTTTCCTCCTTTTTATTTTTTTTAGAGGGGCTGGGGGCGGGGGCACAAATGGGTTTTTTTCTGTCAGGGGTGGGCATTTCCCCCCCCCCCTGAGCTACGCCACTGGCGTCATCGCGTTAGCGTCCCCTACACAAAGTCGCCGCCGTATGCGTTGTGGGTATAACGCAGCGATGACAGGTGCGTGTGTGCTAAATAACGCGATTAATTTGAAGCAGGATGTTGGAAAACAGCTGGATTCGCCGATTTTATAAAGGGGGAAATTTGTTGTTGTTTGTTTAAAATTAATCTAACAAACTGCGTTATTTTATGATAAAAGATCAAAATAACTAATAACTAATAAACTAAATATTAGAATGAGAATAAAACATAGTTCTTAGCTGTTTTGCTATAGACGATGGTCTTATAATGTATAGGCTGTACCATATTTGTGTCGTCGTGTATAGACGCCTGCGGCGACCATACACGACTCCAAATATGGTACAGCCTATACACTATAAGACCATCGTCTATAGCAAAACAGCTAAGAACTATGTTTTATTCTCTAAACGTACAACAACTTTCCCCCTTTATAAAATCGGCGAATCCATCGAGCTGTTTACCAACTTCTTGCTTCGAATTAATTGCGTTCTTTAGCACACGCGCATATGGCAACGCTGGGTTACACGCACAACGCATACGCCGGCGACTTTGTGTAGGGGGCGCTAACGCAATGATCATGCGCACTGAATGTATCATTATTCAAACGAATCAAGCCCCGCCCTAAATGTCTCATAATATAAACTGCTCACAAAAAGTATCGAAACACTTAGAAATGATCCAATATATAGCGGCTCGAAAGGGTATGCATTAATCGAAGCAAATCACCAAGTGTATAATATTGTTCTGCGTACTTTGACACCTCGATCGATGAGATACGATGTTGCGGAGCGGAGTTATTGTCATTTCGATGGCCGTGGGTCCAGTTTCAAAAGTGACAATCATCCTATAGAAAGAGGTTTGCATTACTGTTTGGAATGATCAAATTCGTGATTTTCAATAGGGATGAGTGTCACTTTGGAAAGTGGACCCACGATCATTGAAATGACAATAACTCCGCCCCGCAACATCGTATCTCAACGATCGAGGTGTCAAAATACGCAGAACAAAATTATGCACTAGGTTATTTGCTTCGATTAATGCAAACCCTTTCGAGCCGTTATGTATTGGATCATTTCTAAGTGTTTCGATACTTTTTGTGAGCAGTTTATATTGCGTATCGGATGAAAATCAGCAATAAAACACCAATCACAGTCCAGTGACATCCAAAACCACACCCACTGTAAACATGGTAATGAATCTACAATATTGCAATGAAATCAAAGTAAAACAAAGTACACCCTAACACATAAAGAAGTTCGTCACACTTAAGTGATGTGTGACGATCCATTTTTACTCTTCAAATTAAAGGATGTTAATGATTTGAACAACCATAACGAACAACAGTTTATAACAGACGGGAACAATAGCAGACAAGGCATTGAGAGACTATTTATGTTTCTTTCAAACAAGTTTAAAACTTTCCACGCGGCTATTTTAGTTTTACCACACAAAACAGATGTTTCAAAAGCCTTTCCGAAATTTCAAGTAATCTCAAGAATTAGTGAATCAATACAAGGTATATTTGTACTTATTTTAATGTATTTCTTGTGGTGATTCCAAATATGGTGATGGAAATTCAATCATTTTGACATTTTTGAAACATTTTGTTCGGTTCATAGACGCCTGCCGCGTGGAAAGTGTTAACACACACACCCCCACCCTTTTGTACTTTGCCAAAGAGGTGAAATAATTCCGATATTCGTGATCGTAGCATTTTAATGAAATGGTTATGTCAAAGATGATGAAAAAACCTGGACCTGAATCTCATTGATTTTAATGATGGGCATCGATGGGTAGGCGCAGCCTACTATATCATTTTGGGACAGCCTGTATATGAATAAATGCACCAAATTGGAAATTGGACAATTTGCGCATTTGACATTGAAATGTTCTCTGAATACGTTTCATTTATTTAGTGTTAGCATACAACTGAAGATTTTGAACACTTTGGAGTACGTCTCAATTGTATTTAGTTAGCATAAAACTGAAGTTTTGTTGACAATTTGTTTTTGCAAAAGCCGCATGAATATAAAAAATGAAATCTGAAAAATTATCAGCACGTGTTTACCATGTTGAATCAATGTGTCTTATTTAAGTTATGCGATCAAACATTTTAGCTCATATGGCCATGGGGCCTCAGATATTTTTTTTATTTTTTTGAATTATTTCACTGAAGTTTAAAAGGGTATCAAAAGAACGTGTTTAGATATATAGATAGATGGATATATTAATGGAACGATATATTGGTTCAAACGGTCTTTGTATAATTATATGAACAAAACAATAAATGAGCATTTTTAGATGGTTTCAGCTTATTTTACAACTTATAGAGCCACTTTTTGGCGCATCCGTTACGTCGGTAGCCTCAATTATGTTGAGATTTGACATAAAACTATAGTCGGCATACCCACTTATTTAGTCCAGGCCCGTAAGAAGGGGGGGGGGGGGCGATGGGGGCGATGGTGGCGATCGCCCCCCCCCCCCCCCTTTGAAAATCTTCCCCGGAAAATTTGTACACAGATGAAAAAATTTCGCGCGCATTTGTCTTCCCAAAATGCAATATTCTTTGCTACAAGCTTGTTTAGAGCCAACCTGTACCTCGATCGTGCACAAAATAGGTGCAAATTCGAAAATTTTCGCACGCTACACGCGCATAATTGACTCACAAAAATCTTCCGGTGATTTTTTTTGTTTTGAAAACGCCCCCCCCCCCCCCCCCCCCCCCCCTTTGAAAAAAGTGTCTTACGGCCCTGTAGTCTCATAGTGGCACAATACAAATATTGGGTTATGATGTGCTCAGGACCGGGAGTCAAGACGAGAGAGATTTAGGACAGCGGACAGCATTTTATAATTGCGCTCTTGCAGCGATGAGCATGATGAGTTCAGCACGGTATCAAATCTACGCCAAAATACTGTCGCCCATACCAGGCCGCGTAAGCCGTGAACTGCGTAATGTATTTTTGAAGATACAACTCTCTTTTTTGAAGATTGGAGCAAATTACAAATATCTGTGTTGAAGAACTAAAAAAAATCGATTCAAGGATATAAGCCGACTGGCTTCTTATTTACATAACAATTGGTCTTTGCAGACCATGTCCATTATAGACGTGCTAGGGACTCCATAGTTCATATGGTTCAATCAACACAGTTATATTTACAGGACATTCTTTATCATAGTGAAATTGCAAATGAAAAAAGTATTATTCAACATTCAATAAATATAGCGAACGATTATAAGCAATCCTGTTATTAAAAAAAAAAGTGTAATAACAAAAAGAAAAAGACATTTACAAGATTCGAACCACTGACCTCATGATTGTGAAGCCAGCGCTCTACCATTTGAGCTAATGAAAACTATGCATAAAACAGTTTTAAAATAAAATTAGATAGAGTTTAAAATACAAATATCACTGAAATCGGAGGGTAAAATGCTTTATATTTCGATTGTTGTGCGTTTTTATCAAAGGTTATCGCCCAAAAGTTGATTATATGCTGAAGGAGATTGTAATTCTGATTTCATTATTATGCATTGCACTTCTTTTTGAAACTATTCTAGACACAGTTCGTTCGTACAATAATTTCAACATTACCTTTTGTCGATTAAAATTCGCGGCAAATCTATTGCACCATGGGTATTATTACATGGGAATCTGGAGACTCAGATACGTAGGGAGTCATGTGATTTTTGTCCAGGACAAACACTTGAGATGTACACGCCCCTTTAAGAGCAACTTGCACTGCATGCGAGTCAGTAATAGCCCTTTGTGCATTGTCCAAGTTCTTGTAAATCAGTGCACCAACAAGATCCCATCAACTTTTTGATTTATTTGCTTAGTTTGGCCACTATTCAATAGATACCACTAGAGAAAACGTAGGGATTTTGATGGCGGTTAATTCTACATGATCGTAAAGTTGAGGTGTCATCAGCTTTATTCTCGAGCCTTTTTGGGCCATTGATCAGATTATCAGAATATCAGATTCCTTTGGTGAATTTGACATGTCATATAGGACATTGTTTTTCATGCATTTTAAACCATTCTCAACCCATTAACATTAATCTGTTGCATGATGTTTCATAAATTGCATATTATGTCTTCAGAATTCAACAACCCTGTCGAATTCGGAAGACATGACTTACATATTTTGAAATCGACATGACAGACTAACATAGATGTGTTCAGAATAGTCTAAAATGCATAGAAAACAATGTCCTATGACATGTAAAAATTCACCAAAGTAATCTGATATCCTTGGACTTAGTCTGAAATGGCTCAAAAAGGCTTGAAAATAAAGCTGATGACACCTCAATTTTGCGCTCATTTAGAATTAACCGCCATCAAATCCCAAAGTTTTTTCTAGTGGTATCTATAGAATGGTGGCCAAACTAAGCAAATAAATCAAAAAGTTTATGGGATCTAGTTGGCGCACTGATTTATAAGAGCTTGAACAATGTATGTGGGGCTATTAGTGACTCGCATGCACTGTAAGTTGACCTTAAGCAAATTTTTAAAAATCGTTTTAAAAAACAAATCTTAAAGATCCCAAGCTGGAATCTTCATTTTTGATTTAAGGTAAACCATCTTTGCAACTGGATATCATTTCCAAGGTGATGGCGCACAGGTTTACGGAGGTGCAAAAATGGCTCAAAATGGTAACATTTGACCTTTGACCTTGATTATCTCCATGCGCCAACGAAATCCCAACAATGTTTCCTTTTGAGTTCTTTCATATGCACTTGTTTATTGAATGGGATCTTGTTGGCGCATCAAATTATAAGGTCTTGAAACTGCATAAGGGCGCTGTTCGTCAAGGGTTCAAGGTCAGCGTAATATGACACGCCAACGAGATCCCAACGATTTTGTTTCACTTAATGTTATGTACCTAACTGGAGGTTTCAAAATATGTTTTCCATTCGTTGGGATGTACGAAGCGCGCATAGATATAATATGTGGAACGTAGTAATCGTTTTACAGGGGTTTTTCCCTGAAATTTCAGTGATTTTTAACGACCGAACCAAAAATGTTAGGAATTTTAAAATGTGGCTATGGTATAATGGTATGGTAATGTATCACTGATTTTTTTATAAAATTGATCTGAGGACCCATGAATCACAACACCCCCTAAAATGGTACATTCTTACAGGCATAGACTGTTAAGAGATGTGTTATAATTGTATATACCATTGAACTACTTGTTTCCATCGGATGCTTGTGTTTGTCATTAAAATTTTGCTTTTTGGTGCAATATTTGTATGTGCCTCTCGCCCAAAATATGTTTGTAATGTCATGATAGTCCTTATTTTTGAAGAAGCGGTAAACAACTTCGAAATTTTTGGCCACAAAAATGGCGTCATTTTGTCTGGAACGTGGGCCGACTCAATTCTTTATTTGCACTCACCTATTGACCTAGCGAGTGACGACACATTTTAAATATTACGGAGGACCATTCATGTCGGAATTTACAGTTAAAAATAGGTTAACACTTTGCATATGCGACAATTAATTTTGTAATGGGACGATGGTGATTAATGTGATTAATGTGGATATTTACCTCGGTAGTTACTATTCTGGTGTTGCTCGCCAGTTATGCTCTCAGAATTACATCGTTAGTAAGTTAAGCTACAGTTCACTACTAGGGAGGTAGCTTACCTCCCTATCAAGTTACGCCAGTTTGGTGCACTCGGCCGATGATTCTGAATGGTGGGAATAAATACAGCGCGAATTTCGAAATATTGGTTTGCTGAAATTGATCTTTGAAACGTCGTTGCACCGAGTACTTAATGAATTCGAAATGAAATTGTTTGTACAATGATATTATTATAACGGCCGAGTGCACCAATGACGGGTAACTTAATAGGGAGGTAAGCTACCTCCCTAGTAGTTATGCTCTAACTGTAGCATAACTTACTAACGATGTAATTCTTAGAGCATAACTGGCGAATAACACCAGAATAGCAACTAGCGAGGTAAATATCCACATTAATCAGCATCGTCCCCTTACAAAATTAATTGGCGCATATGCCAAGTGTTAACCTATAGTTTAATGTAAAATTCTGACGTGATTAGTCCTCCGTAATATTAAAAGCGTGTCGTCACTCGCTAGGTCATAGGTGAGTGTAAATCAAGAATCACGTGGAGTCGGCCTGCGATCCGGAAAAAAAATGATGCCATTTTATGGCCAAAAATTTCGAAGTGTGTTTACCGCTTTTTCAAAAATAAGGACTATCATGACATTACAAACATATTTTGGGCGAGGGGCACATACAAACATTGCACCAAAAAGCACAATTTTAATGACAAACACAAGCACCCGATGGAAACAATTATATATACAATTATAACACATCTCTTAAAAAAAATACTTCCGTGGCGTGAATACCTTGTCCTTCGCTTGTTAACCGCAGAACCCCGGTTCGATCCCCAGACCACGCACGGCACGATATGCTTTTTTTTCTTCTTCGACTCAAAATAATGTTGAAACTTGGCTTTATCAGTTTTTAATTAATAAAAACAATAATACGTTTATTTATTTAGTCATTATTTAAGATCCTTGGACAATTAGTACATTTTGGTTAAAATATGACCCAAAGTCGGTGCGATTAGTGTTTGAATGGGCAAAAGGAGTTGTGATCTAAATTTGGACTAAAAAAATCACCAAATTGCATGAATGGATTTTCAAAATTACAAAATCTTTCAGCTTATGAGGGGTCACATTCCACTTCAAATAGACACCACCTGGGTATGCAAGCCCCGGGGGGGGGGGGTACTTGCCTAAGACGGTATACGGGGGTGTGCCGCTCTAATGGGTAGCTTGTTGGGCACAAAATCCCTAAACATGGGGTATGATTTTGTGCTGGAAATCCCTAATAATGGGGTCACTTTTTACAAATGGGTCTATTTTCGCGAAATGTTTGTCTATTTTCGCGAAAATTTGCCAAAATGAGGTCTATTTTCGCGAAAATTTGCAAAAATTAGGTATATTTTCCCGATAATTTGCGAAAATTTGGTCTAAAATGAAGCACAACCCCTAAAAATGGGTACCGATTTTTCAAAAATCACCCCTAAAAATGGGTATGGGTTTTGAATCTCCAGCGGCACACCCCCGACCAAACCAAATCCGAGTACCCCCGCCCCCCCCCCCCCCCGCCCCCCCCCCCCCCCCCCCCCCCCCCCCCCCCCCCACGGATGCAAGCGCAATTGGTCCTTCAGCATCAGCGAATCATCCCCTCCAATGTTCACAACAAATTTACGCTACTGCTAGAATCGACTGACATGTGGCATAAAACGTTATGCCCCAACTTACTCTTGGGTCATCCGGTCAGGTATAACATTTAGCGTAAATTATCCGCCAGTTACTAGCCTAGTAGCTTACCCCGCATTGGCGCTCTCAAAATCTTGGGTTACGCCTCAGTTACTAGCGAGGTAGCGCTATTCTTCAGCTACCCGTCATTGGTGCACTCGGCCGATTAATAATATTGAGATTGAATCCTACATATCTTTAATTCAAACATCACACAATTCTGCACTTTCACTATGCATTATAACTCATGGCGTGTGCAGGATGGTGTTGACCGGGGGGCGGGCTTATACCATGGCTATAATTGAATAATATATTATCAGGTAAAGCGGCGCATTTTGCGGCGTGGGGGTTTCAGTTTTTTAACTGAAATGGTTTAGAAAAAAGTTCATGAAGCCATCTTGTTAAGCTTGATTATAACATTGAAACTAATTCGCAAGTAGCTCGAACAAATTTGCTATTTTAACACTAAAATGGCCCATAAAACGTTCCTGAAGCCATCTGGTTAAGCTTAAATGTAACATTGAAACTAATTCGCGCGTAGCGATACAAAAATGGCTATAGTGTAATACTAAAAATTAGGGGGGGGGGTGGGGTACCGCGCCATTTTGTCCCGAAGCAATGGTTATGACGTCATATTTTTGTCGATTTTCAGAACTCTTGTATTGGATTTACGTGCAAAAAATATGCCCTTGGCATCATACTTTCCCGGGTGTGCAGTTCATTTTAAATTTCAGATGTTCTAAAATGGATGGTTTTCTAAACAATTCGAGAAAGAAAATCGAACTGCACACCTCAGGATTGCAAAAAAAGCATAAAACAAGTCAACTTTTTTGTGCCTTTGAACAGAGTGGCGGCCGGGATTGTAGAATTTAACACAGTGCATTAACCCATGACCCATGATATAAATAAATTATTTGCGTTAATTTCTTTCAATTAGCACGGTTAGTCTAGTGGAAAGATAGTCGCTTGAGGAGCGAGAGGTTGTGGGTTCGAGTCCCATTAGGAGCACTTTTTGTTTTATATGCTGGATTTGCTTAGCATCATCTGTATGCTTGCCCACGCGGACACCACACTGCTGGCGTTTACCGTATCAGGGTTACGCCATTTTTTTCTCGAAAATGTCAAAAAAAATTACCGTTCTTTTAAAAATAAGAATTATAATCAAATTACAAACACATTTTGTGCGAGAGCAACACACACATTTGGCAAAAATGGCACAATAAAAATCCGTTCGTTATAAATAAATGGACATAGTTAAATAATAAAACTATCACAATTACAGTCGTAAATCTCTGTGGCGTGCGTAGGTTGGCCATGTCGTAGCAATCGGAAATCACGGGTTCGAATTTTCCCATTATTTTTCTATTTTTTTAACTTGATGGTATATTAATGTAACATCATTGTTATGTCAATTTGTATCAATTATAAATGCCGCCCATGCGTTTATAGTTTTCTTTTTATTTATTTATCTATCATAAATGTATCCTTGATTTATTTAACTTTGTCTAAACAATTAAAATGCGTAAACAATTATATTATTGCTCGATATAGAGTGATTTAACTTGAGTTCAGTTTGATAATATGATAGCAAAACTGGCTGTAAAACCATTTTACCAGTGTGCCCAACAGTTTCACACTTTGGTAATACATTTAGAGATGTCACTTTTAGCTTGTTATAGCTAGGCTCAATATAAGCAAGTTTGCGACCTCTATAATTTTAGGCTGGTAACACAATCCCACAGTGCATTTCGTTAAAACAGTGTACATTATTTTTCCACGATACGTATCACGTGATAACCACGATCGATTTCGCAAAATATTGCAAAATGGCGCGGTACCCCAGCCCCCCCCCCCCCCCCCCCCCCCTAACTAAAAATGTATAAAAAACGTTCCTGATGAAGGAGGCCCTCTGGAGGTAAAAGATTCGTGATTTTAAGTCTTTTTTACTGATTCTGTGGCACACAGAGTTTCGGGGGGAAATCAGACAAATACATTTTGAAATCCAGAGATCACTAGCTTTCCAATGATATTGAATTATCCATAGACTAAATATTAAGGATGATTTTGATTGCTATAAGTTTTTCCCCTCCAAGCAAAAGACATTATTTGTCACACCATATAATACATGATTTCATAATCGCATGAAACATACAGGATACAATATAACTTATCACATATTTTGTGTTGTTTTTCATAACATGGTTTATCGCTTGATTTGAATATTCATCAACGTGTTGTAGAATTCTGTAATGTATTTTAAACTCAATCACTATAGATGCTGACGAAGAGTATGATGACCGTGACGTATCGCCCCGGGTAATTTCTCGTCGTGGCCGGACGGCCGTGGAGGCTTATCTGAAGGCATCGAGTCAAGATGGGACAAAACCGGTGTACAGAACACGACTAATGCTGGTCGGTCAGGAAAGGGTCGGCAAAACCAGCTTGATGAAAAATCTCAGCGGACAAAGGTAAGTATGGCACGCCGTTTGGGTCCAAATTAACATTGTTTTTGTACATCAATTTGTGTTTTACATGTGTATTTTTTGTATATCAATGTGTTTTTACGTTTCGGGGGGGGGGGGGGATATCAATTTGTGTTTTATACATGTGGATTTTTTGTAAATCAATATGTGTTTTTACGTGTCAGTTGTTTTTTGTATATCAATTTGTGTTTTTATGTGTCGTTTTTTGTACATTATTATGTGTTTTTACCTATTTTTTGGGTATATCAATATGTGTTTATAGTGTCATTTTGTATATCAATTTTAGTTTTTATGTGTCGTTTAATTGTATATCAAATTGTATATCAAATTGAGTTTTGACGTGTCGTTGTTTTGTATATAAATTTGTGTTTCTACATATCAAAATACCAAAAGAACACTATCTGCAAACACACAATGTAAACAGATGGAAAATTAGTGAAAGCAAACCGCGACATGTGTACAAAGGGTACAAACACAAAAACATATACAAACACAAACCGACTGCGCGAAATGAGCCATAATGAAGCAGTCCTGCGTGCTGTGAATATCGTCATGTTCCGTCGAGCGGTCAAACTTGATTCTGGGCGCACCACACCAAATAATTTCCTCATTGAAATACGTGTAAAAGTGCCATATTTCAAGACACCTTTTCTACCCTCCGGTTACATTTATGGCATACTTGTCACCTATGACGATTTTCAGTAACATCTCAACTTTAATTTAAGCCTGTTTTTTTAAGAGTTATCAAGCTAAATGTTTCGCTACGGACCCGCACACAGCGCCCTCACTTTTTCACGTTTTCTGGCATGCCTGTTCACCATTTAGGCAGGTGCTTACGCCCTGGGCACTTAGGTCGATAAATGACAACAATCGTATTTTATCGTTGTAGGTGCAACGGATAGGTTCCATTCGTTCATTTAAATACAAAAATACCATCCCCGGAGAATAAAATGGCTCGAAAACCTCACATTTTCCAGATTAGTGCTTTTCCGGAACTACTACAGGATTACACGAATTGCGCATTTGATTTTTTTACCTCCAAAATCATGAAAATCACATTTTTGGGGGAAAAATCACTTTTTGGTCTATAACTCAAAAAATAAATAAGATATTCAAAAACAAAAAAGCACCCTAGGGAATGTTATCAGGATTATCATAAAACTAGTATGACACAATTTGACAAAATATATTTTGAGTTATCTGTGCAGAACCTAAAATGGGTAAAAAACCGTGATTTTTATAATTGTTTCCAAGACGGTCAATTTCATTATCATGATTGGATTCATTGAACCCTTTTCTGCAAAAAACTGTAATACGTTTAAAAAGATTAAATGAATATTGAAGAAGTTACGGCAGTTTTACGGAGGCTGTACCTGAGAGTCCACACACCCCTTAAGACATGAATATTATTACTGCAGCATAATGATATGGAGTGAGAGTCTACATTTAGGCATTGTTGTGCCTGTAATTTATTACAGGTTTCTGGTATATTAAATGAGCCAGAAGTGGTTAAACATTGTAGAAATAAAAACAAACTAAAAATATTGTATACCCTTTGTTTCTTGATAATTGCACTGAAAAGTCATTCACATTTGCCTTTAAGTTCACAAATAATACGGTATGAGTTACGGTCTTCTGCTTAGGGTGTTTTTTAAGACATAAAATAAAATGTTAACTTCCTTGCAATTTAAAATAGAAATCATTTACGAGTAGTTGTTTGCTGATATTAAGGTTTTGTTTCATGAAGCCTTCCTTCGACATGGCCACCATGTGTGCCCTGTCCAACATGTTGCGAACAGCTCGTCTAACCATGTCCCTGTTGCGGTGTATAGCTTGTCACTTCGGCTCTGACACGTGCC
The DNA here is from genome assembly GCA_035610835.1 of Ophiura sarsii. NCBI lineage: Eukaryota > Metazoa > Echinodermata > Ophiuroidea > Amphilepidida > Ophiuridae > Ophiura > Ophiura sarsii. The sequence goes on from CM069441.1 coordinate 56,924,395, forward strand.
TCCTTCTTGAAGACTTCTTGCCTTCTCGGTCTGTAACAGGTGATGCTTGTATTCAGATTTGCCTTTTCATTTGACAACTCGGTATTAGACTATTAATTACTTATCCCAGAGTGAAAGAATGTTTATTCAAGAACATTTTGACAATTAATGTGATGATAATGACCATTTTAAGCAAAACCAATGTGTAAATCCCATTGGAATGACGAAAAACTCGGTCAGTTTACGAAACTTGCCACAGTTTGCTTATTTTTCAGTCGATTACTTTCATTTTTTGAGAGGATAAACTAGATAAACTAGATTAACAACGCTTTATACAAACAACAAACATTTCATGGTTCAATGCACGCATCAAGGTCAAATGGCGGTTTTAAATCGTGAGCAATTTTTTTTTATTCACCCTGTATAATAGTAACTATATAAAGACTAGGATCCCATTAGGCTAAGAGGACGACTATCATAAGACCTCTAGTTAACAAGATAATTTTTTAAGAGTACTACCAGGAGTTATTGGTATGAAATTAAAGTAGACCGTTTGTAGTATACTTGAGCGAAGTCTGCAATATTTAGCATATTTCGAAAATGCACTTTTTGTCCAATTTATAGTCAATTTAACAGTTTTTTCTTAAAAAATGTATTTTTCCCAATTTTACAATAAAACACCAATGGTAATGGTTGGGATTTATTGGTTTCCTGGATATTGAAGTGAACAAACAGCTGTATTGAAATAATTATAATTTCAAATATTATTTGACACATATAATACCTAATTTGCATAATTTATGCACGATAAAGCGGGTTTTGACATTTTGCATCACTTGCCGTTTTAATTGACACGCAGGAATCCGAATAAACATGGTAATATCTATGTTTAATTGAAAGATGTGAATGTTAGCTATCTTCAGGTGAAATCTGAATAGCATTGATAAAGTAATATCGCGTGTACATAGCATTATAAATTGTCATCATTTTACCTTATATTGAGAAATAAAGTCATGTAATGTAACTCAACCAGTACCGCTACGTGTATGCAATACCATAAGCTCAGTGTTGTGTCTTTTGTTCAAAAGAAAAAGTTCTATTGATTCGAACTCACGTCGCTCATATATTCGTCGTGTAGTAGTCTTTTTAGCCAGTCGGCATTACCATTTACCATGAATATAATAATACTATCACGAAGACTGTGATGTGATTTAATTGTTATTCGGCAAACAAAAACGATGTTACCCAAGGTTTATTTTTTATGAAATATATATCAAATAAGCTTAATGGATCAACTATGTCGCTTTATTATTTTATTAGGCCCTCTACACAGAAAGAAAAAAAGTGAGTCATCATCGAAAAATGAGTCATTTTGTCCGTGTAGTGACACACTATGGCTCAAAATGAGTCATTTTGTCCGTGTAGTGACTCATTTTACGATAATGACTCACTTATTCTTTTCTGTGTAGTTCTATTTTTAAAATCTTTTCAAAGATACTTTGATTTTCGTGGAACTGACAGTCTGTGAAGTGATGAACCATTTATGGATGAACCAACACTATTATGTAAAAATCTGAAAAAACGGGCAAAGTTGATCCTACATAAATACACATGTAGCTATTATAGGTCAGGTTTTGTGACTCTTTAGGTAGGTAGTGAATTGTTGTTTTATTAAATTTAGGCGCAGTAACTTGTCAGTGAATGCCTTCGGTTCATTGCAAGTCTCTCATGCCTAAAGGATCCAGATGTAAAAGAAACTGCGTCTAATTGTTACATGGAAGTTATTACAGTTATCTTTCTCCGAAAGGGACCGTGATCTTTCTTCATCATTGATATGATAACCGACAGGCATTTCGATTATACTGCTGTCAAAGTGTGTTAAAGATCGTTACAATTATATCATGAAATGATAGGCTATATAATATGAGCATGTTTTTCGGGCCCTCAGGCCTCAAAGTTACTTTTTCATTCATAGAAGAAATAATTTGTGACCTTTGTTTTTGTATGATATTCGAACGATAAATTTGATCATAGCATATCATTTGTTGGTATTAATACAGTATATGACACATGTATGAACATGTCTCAAACAAACAACCAACTTGCATTACAATACGCCCATCATCATCATATATCATGACAATGATGACATGGTGCTTCTAATAATAATTAATATGAAAGCCTGAAAATGTGCCTTCAAGAAGCATTGTATGAATGAAACTGGATCCATATTTTACCTTGACAATCTGATGACACTTAATTAATGAATGAAAATGTTTTCAGTATAATTTAATGATACTTTTCAAAATAACCTAATTATGATTTATGTGTTCCTTCGTGATGGACACTCCATTTCGAAGTTCCTGATCCCAAAGGTATAACATTTGATCAACTTCCTAAAGGTCTAATGTACCCCATACCTGGACGAGCGACCATACATGTACGTATTCAAAGTTCCCCCAACAACAATTTCATGACAGGACGATATGTGACACAAAATGTATATAAATTCTCAATATCTCCTACATGTGTTTTTTCAGATGAAACTGTTGGATTTCATCACGTTCATGGTATTTCAAAATAGTCCATCTCACGTCCATATCAAATTCTAATTCGTTTAATGGTGTGGTGGATCAACTAGCTATCCATTAACTGTTCAAAACTATTCCTGCAAACAAATTATTATCAAATATGGGGTAAATGTGATGTAATGATTTAGTGGTCCTATTAACAGGGCGTCATATTAAACATGGAAATTAAGCTAATGGTGCTAAGACAAACCGATATGTCGATATTTTTACAACATTTTAAGGACTCTTTTAGTAAGGAAAAATAGAAATCCTGAAAAGATTAAAATACCACCTTTTTTAAATAATTGAATAGAAAACAAAAACCATAAAAAGAATGGGACGGTAGCCATAAAAGCTCAAGAAATCTCGCGATTATTTTTGTGAATTCGGTATTTCAAAATACGCCATCAAAGCGATACATACAACAACAAAAAGTCGGTCGATCCTGTAATACCAGGAGCGGAGTGCCCATCTCTCTTTCAAAGCGATAGGGCCAGACTCACTCCTTTTTATAATGTTGCTGTGTGGGGCTCGCTACACCTCCTCCACAGTGAGTCTGTTACCTTCCCAGCACTGAAGAATGCCGGTACCCATTTAAATACACCTGGGTAGAGAGGAGTAATTGCGGTAAAGTGCCTTACTCAAGAGCACAACATGTTGACCACAGCGGGACTCGAACCCACAACCTTTAGATCATGAATCCAGTGCTCTACCCACTGCGCCACACATGCCCGTTACATACAATACCGAAACATAAATACATAATTTCTTCTTGAGGTTGATACATGTTCAAATTAAGGTGATGGAAAATATATGATAGGCCTAATGGTGTAAAAAAAACCTTAACCAAAGTCAAATACTGATAAATTAACACTTTTTTATGCTAACTCGGAGCGGAAAGTATAGGCCTACAATAAATCAATATCATATACCCGCATATATACAGGGTGAGTCAAAATATTCAGCTCCCGATTTCACTGATTTCTTAAACGAGTGCAAATACAAACATTTATATGTTTAATGAAATGCCCAGCGAGAACACATGGTTATATAGCTATAACCGAAATTTTATTTCGTTCAAATTGGTTATTCCAAACGTCGAGAGATATGAGCTTTCTCCTAAATTCTGTGAAATTCAACTTCTGTTCCAACATCGTCCAAGTAAAGGGATTGTTATGAAACTATAGGTTTTTGCTGATTGAGATGGGTCACAAGTTGAACATGTTGAAGGAAGAGCTGGACATATTGAATCCAGTTCCAGACCATCACACATATGACATATGAGACGAAAATCCTTCATTTGTTGAGATTAGTGCGATCAAGACGTTTTGAAAACATTAGTTTACTTAATTTGATAAAAGAAATGAGTGCCTGTATTTGCACACAACTCATCAATTACATAGCTTATTTGCCAAGAATTCGTTTGGTGTACAATGCTATGTTAAATTTCAATCGTTCTTGGGCAATAATGGACGTATAAGCATTATTGAGATAATGCTAAAATAATGTTGGAAATTATAATTTTAAACTTATTTGGTTCGAGAGAAGAACTGACAGATGAATATTTTTGTGCAATTATGTCATAATAGCTCAATATTGTGCATGCAATGTCGATCTCATTACTCTCTCAAATTCGACACCGTAATTATTATGACATCATTAATCATGATTAAAACAACAATAGGCAAATATAGATAAACTTAGAACATGTAGAACAGTATCAAAATGTGTATACAAGTTATGTGAATCATATTCGAGAAAACCAAGAAGAAAATAAAGACTGCTAATTCTTTGAGGCTTTTATAAGGGAAGAAAAACAGCAACTAATTCTCCATAGATCTGGTGATGATAATAAAATGAAATAGTTATTACGAAGTTTGATCAATATCTTATAACTGTCCAATGAGTCAAAGTGGTTTCTTGTGCACTCGCGTGAGCTTACACCATGTACACCGTGTTTCATGTGATGCATCATGTCACAGAGTATTATGGTATCTTGTCTTTACTTTTAAAAATATGAGATTTTGACAATGTTTGACAGAATATGAATCAATCTTTCGAATGGTCTCATTAAACGAAATTGGAGATGTATAATTTTGCAAAAATGAGGAAAAGAGAATATATTTTACAAACTAGTTTGCTCTATATATCAAAAATAGGCCAATAAGCTGGCAAGATGTATGACTTGATGTCTCGCAATATGCTGTGTTATTATAGTTTCACTCTTAAATGTATAAGGGAGTGCACACATGTTTATTATTTTATTATTGTTTTTTTTAATTACATTTCCAATAAAACCTGATTTATATAATATCCTTGTTGCAAGAACAACAGGAATGAAATTTGATAAAACAACAATGTGCAACGCTTGTAATACCATCCTTGGATGCAAATTTGTCCAAATATCAGGCCACTATTTTAACTACAGAAGGGTAAAAGAACGTAGGAAGAGAGGGACATTCCCCCCAAAATATTTCCGGTGAAGTGTATTTAACGTCATATACTGGACCATTTTCTACATGTTTCAACATTATAAAACAAAAGTAGGACTCGCTCCTACTCCTTCCGAATTCTGTTTACTTCCTTCGCCCCTGCCAGCCTTGGTAACCCCCAAAAAGCTATATTTATGACCCCTTCATGACCCCCTGGAAAACCCCCAAACGACCCCCATGGGTGTCACGACCCCCAGGTTAAGAACCGCTAGTGTAGGCCTACTTATTGTTGGCTTGTTTGCTGTTTAAATGGTTATTCTCTTGAAAATGGCTCTATAATTTTGATGGAATCAAGAACATGGTAAGATAACAAGAAAAACCAGTAACAATTTAATACAGCCTAATTTTAATCCGTAAATTCTGTAATTTATTGAGATGTTAAATATATTACACTAAAACATACATGGTCATCATGTTAAATATTCAGCTTTATCAATCTCATATTTAAACAGAAAAGGTGTAAATTGAGCCCCAATTGGAATGTTTCTGTTTGACATAATATGTTGTTTACAATATTATGTCAAAACCAGATTACCACACCTAGGCCAGTTTTCCTTTGAAAATATTAATATCGGATACGCGACTAAAAGTATGTGAATTTTACGCAAATCGTGTGGAATTAACATTCGTATATACTTTATACAAGTGAACATATTCAGACTTTACTATGTTTCCAATGTTTTCTGATACTGTGGAACTCTGTAAAATGCTGGTAATCATTGTGTGTAATATTGTAAACGAATTAATTCTAATGAAATATTGAATAGGCCTAATTGCAATGTAAAATTGGAAATAATTATAAACTGACGACTATGACAGAACCATTATTTCTCCCCAATCATGCTCCATTGAATATAGTTTTGAAGCTATATTTAAAATCCATCATTATTCCTTTTCAAAATACAAGCAAATTGTTATAGTTTTCAAAAAGGTAATTAACCAACTGTGATCAAGGAACCCAGAACGATAAGCCTCTATCCTGCCCCAGATTCAATTACGGGTTGAAAGACCACGGTAACCATCGAAATTGAATGGGATTGATATAGCGCGTGTGTACGGATGCAATCATAAAGTACCGAACTCGGATTGGTTCCATGTGCATTTCTGATCCACAGAGCGACTTGTTGAAAAGACTGATATTGACTAATAGCTACATAATTATAATATTGATCCCGCTAGGGAGTTAAAATGTTCACAATTGAAGCGCAACAATATTTTCTATGCATAACATGCAAATGTTGTTTTCAGCATGGGTATATTAATATTTTAAACGAAACGAAAAATGGTGAAACTGTCAAAATTTAAATATTTGCATAAATTAAGCTTTATTAAACCAGAAAAATGATGAAATTTCAGTCATTTTGTGGCAAGTGGACATTTTGCCAGTATTTACAGTTAATCCAAAAGTAGCGCTTCCACACACAAAATGGCATCTTCTATCCTTCATATATCGATAGCTGAACTCGATACCAAAATATTTTGTGTTGCTTCAAAACAATACTTGGTTACGTTTTACTAGAAAAAAGATGCCGTTTCAGTCATTTTTGGCAAAAACTATTTTTGAAATTTCATTTTCAAGCTTCCATTGAAAGTGCACTATTACATTATAAAACATTATTAATCCTCTACTCTTATTAATACTGATAGCTTTACTAATACCTAAATATTTTGTGAAACTTCTAAAAAATATTTTGTTTTACTGGAAAATAAATTAAATTTCAGTCATTTTGCCACCACAAATCAATATAGTTTTTGATATTTTGATTTTTTGATATTTTTTCTTCAAGATTTGATTGAAATGATAATTGTTGGATATTGACATAGCAAAACTTAACTTGTTTAATTATGAGGATACCAGAATTCTGCTTTCCGGAAATACACTAACATATTTTGAAACTGTCATGAAGTGATTTAATATTCAAATATCCCCATTGACATCTTTTAAAGTGAATTAAGTGAATTAAATAAATCGTTTTAATTTAATGTGAACAAAAAATCTGACAGACCGACCCTAACTTTTGGAAGGGATCTATAATATGTTGTTTTATTGGAAAATAGATTAAATGTCAGTAATGTTTGGCCAAAATAAAACCACCCAATGACACACCAATCCCCTCCCCAACCACAAACCCCTACCACCCTCACCCCACCACAAACCCACTCCATCCCCCTCCACATCCCCTCACCACCCAGACCATTACCACCCCTACCACCCCCCTCCCCACCACAAACCCCCTCCCCACCCCAAACACCCTCCCCACCACAAAAACTTCTCCACACCACAAACACCCTCCCCACCCCCTACCCCACCCCTACCCTCCCCATCCCACTCATACCCTCCCCGCCCCATGCCACCACAACCCCTTTACCATCACAATCCCCCACCCCATCCCCACCCCACCCCTACCCTCCCACCCCACCCCTACCCTCCCCGCCCCATGCCACCACAACCCCTTTACAAACCCTCTCCCCTTCCCATCCCCACCACAAACCCCTCCCCTCCCATTCACAAAACCCCTCCCCACCACAAAACCCTCTCCCACCACAAACACCCTAACCTAGCTCGCCATTCTGGTTCACAAACAGAGGCCTATTGAACTCAAAAGTTCAAGAACTAAAGTATTTTGCTTACATCATTTAAATTCTATGATTTTGCGTACTTCTATTATTTACAGCTCGTAACTCTAGTCACGTGATTTTTGGCCTCTTTGGCAAGTAAGTTTTTGTCGATCGTTTTGTGTTGTACATCATTCTGTGTTTATATCATTTCGTGTTTGTATACACTACTGTGCCGGTCGTTTTGCGGTGTCTATACGATTTTGTGTTTGTTAAAACTAATTTACCAGTCGTTTTGCGTTTATCATTTTGTTTTCATGCTGCTTTGTGTTTCTTTTATATCTTGTTTGCAAATCAGTTTGGATTTACACCATTGTGTGTTTGCATATGTTCTGTCTCTATATTTGTGTTTTTATATCGATTTGTGGTTATGTTATTTTGTTTGCATGTTATTTCGATAATTGTGTTGTATATAAATTTGTTTTTGTAGCCTGTTGGTTTTGTGTTAGTTTATATTCTGTTTTCATATATATTTGTCTTTGCATATATGACTTTTATTCCACGCTGGTTTGTGTTTGCTATTATGTGTCATTTCGTTTGCATATAGTTAGGTTTTTATATCTGTTTCTGTTTTTATATCTGTTTCTGTTTCTATATAGTTTTGTTTGCTAGAATTTTGTTTTCAGTATCGTTTTGTGTTTGTTTATGTTATTTTGATATGTAAAAACACAAATTGATATTCAAAAACAACACGTAAAACACAAATTTATATACAAAAAACCAAGTAAAACACCAATCTACAGGGTGAGTCAAAAAAACTGCAATAGTGGAAAGAAGCCATTTTGTTTTCAAAACCAAGTTGAATTTTAAAACTTTTAAAACGTTGCAAGAAAGACATCACATAACATCACAAATGTACTCAAGTTTCCAAATTTGAATGAGAGACACATTTTGCGATTTTATGCGTGTTTTGGGTATCTCGTGGACAAACGTCTAAAATGGGTGCACGGTACAAAGGTTCACCAAAGGCAAACGGAAAATGATATTGACTTCATATTTTTACACAAATTGAGTAACAAATAAGGTATTCTTATAACGTTTAAAAAAATGTAATGTCAAACTTCAACATGGTTTTAAAAACAAGATTGCTACTTTCCACTATTGCAGTTTTTTTTGGACTCACCCTGTGCAGGGTGAGTCAAAAAGAAGTTGTACGGATTTGAATATTTTTCCTGAGAAAGAAAAAGAAAATTGACCTAAAACTCAAGTAATATCTTGACGAAAATATTCTTCCGATCATCTGAAAAAAAGAATAACTGAAATCGATCATTCGTATCCAGAGCTATAGCTATTTTACTAAAAGAACCCATTTTATTTAGCTGTCCACCGATACGTAAAACAGAACAAAGTAAAGAACATGTTTAAAACTCATCATTATCATATCAGGAAGTAATTGTTTTATTCCTCATAATGCAAAATCATAGAATCCGTCGAAAAGAGAAGGTTAAAGTCTTATTGTATTCACTGATTATTTATTTTAGGCACACCATTCCCACCTGTGTTTGAAACTCCTGGGCTTTAATCTTATTTGAATATGAATGACCGTGTGTACATTTTGCTGCCCACTTAGCATGCTTAGAGTGGGTAGATATCAAGAGAATTAAGCGTTCCGTGGACAGCTAAAAAAGGGGTTCTTTTATTAAAAGAGGCATAGCTCCTGATATAATTGATCGATTTCAATGATTTCCTTCGTCATGTGAGCGGAATAAGTTGCTCTTTGAATACGTGTTTGTCAAATTTGTTTGGTCTATTTTTAAACAAATATTCATTCAGACAGCCTGCCAGCACTACAAAATATGCTCAGAAAAAATCTCAACGGCATTTTTTGTTAGAGCAATTCCAACCATGTGTAATAAAATCACCAGGATGTACCTCACATGGTATAGGGTGTTGGCAAATTCCAGATTGAAGTTAAGTGTGTAATTTTGCCCAAAAACCGTGATTTTTACACGTTTTCGACCAAATTATTGCTTTTAGAAATATCTCCATTATTAAAGGTCCGATTCCATCATGACTGGTGTCAAATGAAAGGTGACAATATCAGCTTTTATATGATATTAGTATAAGCGAATATAAATCATGAATAATAAAACAACGAGTGAAAAAACATACATTTTTAGCATTTTTAGACTAAAATTAAAAAAATGTAATTGGTTAAATGTTATTTTGAGATTAAAAATAAATCACAAGTTTCCCATATGTATTATAAAACTGCTCCTAGTATACATAAATAATTTAAAGAAGAAACAGAGTTGCTTGTTTATCCCAATTTATCGCTATAGCAATTTTTTCCCGAAACAGTTATGTTTACACGTTTTTCATCAAAATACTGTTTTTAAGGATATATCCATCATTAATGATCCGATTACATCATAACTAGTGTCAAATGAAAGGTGATGGTATCAGCTAATATATGTTACCAGTATAAGCGAATATAAATCAATAATAACACAACATGGGTGAAAACATCAATATTTAGCATTTTTGATCATCAACTAAACGTGACGATGTCAGCTTTTATATGAATGGTACTATATGACCGAATATAGATAACATTTAACAACATTTTAAAAGTAAAATACTCTATAAAGTGTTTTACAATTTTAACTAAATCTTAAATTGCTAGTATAACATTTAGCCAATGTGAATAATACAGGGTGTATCAGAATGATCCATACCGGGTTTCAAAAATATATTAAGATATAAAACAAATAGTGTTTCAAATTTAAACACTTGCGATATGATGGTGGAGATGTTTCTTACTTATTCTGTTAATTTCATTGAGATATCTCTTTTTGTTCCGCTGTGGCAATACATAATCGAAAATTAATAAAAAACGAATTTTCATATTTTGGCTCACATAATTCATCTTTACAGCTATTCTCCCTAGCACTACCAGGATTTCAAACAATGAACCCACACCTCATAGGAAAGGAAGGTTAAAACCACTCAAGCTTTATAACAAATCCTGCCCTATTCAATCAAAGCTTTGTTTCTATGCACACAACAATCGATTGTTATCAAAAAGCTAATTCAAATAAGAAGAGGGTGCAATAATTGGATCATTGCGACAAAAACTTGAAATCTATTATCGTTACCAAAAAGTCTGTATTTTCCATCAAAAATGTCCGATTTTCAAAATCTTAAAATTCCTAAGAAAGCTGGAGCAAGATATACATATGAAAACAGTTTGGACAATATCAATAAAGTTTATACAAAAAAAATTGTATTACCTCGGATAGATCAATGGGCTATTCCAGATAATAATGAACCTCCCTATTAGGTACAATTTTTTTTTTTTTTTAAGTCCGGAATTCCATGACTCTCTCTGTGAAAAGTATCAAACTTAAAAAAAGTATGGAATTCCAGATCAAACTTCAAAAAAAGTATGGAATTCCAGATCAAACTTTAAAAAAGGTATGGAATTGGTGGGGGAAAGTCTGGAATTCCGATGTCCTCTATAGGGGAGGGGGGGGGGTCTAAATTGTGAAAAAGTATGGAATTCCAAGAACATGTGCCAAAAAGGTATGGAATTCCATTGAAAATTGGTGGGGAAAAAAGTCTGGAATTCCAATGTCCTCTATAGGGGTGGAGGTCATTGTTATCTGGGATAGCCCAATCTGAGATACCCTGTACATGTCTGAGAAAACTGAAGTGAGCTTATACTTCTAATTGCTAGAATGTCTTGTAATAATTGTCAATTTGTTCCAAAAACATTTTTTTCTTCTTAATTTGTGTCGGAATATTGCTTGAAGGATAGGCCCTATTATACGACGTAAACTCGATTACTGCATGACTGGTACCAAATGAAAGGCAATCATGTCAGATATCATATAATTCGTCGCATTTTGAGTAAATCGCGTTTGAAAATGTGTTCGTAACCTAACCATTTGAACCCTAAAGCTAAAGCCTAACCAAAACCATAACCCTAATTCCAACCCTAAACCTATCCCTACCCTAACCGTAACACATGTTACAATCCCTCGCTATAGCCTGGCTAATTATAAGAAAATAGCGCTTCATGGTCTTGTAAATATAAACGAGGGTTGGTCAATATGTAATGCAAATGATCTTGTTATGATACGCATGAGTGAATCTATTATTATAAAGCATGCACCTTTGTCTTTCAAATAATTCACTTTTGGAATTCTACATTTATAACTATGACGCATTAGAGTCAGTACACTTTGGACCCTGCCAAATCAGCCGAGTCATGTGACTCATCCACCGAGTCAGATGATTCGGTGGATGGGTCAGTTGACTCGGTGGATGAGTCATGTGACTCATCCACCGAGTCAACTGACTCAATAAATCACAGTGTTTCAGTACACGGACACACCAATGACTCATTCTAGTGAGTCAAAGGACTCAAATAAATGCATCAAATGACTAGAATGAATGCATTAAAGGGGCACTAAGAGATGTGTTGGAGGATGCGCCCTCAATTATGATAAAAACTGGGATTAGTATATTTTTATAATTGTATTACATGTATGAACTTACACCTAGAATTTAATAACTTACCTAATTAATGAATTAATATATTCATTTATTTATCTATGTATTTACCCATTAATTAATTAATTATTAATACATATTTCGATGTGGTCGAGCTCATAAACTTATCGGTTCATAAATAAAAAGATCACATGGTGTTTCAATTCGTATTAAAGCAAACACAAACTATTAACTTCAATTTTATAATACATTGTTTTAATTATAATTTCAAAATCTGTCGTAACCAGCCCATACTAAAAGCGTGTTCAGGTTATTTGAAATGACATTGGATTACAATATCGCTGACGCTAAACTGAATGACTGGATTAATATATCGCGCTGACGCTAATAGGTCACGCGTTATGAACTCGCCTCTCACTAGGGTGGTGCCGTTACATTTTTTAGTTTTATGCTGTCATTTTCCTCAAATATTTTCAAAACCACAAAAGCTATCTCAACAAATATGGTATCATTTTAAAGCCCTAATAACAAGCTATCTGCCTGCAAAATGGCATTGGTATAGCTAATACAGAAGGGGAGATACAGCTGTTTGATGTTTGGAGACCAGGGGTGGTGCTGGAAGGGGTGCCGCCTGTACAAACTCAATGGGGATAATCCAATAATGGCGATAATCTTTGTTCTTTTTACAATAACTAGTCATCCCCTAATGTTACAAATACCATTCTGGTCCCATATTAAAGGATATTTAGTAGTCTTTAAGTATGTGGTTCAACAGACTTGTCAACTATTTGTAACAACTTATTAATTATGGATAAGACCATGATCATCAGCTTTCTTCCTATTCGCTACACAGTCAACATGAATAATCAGCCTCAATTTACCGGATTTATAAAAATGACTATAACAGAAAAAGTTTTCAACCTATGATAGCAAAAGTATACATTTTTGGAAAGCTTGTAACTAGAGGAATTCAGAAATGCAGTTTATATCAGGGAAGGATTCATCCTTAAACAAATATTTCTGAAAATTCTAAAAATATATAAAATAACAATTGGAGATATTCACTAGCCGGTATAATTACCATACCGACGTAGTCACTTTGACAATTATATATCATCTAATGGGTAATTTCATGAGGAATTCAAATATGTAAAGTAAATAATGATAGGGGTATAACAAATATATGGATCTCAAATAAAAAAATTAAAAACACTGATATTTTCCCGAACATTTCCGATCACACCATTTTAGTTCATGGTCGTACTATAATTTTAATGGCATATTTGGTTTCCTCATGCAATTTCCCTTCAGAAAATGTACATGTATACTTTTACTACCTCAGGGGGGTATACAAGCAAATATAAATGTGTAAAGTTAAAATCATGTCGCGAAAGCCAAAATCCGTGTGTAACGCGAAAGGAGGCGAGCTTAAAACACATGACCAATAACGAGGTCGTACTACAAATTATATTAAAATTGAATGATGATAATCGATTGGCCATCCACTATTTACTATTGAAGTGTTACGTGTAATGTAAACCAATTATTACCATATCAATTGGATCACGCTTTCAAGTCCTGAACACTGATTGAAAAGATCGCTACATAAAACCAATGGGATGTGCTAGCTTTAATAAAGGTGCGTGACCCATTTACCAGGGAGTTACATAATCACTTCGATAGTGAAAAGCAATTATGCAGTATCAGACCTGGATCACTGCGCATGAATGGTATGAATGGGCGCTTATCCCTTTAGGTATACTTGTCTCAGGATAAAAAATCTCGATAAATACGAAATAAAATAACATTGACAAAACTACATGCTGTGATAGGATTCGAACCCGTAACCCGCTGATTTCAAATCCGACACCTTACCGCTGAGCTTAATCTATTCGATGTAAATCAAGTAAGAAAAAAACATTATACAGTTCAACATAAGCTTAAAATGCTTTATATTTCCTATTTTAAGCGTTTTAACACAGAGTTTTCGACTAAAAGCAGTTAAAAAGCTGTTGCACTTAAAGAATCTAATTTTGATTTAAACGACACTTAACAATTAAGGACATCTATTTCGTTCGTACACACTTCAATGTGTCGATTAACATCCACAGTCTATCGTTGCATCATGGGGGTTTAAACGATGGGTACCTGATGACTCGGGTACGTACATCGACTCGTGTGACTTTTGTCTAGGACAATCACTAGAGAGGAACAAAAGATGTTACCTGTCAATCAAAAAATAAATTGAGACTAGATAAACTAGCCATCAAGCGATGGCGCTCTTGATAATGTCCCTGCTCTAAGGCTTGTGTAGCATAATAATTTGTTTTTTTATTGTAGTTAAAATGCTAAAAATATAGGTTTTTGGCATCTACATTTAAATGTGTAAATGTTATAAAATTAATAACAATTATTATAATTAAAACATTGGATATATAATTCAGGTGTAATATCAGTCATTTGTAGAAAATATGGAACAAATGCTATTTTAATTTAAATCTAAAAACTTGTTTTCACTCCATTTTGTATTCCTGGTTTCTGTTTCGTTTATATGGGTATCATTATAAAAGCGGACATAACCTTCCATTTGACACCAATCATTGAAAAATGGAATATTTGACAAGAAACAATAATTATGATCTTAAACGAGTCGAAATTACCGTTTTACAGTGAAACCGACCAACGATGCCCCGCAATTGACATAAATGACAATGACAACACCCTATTCCCAATAAAGACAAGTTTAGTGATGAATATTTAATATAATTATCAATTTGGTAAAATAACCTTTAAAAAACCATTAAAATAATCTGCGTATTCCTCATTTCTGTATTTAATCAGTGTGTATACATTTTGTACATATCTTAGCTTTATCTGTATGTAAACAAATGATTCACCAGGCATGAAACCCAGGGAACACGCATTTGAATTTACCGCGTCAGCTGGACATTATTCCATAATAGGTGCATTCATGCACGGTATATCACACACGTCCTGTTTGGGTTCATTAAACCAGTCCCCTATAATGTGCTTGTTTAAGGGCATTCTTGCTCTGTTGCTTTGTACAATAAAATTGCTATAAAATACAATTTGGATTATCGAAGCATTTTTTATTTTTTCTCTATATTATTTAAATGTTATATGAGCAGTTTTTCAGAACATATGGGACAAATTCTGTTTTATTTTGAATCTTAAATTAATACCTAATTAAATAACTATTTCGAAATTTGATCAAAAATTGCTAAAAATTGATGCGTTTTCAATCACAATTCTGATATTCGTGATTTATACTCGCATATATTTGTATCATATTAAAGCTTACATCCTCATCTTTCATTTGGCACCAGTCATGATGAAATAACATGTTTAAAAATAGAAATATCCTGAAAAACAATATTGTGGTGAAAAACGGATAAAATTGACAGTTTTTGGGCAAAATTTCACACTAAATCAAGATATAGAATTTGCCAACACCCCACATCCTATGCAGTGTCATACATATTTATGATTCCACATGGTTGGAATTGCTCTAACAAAAATTGCCGTTGAGATTTTTTCTGAGCATATTTTTTAATGCTGGCAGGCTGTCTGATTCCCGTTTTAACTTGGCTCACCTATCCTAGCCAACTGGGATGCGAAAGGAAGTACATAAGCTAGAGAAGATAGTAGAAAGGGTGAAAGGTGAAATAAGAGAAAGAGTAGAGTAGGAGCACCAAAATGGGGAAAAAATACCCACTTGGGAAAAATCCAACACTCATGGATGCTCCAACACCCATGGGTGCTGAAAAAAGGTAATTTTCGGCTCCTCGGCACTGGGATAATGCCTACCTTTAATGGCGCCTAATCCATGGAAAGATCGAGACTTAACTGATATCTTTCTGAGGTACAGGATACAGATCCTCAGTTTGATGGTGACGGCGCAACACCACACGGTGTTAGTGTGGGTGCCAACTGGTGATGTTACTATCCCTCTCTCTTTTCTTCTTCCTCTCCCAATCATAGAGTAAGAATAGGTGTTGCATTTAAGGTGTGGGTACCCTTCACGAGGAAGGATCTGGGCGCCCACCTCGTTGTATGTATTTCCATCAGTACACGCCCATGGAAACCTTATAGATAACCTATGATGACGAAACTTAGTAATGGGGCAGCCACCAGCCTAGCATACCAAGGTGGTACCTCCGGACCCAGAGGGGAAAGTAATGGGCAACAAAACCAATCACGACCCTTGTCCTGTGTTGGAAGGACTATGGGAAAGGATCTTAAGTTAAGAAAAGTCATACGATTTGGTACATGGAATGTGAGAACAGATGCAAAGTGAACATCCTAAGTATTGCTGAAGTACGCTGGTCAGGAAAAGGCCACTTCTCCACAGATGACCACACCATATACTACTCAGGAAATGAGAAAGGAGGGAGCAAAGGTGTAGCTTTCATCACCAGTAAAATCATCTCAAAGTATGTCTTGGGCTACAACCCAGTCAGTGACAGGATCATCTCCATCAGATTCCAAGCTCGGCCTATTAACCTCTCAGTCATTCAAATATATGCACCAACCTCCGCAGCCTCTGCTGAAGATCTGGAATGTTTTTACAGCCAACTGCAGGAAACCCTTGATGGCATTCCGAAGAGAGATATCATCATGATAACAGGTGATTTCAACGCAAAGGTTGGAGAAGGCATTCAAAGCGAAGACGAAACCATGGCCTTGGGCCCGCATGGCTTGGGAAGCAGAAACGAAAGAGGTAGTACACTCGTGGATTTCTGTGTAGCAAACAGACTTACTATCACAAACACAATCTTCCAACAACACCCGAGGCGGAAGTACACTTGGATATCACCAAACGGCATCACAAGAAACCAGATTGACTACATCCTCATTAGCAGTAGGTGGAAGTCTTCTATCAAGGTAGCAAAAACCCTGCCAGGGGCAGATATAGGTAGTGACCATCAACTTCTGATTGCTGATTTTCGAATCAAGTTGAAGATGACCAAAGGTGCTCCCAAACCCTGCATATTTGATTTGCAGCATCTTGATGACAAATACAGAGTGGAGACCAGAAATCTGTTTCAAGAACTGATGGTTAGAGATGAGGAAACAACTCCTGATGAACTCTGGCTGGACATCAAAAACTCTATTTTCAGCGCAGCCAAAAAACATGTTCCTAAGAAACATAAGAGAAAGACCACATCATGGCTGCCACATGAAACTTAGCAGATGAAAGACGCCAATTGAAGGAAGCTGGTCTGCAAGGCAGTTACCTATACAGAAGACTTTCAAGTGAGGTTCAATTGAATTCTAGGAGAGATAAAAATAAGCATATCCGACAGCAATGCCAAGAACTTGAGGATCACAGTTTACACAAAAACAGCAGAGAGCTCTTTAGATGTATAAAAAACATCACATCAAAAACGACAACTAGATTGGCTATCATCAAGGATGAGCAAGGAAAGGTCTTGACTGAGAGTGACGAAATCAAGGATCGTTGGAAAAACTACTGTGAAAATCTGTATGCGTCCCAAGAAGAGACAAATGGCTCACAGGAGTCTCCCCCGCCTCCACTAGGTGAAGATGAGCCTGATATTCTTCTGTCTGAAGTCCAGGAAGCCATCAAGAAGTTAAAAAGTCAAAAGGCACCTGGTCTAGATGATATTCCAAGTGAGCTCCTGAAGCAAGCTGATGATTCTGTAGCAGTTATTATGCAAAAGCTGTGCAATACTGTGTGGAAGTCAAGAGTATGGCCAGAGGATTGGAAGAGATCAGTTTTCCTAACACTTCCAAAGAAAGGGGATGCTAGCGAATGTAAAAACCATCGTACTATCGCTCTGATACCACATGCAAGCACAATCTGCTGCACATCATCAACGAACGTCTCAGACCTCATCTTGAACGTGAACTTCCTGTTGAGCAAGCCGGTTTCCGGAAAGGCCACGGCACAAGAGATCAGATAGCCAATGTACGTCACATAATGGAAAAATGTTTTGAATTCCAGGGGAAGCTCTTCATGTGCTTCATAGACTACGCTAAGGCCTTTGATTGTGTGAGATATTTCGCATTGTGGACAGCACTGCAAGAAATGGGAATCCCTTACCACCTCGTCCACCTTATTCGCAATCTGTATGATGGTCAAGCTGCCTGTGTGCGCACTGAGAAAGGAAACAGTGACTGGTTTGCTCTAGGTCAGGGAGTCCGTCAAGGGTGCATACTTTCACCAGCACTCTTCAACCTTTATGCAGAGTCTATAATGAGACGTGCATTGGATGAATGGCCAGGGGGGGGGGGGGGCTGTCAGTAGGTGGATACCAAATACACAATCTACGTTATGCCGATGACACCACCCTGTTTGCAACAAATATGGAGGAGATGGCGGAACTCCTGAAGAAAGTAAAGGTGGAGAGTGAGCAGCCTGGCCTACGTCTAAATGTCAGCAAGACCAAGATCATGTCCATAGGGACAGATGGTATTGGAGAGCCTCTCATAATTGATGGTAATGAGGTGGAATCGGTCTCGAAATTCAACTTCCTTGGATCCCTGATCACCAAAGAGGGTGGTTGCAGCCAAGAGATTAGACACCGTTTAGCAATGGCTAGATCAGCAATGATCAACCTAAGCAAGATCTGGGCTGACAGAGGAATAACCAGAGCAACAAAAACCAGGCTTGTCCAAGCCCTTGTATTTCCAATTGCCATGTATGCATGCGAGACGTGGACCCTAACCAAAGCTGACAAAAACAGAATAGCTGCTTTCGAGATGTGGTGTTGGAGGCGTATGCTTCGTATCGTATGGACAATGAGAAGGACCAATGCCAGTATTATTGAAGAAATAGGGGTGTCTAAACGACTTCTTCATGCTATCAACACCCAAATGCTGAGCTACTTCGGCCATATCTCACGTCGCAAGGGTAACGACCTAGAGAAGATGATCATGCAAGGCATGATTGAAGGGAAGCGCAAGAGAGGCAGACCTCGTTCCCGGTGGATTGACCAAATAAAATTGATTACTGGACACCTTCTCCGTGATTGTTACTCCTTTGCTGAAAATCATTATTTGTGGCGTAGTATCTGTAAGGTCACGAGCTGTCAGTCATGACAGGACCGAACCAACCAACCAACCATCATTCCCGTACAACTTCTTTTTGACTCACCCTGTATATACAAAAACAATGTTAATTTTGAAACAACAAGTAATACACAAATTGATATACAAAAACAAACATGTAAAACACAAACACAAATTGATATACAAAAACAATATTAATTAATTATTAATTTCGTGCCATAGGTAAGGTGGCCAGGCCTGTAACTAGGGGACGTCGGGGGTGGGGCGGACGCCAAATCTCCAAATCTGAAGAAGAGAAAATCCTTTTTTGTGTTTACGGAAAACGCCCATTCCCTATTGTGTAAAGCATATTGTCTAAAATATGCCCCCCCCCCCCCCCCCCCCCCCCCGCTCTCAAATGTTCTGAGCTTACTGAAAACCAAATTGGGGCACCCTTTAGAGATTTTATGGGTACCAATGTATCTTTTCCAGAACAAACGCCCCCCCCCCCCCCCCCAACAAAATCCTGCTTACGGGCCTGACGGTGGCATTAGTCTATTGTTTGCATAGAACTAGACAATAATGATGTTCCCTGTCCCCTCCCGGTTTGCTGGAGAATCCTGATCAGTGGACCAACAAATTAAAATGAAAAGCGATATATTTATTAGAATATATTGGAAGTGTTCTAGCGATGTTCTGATAGCAATATCCCTTTGATGTATGGAAATTAAAGCTCAACTCTACCACTTATTTTTACCTTACAGAATCAGTACTACAGAGTCGATAACCGATGGCGTAGACGCCAGTAACTTTTGTGCAATACCAGTAGATAGTACTAAACCAGGGAAACGTCAGCATGGTCAGCAAGGCGGTAGCAAATCGTCAGGTACAATACCGTAGAATAGGGATACTTTGTCCCTTAGTGGGTCACGTTGGCCTACCAAAAAAAGAGAGGTTTAAATATCAAATTTAGAGAAAAGTTTTATAGTGACATTTTTTAATTTGATGTTATTACAATCAACATATTACCCTGCTACATAATGATATATGTATTTGGAACTGGACCTAAACACACTAAGCTTCAGGATTTTTTCTTTATCTATAGGTATTTTAAGGACACATTTTTTTCTTTCAACAAATTGCAACTACCTCACCTACATGGTGGGTATATTCAGCAACTTATATGTTGTGGTTGAATAGACAATTTACCTATGACAAAACAATACCCAATTACTTTTTTATTTTCATTCTTCATTACGACACGGACCAGCATTTACTGAAAAAGAAGCGAAAAGTGGGGTAACTTTGGCCCATGTTATGAGACAAATTAAAACCAATCACTTTTCAACATTTACAGCCCAATTTATTTGTTATTGCTTGTAAAAATTAAAAACAAGCAACCTCGCCACAAATTAAATGATTTACCATATATTTGGAATGTTTTTCTCTAGTTTTACAATGTGTTTATTTTTTGGTATTTTTAGTATTTATTACATTCTAATCTGTAAAATATTCATAGAATTATTGTTGTTGTTTTTTGAAAACATTTCGGTGAACAAGTGGGCCAAAGTTACACACATGTGGGGTAACTTTGGCCCACTCAAAGATTGGGGGGAAAACTATCTAAAAATACTGACATTTTCAAAACAAAAAAATCATGCGAGAGGCAAGTTATATACTATCAACTAGTCTAGTTTACAAACAAAAAGTATCTTCCATGCAATAAAAATAAATACAAATGTGAACAAAAAGTGGGTCAAAGTATCCCCATTCAACGCTACTCAAGATTATGCAGATATCCCTATCTTACAGTTAATTGGACATTTCAAGAGATTCATCAATCATCATTGATAATAGAGGTTATCAATGTAATGGATTTTTAGCCATCTTGGTGTCGGGAATATTATAACTTATAAGCTGCGTGTAATAAGATTCTCAGAAAGAAGTTACATCAGTTTCATCATTGCACAATTCATGCAATGAACTGGGTGTCATGCGCTGCACCGACTCTTATGAATGTAGAATAGGCCGGGTGCGAATCCTCTTTGTTGTCCGTTCCGCCTGACTACATGGATCACCTCTATTCACTTTTTCTTTTTTAATTTTTTTAATTCGAAATATTTTCACTCAAAGCAATAGCCACACATTTCATTTGTACTGACGATACTGATTTATTATTATTTTATTAAGATTCACTTCAGCCAAAAAATGCAGCCGATGCAGGCGAGAATCGAATCCGCAAGTTCAAAGTGAAACAGACAAACATGACAAAGCTTTTTAACAACTATATTTATTAGGGAAGAATATATGATTTAGTACCAGGTCACCTTGATTTTCTTATGATAAATAATGCCTAGTGACCTCTTCTTGACCTTTGACCTGGTTATGATGATTCACTTTTTTTCTTGCCTTATCAAACCAAACAAGATAAAACAGGTCCGATCTAATTCGGAGCATGTCTTGAGTTTTACCCATGTAAAGTTCAGTGACCCCATACGACACGTCAATTTTAATCGCTTAAATCGCTGTATATGCATGGACCCAAGGAATATTTAGACAAATTCTGACATTGATCAACCATTTCACTGAGACAAGAAACAAATTTAGTGAATCGATTGAAAATTCACATTTTGACCCCTGATTACCCCCATCTTGACCTTTGACCTGGACATGATGATTGAATTATTTTATTTTCTTATCAAACCACATACTATGAATCAAGTCCGGTCCAAATCAGAGCATTATTGCATTTTACCCTTGTATAGGTCAATGACCCCTTGTGACCCCAAATATTTTTTAATTTTAAAAACCTGAGTATTATTAAGGGGTACGGTCATTATGAATATGTTGACCGATTATGAAGGTCCTGGGTCCTTTCACTAAGAAGCAAGGGCATTTTAAGTGAAAATCCCATTTTGACCCCTATTGACCCTTGCATGACATTTGACCCAAGGTTGTGATTGACTTTTTTTCTTGTTTGATCACGCGACATAAGTTGCAGCAAGTTCGATCAAAATCAGAACATATGTTTTAGGTCAATGACCGATAATGACCCTTTCCTGGCATTTGACCCCAAAGTCATGATTGACTTTTATTCTTGTCTTATCAAACGACATAAGATGCAACAAATCCGATTAAAATCGGAGCATGTCTTAAATTTCACATTTCTATAGTTCAATTAGCCTTGGTTCCAGGCTGATCACTCACCCCCTTTATGCTATACTATTACATGTAGCTACAGTTGAAATTGCTGTACTTATTATTTCCTGCCACAGAACAATTTTGCTAATTGGATACAGGTATAATAAGCAGACTGTGTCCCAGCCTACACACCTAGCCCAATCGGTGGGCGAGCAGATTAGTAACCTGGGTAGATTAGTGACTGGGGTAGAATAGTAATATGATACAAACAGTGGCTAGGGTCAATGGTGTGACCTTATATTTAAGGACATTAAGTCAGGTGTCATGACTGGCATACTAAAAGGTAATTAGCAAAAAATAAGATGGAAATGACTAACAAGAGAGACTTGAAGCAAGTCTATAGTTCAATGACCTCTACTGACGTGACCTGTTCCTGAACTTTGACCCCATAATCAGGATTGATTTTTTTCTTGCCTTATCAAACTAAAAAGAACAAGAGATAGTTTCTTCTTGGACAAAATAAAGTCTACTTTTAATTCACATTCGAGTAATTTATGACTATGTCATCGTAAAAAATAAAAAAATAAGGAAAAAATCACTTTAAAAATCTTCGCCACGCGGCATGATGTTGTATATTCAATGCTTCACATCAATGCGCTTGATAGTTTTGACAAGCATTGAATGGTTTTTTGTCATGTATTTGCTATGTAGGCCTTTGTTTATGTGTGTACACTTTTCAATTTATAATGGACAACAATTACCTGTTTGAAACTCATTATCTCCTGAACAATGGTTGTTCTATATTTAAACAAAAAAATCTGAATATTTGTGTTTGTCAATTAAAACGACCTTCACAATCGGTGCCAGCCAGCTAGGAAAGGGAGGGGATTTGGCGGTGTCTTAACGGATCCTGATGAACGTTGCTTCAGTTATAGTTAATGTCGACGGTGTACGGTGGAAATCTGCGGTGGCGTGTTATAGCCTAGGGGAGGGGTGTCGGGGGTGGGGCACTGGCGGTGAACGGATGCGCATCCCTGGTCGTAAAGGAAATAATGTTTACTAGGTGTCAGGTATGGATAAAGATTGGCGGCGGACAGTTACATACGCACGTCGGACTTAGAGGCAATGTTGGCGGGAGGAGTGGTAGGATGATCGTCACCCCGGTGCCGTACGATGCAAGCGTCGGCTTAGAGGCAATTTTAATTTAAGCTATTGTTAAACGAGGGGAGGGTTGTGAATTAGAACTTGAATTAAATAAGAATTTCACACGGTTTTTGTGCAAGTTGATCATACCACAACAATGACAGAACACCCCCTACGAAAATAATTTTAAAAATATTATTTCATAATTTCTGTTTTTCAATTTATTTTACTTTAAATTGTTTTACTCTCTTAATCAAACCAACTTTTTTGTGTTCTGGGGTTTTTCGGACTTAAAAAATAAATAAATGAATTAAAAATTAAAAAACCGTTTCGCATAGACTTACGCTTTTGGTTAAGTCCCATATTCCATATGACGTGTCTTCATCAGTGGATTTAGATGCCGGTGCTGACCAGCAAAAGCGATGTAATATCAGAGCATTGAATTACGCGAAACATTTAACGCAATCAGCGCCCGCGACATAACTTCGATGAACTTGTAATCATGGTAATAATGGTGAAACACCAGTAGTCCTACTTGCTATTAAATTCGCAGTCGCTCTGTGCCAATTACGATTGAATGCACTAGAGATTTCGTCTTTTCTGAACTGTTTTACAATTAGTCGTAATCAAAAATGAGATAGTGGAAACAAAACTGGACTCTGCCGAGTCCAGAACGAAAATATTCATAAGTCCGGAGCAATCGGAGCTAAGTTCACCCTTGTAAAGTTCAATGACCCCTCATGACCCCATATGACTCATGTCACTTTTAATCGGTGAAAACCCCATATGTGCAATGAACCAAGGTTTCTTTAGATCAATTATGACGGTCATCAGTCATTTCCTTTGAGACAAAATTCATTTTAAGTGAAAATAGTACAAATTAAAATGTTGACCCCTAGTGACCCAAATAATTGTTCATTTTAAAAACCGAACTATTATATATGCGTACTGTCATGAGGAATATGTGACCGATGTTGGCGATCCTAGTTCATTTCATTAAATTCAAGAGCGATTTAAATGAAAATCACGTTTTGACCCCTAGTGACCCATGTGTGACCTTTGACCCCAAACTGTGAAGACCCAATATGAAGGTTAGGTGGGGGGCTCTACTGACCAAGTCTGGTGATTGTAGCATGTAAGATGTAGGAGGAGATGCATTTTGTAGATGGGTCTGCTGTCTGCAAGAAAGATGGAAAGAAGAAGATGAAGAAAGAAACACGACAGATAGAATACCTTGATTTTTTGTAATAATTTTTAATTTCAATCCATAGCGAAGATATTGAACAAGACAGATAGTCCAATATCAGATATAAATTTATCTTTCCAATAAAATAAATATATAATTTCTTACATTCAATTAAAATCAAAATAGATATTTTCGACCACTAAACAGTTGAAACATCGGACAACATCCGCGCGAGAGAACAGAGCATGACGAGAAAAAGCCTTTTACTGATATAGGCCAAGAGGATCAGATTTTTTAAGGTGATGGAAGTACTACCAGCTATTTCGATAATAAATTGATAGAAAACCCTTCCATCCATATCTCAGTAGAGTCTGCAGTTGTTGGGGCGTGTACAAATAATTATTTCCCGCTAATTTGCATGAAATTTGCATAATTTTGGGTCCAACACCAGAATTTATCATTGTTGTTATAACATAAAAGGTAGAATAGGTACAGATGCCAGATTTGGGCAAATGTTAATAAACAAATTTCGTCAGGTAGTCATATAAACATCTGAGCCATACAAATTAAAACAATAGATTTAATTAAGCTTAATTTATGCAAATATTTACACTTTGACAGTTTCACCATTTTTCGTTTCGTTTAAAATATTAATATACCCATGCTGAAAACAACATTTGCATGTTATGCATAGAAAATATTGTTGCGCTTCAATTGTGAACATTTTAACTCCCTAGCGGAATCAATATTATAATTATGTAGCGATTAGTATAACTGGTCCGACGGCGAACCCGTTAAACTTTTAACTTATATTATGAATACCCGTCGTAAAAGCCTATCTCACAATTTGATTAACCTCTACGGGGAGGATGGCAAACGAAATTCAAAGAAATAGACAGATTAAAACTCGTCCGACGGCGAACCCGTTAAACTTGTAACTTATATTATGAATACCCGTCGTAAAAGCCTATCTCACAATTTGATTAGTATAAAGGCCCTGTCACACCATAGCGTATGGCCTGAACGTGGCCTGAACGTATGCCGACGTATTCAAAAAATAGCTCGAAAATTGTCAGAGTCCGAGAACGTCCAAGAACGTCCAACTTCCCAACGAATTGCGTCAACATCGGTGATGGAATGGACGTATCCATAGCGTATTAAACGCATACATAGCGTATGACTAACGTATTGATAGCGTATCACTAACTTATAACAAACTTATGACAGCGTATCACAGCGTATGCGATCGGCGAGCGTATGACCAACGTATTCGTAGCGTATGTCTGCCGTGCTCGACGTATCCTCAGCGTATCCTCGGCGTACAACGAACACGTGACTTATGCCGTTGCAGAAATTGAGTTTTGTACACGGCGGGACAAGTGTTGCCAGTTCAAGTAAACGCAGCCTAGATGATAACTATTAAAATATCTAGAAGGGTAAATCTATATGTCCAACCTACAACTTAAGACGATTAACGTACCTCTAACGTATGTCAGCGTATGTCTAACGTATGTCAGCGTTTGTAAACGTATGTCTAACGTACCACGAACCTATCGGGAACTTATGCAGAACGTAAGTTAAGCACACGTTGAGTACGTCGAGAAAATTTGAACATGCTCAATAATTTTTCGCGGGCTCGACGTGTTCCAAATTTTCACAACGTATCACAGCGTGCTCTTAACGTATACGACGTATCCCAAACTTACCCCTAACTTGTATCAGCGTACACCAACGTACGCCAACGTATTTTTCGATATTTCGCATACGTTGTTATACGTTCAGGCGATACGCCATGGTGTGACAGGGCTACCGTACAGCTAGCGCGCATTCGGCGTTTTGGGAACTTATGGAGGGTTTGAGTGTATAAATGGGTCACTTGAGTATCTCATCCTCACTTCTTCATGGTCTGTTTTGGCCTTCTTGCTTTTTCCTCCTCCTCGGCCTCGGCCCCTGGTTGCTTGTTTCTTCTTGGGAGGCATATTAACTGCTTGATGACATCGGCGGGAATGATGTAATGTGAGATCGGCGCGGTATTTATACGTGCTACAGCGGCATAATAAGCCACGTGTTCGTTGTACGTCGAGGATACGCTGACGATACGTCGAACACGGCAGACATACGCTACGAATACGTTAAGTAACGTTAAGCATACGTTAGTCATACGCTCGCATACGCTGTGATACGCTGTCATAAGTATGTTATAAGTTAGTGATACGCTATCAATACGTTAGTCATACGCTATGTATACGTTCAATACGCTATGGATACGCTATGGATACGTGACAGGGCCTTACACGATCGCCCGGCATAAGGTGAATACGTGAGAATACGTCGAAACTCGTTGGAAATACGTCAGGCATACGTTAGACATACGGCACATATACGTTATCAACTCGTTATCACTACGTTGGCTGTACGTTTCCCCAGCCTACGTTCATCAACGTATACCAACTTACGAGTAACGTACGAGTAACGTACCACTAACGTATGTCAGCGTATGTCAACGTATATTTAACGTACCACAAACTTACCGGGAACTTATGCAGAACGTATTAAGCACACGTTGAGTACGTCGAGAAATTTTGAGCATGCTCAATATTTGTTCGTGGTCCAAATTGTCACAGCGTATCACAGCGTGCTCTTAACGTAAACAACGTATCCCCAACGTACCCCTAACTTATATCAGCGTACGCCAACGTACACCAACGTATTTTTCGATATTTCGCATACTTTGGCATACGTTGAGGCGATACGTTATGGTGTGACAGGGCCTTAACATTGATTATACCAATATCAGTCTTTTCAACAAGTCGCGCTGTGGATCAGAAATGCACATGGTACCAATCCGAGTTCGGTACTTTATGATTGCATCAGTACACACGCGCTATATCAATCCCATTCAATTTCGATGGTTACCGTGGTCTTTCAACCCGTAATTGAATCTGGATAGAGGCTTATCGTTCTGGGTTCCTTGATCACAGTTGGTTAATTAGCTCTTTGAAAACTATAACAATTTTCTTGTATTTTGAAAAGGAATAATGATGGATTTTAAATATAGCTTAAAAACTATATTCAATGGAGCATGATTGGGGAGAAATAATGGTTCTGTCGTAGTCGTCAGTTTATTATTAATTTCCAATTTTACATTGCAATTTAGGCCTATTCAATATTTCATTAGGATTAATTCATCATGATTTCGCTTACAATGTTACACAAAATTATTACCAGCATTTTACAACATTTTACTGAGTTCCACAGTACTATCAGAAAACATTGGAAACTAAAGTTCCACAGTATCAGAAAACATTGGAAACATAGTAAAGTCTGAATATGTTCACTTGTATAAAGTATATATGAATGTTAATTCCACACGATTTGCGTCAAATTCACATATTTTTAGTCGCGCATCCGATATTAATATTTTCAAATGAAAAATGGTCTAGGTGTGGTAATCTGGTTTTGACATAATATTGTAAACAACATATTATGTCAAACAGAAACATTCCAATTGGGGCTCAATTAGGGTTTTTTAATAAATTTAATCAGCCATTACATCATCTTTGAAAAGATTTACACCTTTTCTGTTTAATTATGAGATTGATAAAGCTGAATATTTAACATGAGAGAGGCCTGATATTTAGACACATCTTTCATCCAAGGATGGTATTACAAGCGTTGCACATTGTTGTTTTATCAAATTTCATTCATGTTGTTCTTGCAACAAAGGATTAATCAGGTTTTATTGGAAATTTAATTTAAAAAACAATAATAAAGTAATAAACATGTGTTCACTCCCTGGCCTTACATATGTGTTCACTCCCTGGCCTTACATTTAAGAGTGAAACTATTGCGAGACATCAAGTCACACATCTTGCCAGCTTATTGGCCTATTTTTGAGATATAGAGCAAACTAGTTTGTAGAATATATTCTCTTTTCCTCATTTTTGCAAAATTATACATCTCCAATTTCGTTTAATGAGACCATTCGAAAGATTGATTCATATTCTGTCAAACATTGTCAAAATCTCATAATTTTAAAAGTAAAGACAAGATACCATAATACTCTGTAACATGATGCATCACATGAAAACCACTTTGACTCATTGGACAGTTATATGATAAAACTTCGTAATAACTATTTCATTTTATTATCATCACCAGATCTATGGAGAATTAGTTGCTGTTTTTCTCCCCTTATAAAAGCCTCAAAGAATTAGCAGTCTTTAATTTCTTCTTGGTTTTCTCGAATATGATTCACATAACTTACACATTTTGATACTGTTCTACATGTTCTAAGTGTATCTATATATATTTGCCTATTGTTGTTTTTAATCATGACTAATAATGTCATAATAATTACGGGTTCAAGTTTGATCTATTATGACATAATTGCACAAAAATATTCATAGTAATTAAGTAAGTAAGCACTCTCTAAGTTATATAACGCAATAACTGTTTAAAAGAAATTCAGTTCTTCTCTCGAACCAAATATGTTTCAAATTATAAATTCCAAATATTTTCGCAAACATTATTTTAGCTTATCTCAATAATGCTTGTTACGTCCATTATTGCCCGAGAACAATTGAAATTTAACATAGCACTGTACACCAAACGAATTCTTGGCAAACAAGCTATGTAATTGATGAGTTTGTGTGTAAATACAGGCACTCATTTCTCTTATCAAATTAAGTAAATTAATGTTTTTAAAACGTTTTGATCGCACTAATCTCAACAAATGAAGGATTTCCGTCTCATATGTCAATGTCAAATGTGTGATGGTCTGACTGGTTTCAATATGTCCAGCTCTTCCTTCAACATGTTCAACATGTTCAAAACCTATAGATTCATAACAATCCCTGTAATTGGACGATGTCGGAACAGAAGTTGAATTTCACAAAATTTAGGAGAAAGCTCATATCTCTCGTTTGGAATAACCAATTTGAACGAAATAAAATGTAGGTTATAGCTATATGACCATGTGTTCTCGCTTGGCATTTCATTAAACATATAATCATAATATTTTCCATCACCTTAGTTTGAACATGTATCAACCTCAAGAAGAAATTATGTTTTAATGTTTCGCTATCATCGCTTTGATGGCATATTTTGAAATACCGAATTCACAAAAATAATCGCGAGATTTCTTGAGCTTTTATGGCTACCGCCCCATTCTTTTTATGGTTTTTGGTTTGCTATTCAATTATTTAAAAAAGGTGGTGTTTTTATCTTTTCAGGATTTCCATTTTTCCTTAGGGAGCGCATCAAAACTCGACCGCCCGGCAACCGCCGGTTCCTTGGGGTTCCGTGCGGTTGCAGCCGGTTTCTATTGTTCTAAACAATGATATGCGGTCCAACCGGGCGGAACCGGCGGTTGCCGCGCGGTCGAGTTTTGATGTGCTCCCTTACTAAAAAGTCTTTAAAATGTTGTAAAAATATCGACATGTCGGTTTGTCTTAGCACCATTAGCTTAATTTCCATGTTTAATACGAAAAGTATCATCAAATTATACTGAAAACATTTTCATTCGTTAAGTGTCATCAGATTGTCAAGGTAAAAATATGGATCCAGTTTAATTCATACAATACTTCTTGAAGGCACATTTTCTGGCTTTCATATCCATTATTATTAGAAGTACCATGTCATCATTGTCATGGTGTATGATGATGGGCGTATTGTAATGCAAGTTGGTTGCTTGTTTTACACATGTTCATATTAATCTATATACTAATTTTCGGAACATGGCTTTATTAGATAGTTCAATATAATTTTACACTCGCGTCCCTCTTCAACTGAAAAAGCGTGGTAATTGCGCCTCTAATACACGAGCTAATTAGATAGTTCAATGCCCGTTTTTTACCGTTTTCAGACATGCGCAGAAAGGATCACATATGAAAATCCGAAATGTTTAATTTCTTTTACTCGGGTAGTTACTGTTCGGACACAAATTGTGGTTTTCAGAATGAGTGATGACATATGGTCTTCACCCAAAATATTTTCTTCAGGGATATAGCTACATTTCTGTATATGCGGCTGTTTGTTATTCTTAAAGAACGCATAGTAACAAGCATTTATACGGGACTATACGTCCAACAAATTAAAATATTTTACGACATTTTCTAAATGTAAACAAAACTACGCAGATCTTAAAGTGACACTTTCACATTAATAACATAGATGAACGCGGAGTTTGCTAACGATAAAGAAACTGGCGGTACCATACCAACCATTGTTGTTGCTGCGCGACCGCGTTTAAAATGGCGCACGCGACTCGGCGCACACGTAATGACGCAGACAAAGGGGGCGCACCACCAAATAAACGCTTCATGAAATTTGAGTGTTGACAGTCATGTTCACGGTGCTATTGTGGCGCTTTCTGCACAACTTGAGATATAGTGTTTGATATCAAATTCAAGCATTTGTCTTCAATTTTTTGAATATTTTCAGACGTGTTTAGAGTCATTTTCATGGTCATATTTTGAAATATTCTGCAGTACTTGAGAGACATTGTTTGCTCTCAATATAGGGAAAATTATCTCAACTCTCTAAATCACCGGTCAAAACATGGTCCTATCCCTTGACTTTTCCCGCTACAGCGACAAATAGCGCCGCAACCCTATTTTCAATGATACACATCACTCATATTTGGGTATCGGCTGTCGTGAACATCCGCGTGCCTATTTTAGCTTAACGTTTTCAAAATAGTATGATTTGTTGGTTATATAATCTTAACTTATATCTCAATCATATTGCCGAATATCGTGCAATTTCAAGCCTATCTTCTTATTAAAATCGTGACTTCAATGTTAGAACTTCATTAACCGAAATTACATAAATGCGGAGTGATTTGGTGGTGCGCCCCCACAAAGTGTGTACGCGTTTATGGCGCAAACTGTACATTGTAAACGGGGCATGCAGTGAAAGCAGGCAGTCCGTAAGGTTGCTCCGCGGTGCATACCGTACAGTACAATAAAATGTAACGAGAGCAAGACACAAACAAAACATTAATCATAAAGCCAAGACCTTTATTTTAATAAAGAAACTGGGAGCAAGGCGCAAACCGTATCCAGGATAACATATTTAAAGTGACTGAAGTGGCTGAAGCAAAATACATTTGATGGAGTCACTCATGCAGTTGTAACCCCATGGCTGGTCATGAAGCTATATGGGCTGGTGGATCATGGTCGACCCCCACCCCCACACACACCCATCCCCCACACACACCCCTTTCATTTTCTTTGTGCGACTTATTATACAGCGGTGCGGCTTACTGTATACGATGCGATCTAAATCTTAATTTGAGGTGCTGCGGCTTATTCGCCGTGCGGCTTATATATAGCACGTACATTACGGGATTGTCACATCATACCCTAAGGTCTAAGCCCCCTTTCCCCGCACTTCCCTTACTTGATAATATGGATATAGTAAGGCGGCCTTACTAAGGCCACATGGGTATCTGGATAAACGGAACGTGCGGTATTGCCCCATCATACCCTAAAGCCACCTCCTCCTCCCCGCACTTCCCTTACTTGATAATCTGGATATAAGGGCACATGGGCATGTGGATAAACGGAACGTGTAGTATATTATCATGATTATTATAGAGTGTCTGGATTAGTAAGGGCACCAGTGGTATATGGATTAGGGGTTCACTATAAAATGCAGATAGTCTCAAATTACCTGGAAATACTATGCGCAGGTGCCACCTGTGATAACTGGATTTTAAGGGTGTATTAGATAGTATCTCGGAAGGCCTTATTTAGAACACAACAAACATGACAAAGGGACTATACGTTTAGGCCTTACATGCCTATTGGAGGAATAATGTATTTTAAGTAAATAGGCCAAACAAAACCCGGATGGCACACATATCAACATTTTAAAGGAGGAAAGAGAAAAACGGGGTGGCGGGGCAATAAAAGAATCGGGGGAGACATTATAAAGCTAATTTTAAGTTACTTTCAGTTTTGACATTAAAATACAACTTTTGTATTATTTGGGGTACAAAATGGGTAGGGACATATGAGCTGACAGGGGGGTAATAACTGGGGGAGGGGATATTAAGGCAATCCAGATACTCTGAATATTTTAAGTATTCCTACACTTGAATAACCATTCAGGTGTCCTTATTAATCCACGTAGGCCCTAATAGCCGCATACACAGTTATCACGGGTGCCCTTAATATTCGATTCAAGATAAACCACATATAGTCCATGGAGGTCCTTTTGGATCACTAATACACAATCTTGATTATTAAAGTACATGGGTGGTACCTGAATAATCAAGGGCACCATGTGTTATACATGCATACATGGATTTATTAAGGGCACATGGTATATATGGATTATTAAGGGCACTGTGGTACCAATGTCAGTATTAAGGGCACCTAGGATACATGGAGTATCAACGACATACTCTTGCTGTTTTACAATACCCTCATCTTTATACGTTTTGATGTGACTAACCACCCGCTATTATAGCTTCGGCACCTATACATGCGCTTTCCATTATAAAGTGGATATAATACGGGTACATTGGTATGGATATAATGCCGGCAAATGCGGTACCTTGGTTATTAAGGCCATCTGTGAGGGGTAGGGGCCTAGGCCTATGGGCAACCGGTGTATTAAGAACACGTGGAGTACTTGGATTAGGAACATGGGTATCTGTATTATTTAAGAGCACATTGGGCCTAGGCGCATGGTGTATTAAGGGTACCATGTCACTTACATTATGTCAAGGGCACTTTAGGTACCTGCCCTGGGTACCTGAATAAGGACATACTCTTGATATTTAAACATTTATAACGCTTTGATATTACTCACCTCTGCCTATTGTGGTATGACTATTACTGCCCGCGATTAATTCAAGTTACTTGAATGATACAGTAAGGCACCGGGTATCTCGATATAACGGCACACTGCAGTACCTGGATTATGTGATATCCGGTGCCATTAAGGGCACCTGTGGTAACTGGATTAGGGGTAGGGCTTAGGCCTATGGGATATAATGGGACAACGGGTACCTGCATTTCAGGTCACATGGAAGAACTCCATAGGTATCTGGAAAGACAAAGGTAGGCCTAAGGCACATATGTATACCTGGATTATCAATAAGCACCTGCGATATTCGGATTATTTAGGGCCCGTCTGGATTATGTATACATGTAGGACATGTTCTTGATATTGTATCAAATTTGCTTACGCTTTGTTTACTTACCTCCCCGTGAAATCTTCTAGCGGGTCCGCGCGAAGCGCGGATGCCCGCTAGTCTGTATTAATATACCAACAAATTATAATGATGATCTATGCTATGATCAAATTTATCGTTCGTATATGATATCATACAAAAACATAGGTCACAAATTATTTTTTCTATGAATGAAAAGGTAACTTTGAGGCCTGAGGGCCCGGAAAAACATGTTCATATTATATATCATTTCATGATATAATTGTAACGATCTTGAACACACTTTGACAGCAGTATAATCGAAATGCCTGTCGGTTATCATATCAATGATGAGAGAGGATCACGGTCCCTTTCGGAGAGAGATAATTGTAATAACTTCCATGTAACAATTAGACTCAGTTTCTTTTAAATCTGGATCCTTTAGGCATGAGAGACTTGCAATAAACCGAAGGCATTCACTGACAAGTTACTACGCCTAAATTTAATAAAACAACAATTCACTACCTACCTATAAAAGAGTCACAAAACCTGACCTATAATAGCTACATGTGTATTTATGTAGGGTAACTCCAAGGATCAACTTAGCCCGTTTTTTCAGATTTTTACATAATAGTGTTGGTTCATCCATAAATGGTTCATCACTTCACAGACTGTCAGTTCCACGAAAATCAAAGTATCTTTGAAAAGATTTTAAACATAGTACTAGTAGGCCTAATAAAATAATAAAGCGACATAGTGATCCATTAAGCTTATTTGATATATATTTCATAAAATATAAACCTTGAGTAACATCGTTTTTGTTTGCCGAATAACAATTAAATTACATCACAGTCTTCGTGATAGTATTATTATACGGTATTCGTGGTAAATGGTGAAGCCGACTGGCT
The DNA here is from genome assembly GCA_035610835.1 of Ophiura sarsii. Lineage (NCBI taxonomy): Eukaryota > Metazoa > Echinodermata > Ophiuroidea > Amphilepidida > Ophiuridae > Ophiura > Ophiura sarsii. The sequence goes on from CM069441.1 coordinate 56,959,089, forward strand.
AACAAGACTACTACACGACGAATATATGAGCGACGTGAGTTCGAATCTATAGAACTCTTTCTTTTGAACAAAAGACACAACACTGAGCTAATGGTATTGCATACACGTAGCAGTACTGATTGAGTCGCATTACATTTGTATGACTTTATTTCTCAATATAAGGTTAATGATGACAATTTATAATGCTATGTACACGCGTTATTACTTTATCAATGCTATTCAGATTTCACCTGAAGATAGCTAACATTCACATCTTTCATTTAAACATAGATATTACCATGTGTCTTCGGATTCCTGCGTGTCAATTAAAACGGCAAGTGATGCAAAATGTCAAAACCCGCTTTATCTTGCATAAATCATGCAAATTAGGTATTATATGTGTCAAATAATATTTGAAATTAGAATAATTTCAATACAGCTGTTTGTTCACTTCAATGTCCAGGAAACCAATAAATCCCAAACATTACCGTTGGTGTTTTATTGTAAAATTGGGAAAAATACATTTTTTTAAGAAAAAACCGTTAAATTGACTATAAATTGGACAAAAAGTGCATTTTCGACATATGCTAAATATTGCAGACTTCGCTCAAGTATACTACAAACGGTCTACTTTAATTTCATACCAATAACTCCTGGTAGTACTCTTAAAAAATTATCTTGTTAACTAGAAGGCTTTCGAGTGCCGTACTGCTGCTGGCCTAATAAGGAAACAGACGATGGAGAAGGGGTTCCAGAATTTCACATTTGGGATTTTGCGGGTCAGGACATCTACTACACCACGCATCAGGTATAACCATTTCGTTATAGTTCCTTCAGAAAAGTAAACCTAATTATCCATAATTAATATCGTGAGCTGAGAATTACAAGGTTCTAACTGACATTTTGGTCATTTCCAGATGACACTTTTATTAAGTTTACAGAAAACATGATATAAAACATAAGAAATGTAACCGGAAGTTGCGTCTATATAACCATCTATCTTATATAAACACCTCGCCAAGTTGTATTTCATTTTAAAGATTACAAAATGACGATTACAAGAATATAAATATCTCCAAAAACACTAAAATGTAACTTAAAGTTAGAACCTTGTAATTCTCTGCCTACGATATCTTGAACTTGTTCTAGACATGGTCTTCTCGTCTTCTCGTTCCCCTTCTGACATCGTTAAATAATAGTTTGTGGTGCTAAAAAGTCCAAATCAAGTTAAAACCAGATAAAGAATTAACTAGATCTTGCTCTGGTCAAAGACCAAGCCACCTTGATTTTTGTTTCCTGACATTTGACCAAAATGTCATGATTGACTTGTCTTCTTGTCTTATCAAAAGAGATAAGATGCATCAATCCGATCAAAATTGAAGCATGTCTTAAATTTTACCTGTGTCAATGACCCCTTGTCACCCCATATGAAATGTCACTTTTAATCGCTGAACACCCTATATGTGCAATGTGCATGGATACAAAGATTCTTTTGACCAATGCTGACGGTCACCAGTTATTTCCTCTGAGACAAGAATCATTTGATGTGAATGGATTGAAGATTTATATTTTGACCCTTAGTGACCCATTCTTGAACCCTTTTTTTAATCTTTTATTGTTTATTACTATCAATTATATTTATACATGTTCACATAATTTTCACATTTCACATAGTTTCATCATACACTGCATTATCGTTACATGTATAACACATTTTCATATGCTTTTTAGCATGTTTAGATTGCATATTGTTACATGTATAGCACATTTCCATATGCTTTTCAGCATGTTTACATTGCATATCATTACATAGCACATTTTCATATGCTTTTCAGCATGTTTACATTGCATATCATTACATTTGTAACACATTTTGATATGCTTTTCAGCATGTTTACATTGCATATTATTACATTTATAACACATTTTCATATGCTTTTCATCATGTTTGCATTGCATATCATTACATTTGTAACACATTTTCATATGCTTTTCAGCCTGTTTACATTGCATATCATTACATTTGTAACACATTTTCATATGCTTTTCAGCATGTTTATTTCAACATTACGGTATATCATTAATTACACAAGTGGATTGTTATATATTTTTTGTGCATATTGTATATCATAATACACATACGAGGGGGTATCAAAAAGTTTTAGAAATCACCCAGACGTGAAGGAGCCAGAAACTTAATTTTGTGATATTGCTATGCAATTCACGAATTCTACCTATATTGACATTGGTATAGAAAAGTAATTGCGGCAAGATCATTAACTATTGTGCCTTCCAGTTATACACGGTGGTGATTTGCAACACTGACTATAAAGCACAATTTTAGTAATTATACACTCTCAGCAAGAATTGTTTTAGAACTCCTTTAGATAGAACAATTTTGCCTAGACTGGGGCCGATTATCTTTTTTTCGAAGATTCGTTTTCTAAACAGCAATAACGTTTTGCTATTACAGGTTTTTCTCAGTAATCGTGCCATATACCTGGTCGTGTTTGACCTTCGTCTTGACCTTGACAAACCTGTCAAAGTCCAAGTTCAACTTGAAGACAAAGTAAGTTCAAGAAAGTGTCTTTTAGTTATATTTGACACTCTCTTATACAGCTATAGGCGACGGGGGCCGAAAAACAAACAAATTGTTTGCCTTTGTTTTAATGTAAAATGTTTAGATTTTTTAAATTGTAAAATGTTTGCTAATTTTTTCAAATTGTTGAAAATTCACCAACATTTTCACGAAATGTTACTCCCAACCGACCGACCCTACCTGACAGGTCCGTTTGCCCGTAGAACGAGCTTTGTTCGTTACCTATCGAGTAAATCTATTTATTTGACTGATATTCAACCTAAGATAATTAATTGAGTATTACAACCATACTACAGAAACTCCATATTATAGTTGGGATTTTATAGCGCATTCATAACTTTTGAATACGTGCGTACCACCGCGCTTCCACTCAAATTGATCGTTACATGGAAACGCGAACGCACAACGCAGGTTATTGATATATTGCCAAGACCTCCAAAATGTACTTGTACGCGCATCAATGACCTGGGGCGGGGCGTTTTGTGTGACGTTGCATGGTAACAAGAGGCAGATGTTTGCGGGCGGGGCCCTGAACATGGATACATGCGACACGACTACTCGCGGCTGTACTTTCAACAATAAATACTACATTGAAAACACACAAAAACACCATTTTTATATCGTTGTAAAATTGCAATGATGAACGGCAAATTTGGTCTGCATGATTTGAATAACTGGCGTGTGTTTGTACCGCCAGCGCGGCGGCTAGCCTGCCCTACAGATACTGGCATGCTGGTAACTGGACGTCCCTCAGCAGCGAGCGCAGACTCGGTAAAATTTTGTAAGCTTCATCATGGACCCCAAATGACACAAGTGACGAGTACGTACAATGTATGTCATGTGCATAGCCATCCCGTCTACGAAACATGACAACCCATTTAATTTTTGTCAGAGCTTGACAAACACTAACACTGCAACTAATACTATGGCAAGACAACATACTTTTGTTTGTCAAAAAGCCTCACGATCCTAATTAAATTAGGGATAGGCCATCAATATACTCACCGAATAACGTCGTCTCTAAACAAGCAGGTAATACAAAGAATGGAATCGTACAACACGATTTAGCTGCGATTTTGATTACATTTCCCCATCAATTGACCATAAACATAAGAAGGTTGTTGAAGTGATTCGACTTGATCCATGATTATGATGAGACATCATTTGCGTTGACTTTTTCAATGATGAAATAAGCTTACACAAAATAGCTTCAAAAACTTATTCGTACGGTAGATCTGAGACGAAATATTCGTCCAGGGTATGAAGTCATATTTCATATAATATTATATCCAATCGGCAAAATTGATGTTTCCTGCTTCTGAATTCTTTACAGGATCGGGAAGGAAGAAACTTCTGTTTGTTTATTTATTTTCTGTGATTGTTTGCAAATCAAAAACTAGGTTAATTTGTGGCCCCCGAACATGCATAATAGTTGCAGAACTGTGATTATCATCGTCTACGCTTTCCGGCTATGTTGCCATTGCGCGCGCAACTATTGCTCGCCAGGTCATGCGATCATTGGTCTGTGTCAAGAGTTCCGGTTTAATTTCTTTGTTTACATTTGCAACCCAGGTAGGCTTTGGACGTCCGACTGTTCTCTTCGTGGGTCGGTTGTATTCTTTTAAAGCTTGGCGTGCTGGAGTTTCCTGTGGCAATCTATATAAATGTCCCAGCCAATTTAGGCGTCTTCGTTTGATCGTTTTGCTCCATGGTTCACTATTTGTTTTAGTATATAGATCGACATTTGTCACTTTGTCAAGTTTCGTAATATTGAGAGTCCGTCTTAGTAGAGTTCTTTGGAAAACATCAATTTTGTGTTCTAGTTTCATTGTTATTGGTCTATCTCATAATCGTTCTTTATAACAGCTTAATTCTCTGCTATTGGTCAATCCGGAGAAAAACAATGACGTAGTGGGGAACCCCCTAAAAAACCCTAGATTGCTCCATTATTCAATAGGGTGGTGTTTATTTACCTCAGGAGGAAATGACACAAAAATACGAACTCCAAAGTCAAAATATAAACCTTTAGAATAACTTAATATTTACAATTTGGATGCTAATCAACATTAAACATGTTAAATGACAGTTATGAATAAGATTGGTGACTCCGCCCCCGAGGGGCAATCCCGAGGTACCAAAACAAAGTCAGCGATTTCAAACAAGAACCTTAGAATAGTCCGTACAAAGTCACCAACCTTAAAATATGGCATGCTATTTATGCGCTCGAAGCGCTATTGTGCCGTCAGAGACTCGGACTCATCACGGCGTGCCAACGATCCGGGTTAGATTCGATGTCCCTTGTGTTCCCCTTGAAATTTGTATTGCCCTAAACTACCGATTGAACGCTAGGGTTATCAATATTTAAGTAGGCTAATCAATATCATACATGCAATCGTTGTTATTAATGTCAATGTTAGCAGGGAATCCCAATGGGAACATTTAATAACAACGCGTTTCAAGTATGGAAATACTTATTGCCCCTCAAATAAGTGAACATTCTTGATATTTATATGTCAGGTTCATTCTCGCTTCCATGATCTCACGGGGCTTGGCTTCCTGGACTTTTGGATGCAATCCATCTACGCATATGCCACAACGAATCAAACGTCAGTCAATGATGATGAAGATCGACCACAGCTTTCACCGCCAATATTTATCGTAGGAACACACAGAGATAGTCATGATATCAGCACGGATGCGGAGGAACGGAAAACAAAGGTTTGTAAACATTCTTGAATGTCCATCCTTTCTGACAAATTCCGTTGTATATACACTTAATCATAAGATGGAATGGTGCAGCTGTCTCTCAAACCATTGTCAATCTCACCAACGTCACGCTCGTCATTAAGTAGATCTACAATAAATTGGTAGTTCATTTGCCTTGAGTTTGTTCTCAAGTCAATAGCTTAGAAATGAATGTGTCACCTCTTGAAGATATCTGCATGCACTTAGGCCTACTGCAGCCATCGCAATCTGGAGTTTTGTGGCGCTTTTTGAATCAACTCTGATTCTTATTTGCCATATTATGTTCCCTGCGACTGCTAACGTTCAAAGCTGATCTTACCAACATGGGTATAACAGCCACTAAATTAACTTTCCAATTGGTCATGTCCATGTCCGAGATCCATACACCAGCTGAGCAGAGAACGCTTTCTATACAGTGTCGTATAGAGTCAGGTAAAGCTAGTTGCGAGAAAACGTAAGGATACTTGGATCCATCCAGGCTACTTAGTTTACGCGTAAAATTCCTCGAAACGGTATTAACCCTTTATACTCGAATATCCCCAAACGCGAGTTAAGACCAAGTGGTTTTTTATATTTCTACACACAGATTTATGAAAAGTTTCGGAGTATCAATGAGTTGGTAGCAGGTAAACCGTATGAACAACACGTGGTCAGTAATTATTACGCCATTGAAAACATTAGCGACAACCCATCCGATTCAGAGGTAAGTTTGCTTCAACAGTTCTTATTTGACTTTTTCTGATGTTATTATACTCATTACGTGTAAAAACCTTAAAATATTTAATAGTTTTCACCCGCGATTGAAGCCAAATTAATGCTCATAAATCATGTGGAAACACAATAACAGATGCGACCATATCCAGTCCGGGCTGATTTCCCGTTCAGGAAGCATTCCTGAACTGGAAGTATTACCCATAATCCCTTGCGAATGTATTTATTGCAACGTATAAAGACCAATTTATTCATTTTAACCAAATATGATGGATCTTTGAATCAATGACGATCAGTAAATGAGTCAAAATATAAGATAAACTGTTTAGTCATAATTAATAGATATTATTGTGGTGATTTTCCTAATTTATTGCAATTAAGAAATTGGGCTAATTACCTCATTAAATATTGAAACTCTTTTTTTTTTAAAGTACGCCTAACACCTTTTTTTTTCCTTCGATAGAAATTTGCATAATTTTATGATCTTCCATATTACCAAGTTTGAGCATGTCGCAAATTAAAATAACGAATCGATATCCATTTTAGCTTGTAGTCAACTTCAGACCCTCAAATCAAAATATCAAGATTAAAATGAGCCACTGAACGCTGAGAACGACAATAAAATATATCATTATAAAATTTATTATGTACAACATGTTTCACCCATATTGAAATAGGTCTATGTTTAATTTGTATGCTACAGTTCTCTTAGCCTTATGAAAAGCGGGTTCCTGTAGATGACTACCCCAAAATATCGATAGCATTATGGGTAATACTTCCAGTTCAGGAATATGCTTCCTGAATGGGAAATCGGCCCGGACTAATATCTGTGCCTCGTGAATAGCGTAGCCTGCTGCATATTGTGTTCCAAGTAATTTAATACAACTCCTAATTTTCGTAGGCGTCGACCGAGTCGAACGACTTTATCAACAGTGATGACACTTGTTGGTTGTTGGACTGCTTATAATAAAACCAGAAGTTGTAGTCTCTTTACCAGCGTCGAGTTTTTGGTTTTTCGCCCAACAAAGGATCGTATAGAAGGTACGAAGATTGTTGCGCCCCTCCTCCGGATCCATATTATAGCTTCATCTTGATTTGCTGTGGGATTCCTTATCAATGATTTTGGCCCCCTCTCAGTTTATTACATGATTTTTTTATTACATGATTGTCCCTAGCTACGTGGTCTGATATAGCAGATCTGGTTTGTTCCGTTTCAGAAGTCTTTCCGTTAGCTCATGGTTAACTCTAGTGAATATTTTCTTCTTGTTAACGTCTTGGTTTGAGCTGTCTACGTACCTGTTTCGCTGACATAAGTCTGTTTGCATGAATGACATGGATTTCATGGACAACGTCTGTGGGTAAAAGTGAATCCTGCTTGTCTGTGGGATGAACCAATAAATTACGAAGAGTTTGGTGAGGTTTCATTGCTGTAGATATTTTACGCATTATACGTTCCAGATAAAGCTACTGGACCAGACCTGATTCCAACCAAGGTACTCAAAAAATGCTGTGCTGAACTTGCCAGTCCACTCTGCAGGCTTTTTGATCTCTGCTTCACTCATGGTGTGTTCCCTAACCAATGGAAAACAGCATCTGTCACTCCAATCCACAAGAGAGGTTCCAAGGCTGACCCGACAAAGTACCGTCCTATCTCTAAGCAATATCAGCAAGAGCATGGAAGCTGTTGTGCAGAAACAACTTCAACGCTTTCTTCTCGATCTCAGCAATGATATGATTTCAAGCAGACAGTTTGTGTTTAGAGAAGGTCACAGTACAGCTGATCTCCTCAACATTTTGTCACAGAAATGGAACAACTCCCTAGACCAAAGTGACGAGGTTTGTGTCATTGCCCTTGACATAAAAGGAGCTTTTGACAAAGTATGGCACAATGGACTCTGCTCAAAACTGATGTCAAAGGGTGTTACCAGAAGACTGCTTTCATGGATACACAACTACTTATCCGATAGATCTATCAATGTCGTCATGTCGGGACAAGCATCCAACACTGCCCCCATACATGCTTCTGTTCCACAAGGATCTATCCTTGGTCCACTACTGTTTTCTGTCTTCATTGATGACCTTGTGGATGTCTGTGACAACGAGCTCTACCTGTACGCTGACGATTCAACACTTTTCGCACCCATTAAGTCTTCAACCAGCTCCAATGCAGTAGCTGCTAGCCTTAACAGTGATCTAAGCAATATGAAAGCGTGGGCTAATAAATGGAAAGTGACCTTTGAGCCTACCAAGTGCAAGACCATGGTAATCTCTAGGAAGAGAACCCCATCCCAACTTGGACTCTACTTTGGTGACTGCAAGCTACCATCTGCAGACAAACTGGAAATCCTGGGTGTTACCATTGAGAGCAAGCTGACTTGGTCCAAACACATCTCGGCTGTCTCAACCAGGGCTGGCCAGAAGCTCGGCGCTCTTCGCAAGGTTGCAAATAAATTGACGGCATTGGGCAGATCTACTGTGTTCAAATCACAAGTCCGTAGTGTAATGGAGTATGCTTCACTAGGCTGGTCTAGCGCTTCACCTACTATCCTAAGCCAGCTTGACAACATCCAAAGGAAGGCACTCAAGATCATTGGAGCTCATGATGCTACTGGTCTATCGCATCTCAGCATCACAAGCCTACTTCACCGGCGACAGGTAGCAGCAGTCACGGTCTTGTACAAAATGCATACCAACCACTGCCCACAAGATTTAGCAGCACTGCTCCCCACACCATCGTCGTGCTACGCGTGCAAGTGTTGCAATGCCAGATCATGCCCTTTCACTGCCGCCTGCCAGAACTTGCTGCTTAGACAGAAGTTTCATCCATACAGCTGTTCCACTGTGGCAACATCCAAGAGGAAGGACTACAATCGTTTAAATGTCGTGTTAACAGACACTTTCTCTACAACTCTTCAGAGTATGTTGGCTAAGCTCTCTCGATGTATCAATGACCTCCAGATATTATTTTCGTCTTATTTCTTTTTTATGTTACTCTCTCTGTTTGGGTGTTTATCCTATTCCTGTCCCACGCCACTTTCATTGGCTTTTTTACTCGCCCAATTGTGTTTACTTGTATTTTTGATTATTTTCTGAGTTGCAGTGAACCAATTGATTGGCCCATCAGAGCTCTCTGTTGAGAGTTACCCGTTTGATTTGTAATCACTCAGTTCATTAACGTTGTTAATGTCTGTTGGGCTATTGTTCACATTTGCTCTTTATATACAAAATAAAAACGTATGATAAACCCTTCGAACATAATAGGGTATGACGACCATCCCTTTAGATTTCTCGCCATCGTCTTTCTTGTTAGGTTTTTGTTTCTGATTTGTATAACACTTAACTTTGTCCATAGCCCATTGTGGGTGGTTAACCGCTGACCGCACACAGAAAGTGCTTTCGTAATTTTCTCTTCCTCGATTTGTCTGTCTTTTTCCTCAGTGACGATAAAACAGACCTGATGCACCTATTTTTTAAAGAGTTAAATCTAATGTTCAATCATTATCAAAAGTAGTCAGCAATGATAAGCAGCATGATCACAATTTCTTCCCTTATAATAGTGTATAGTGTTTATCATAACAGAGATGACACATCACTGATTATTACAAACAATTTGCCTACTTGCAGTTGCTGAATCTAAGACAACATATTGTAACTGTTGCCAGTCAAGAGCCATATATGGGAGAGCTGATTCCAAAGCGATGGCTAGATTTTGAAAAGTTTGTGGCCGCAGCGATCAAGAAAGGTCAACACTATATGAACCTTGGGGAGGTATGGCAGTTCCCCGTGATTTGATAGAACAAAACCAAAAATCAAAATAATATGAAACAAAAAATGTGTAAAATATCTTCATAAAACACATTTTAGTATAGAATATTTTCATGAAACAGAAACCCCTGTAGAATACCTTCATTTAATACCAAACTTTGTACATATGTTGATGAATCAGAACTTTTTTACAGAACATATTTATGAAACATATCTTAACAATTGAACATCCCCATAAAACAATTTCTGTAGATTATCTCCATGAAACCAAACCTTTTAAAATATTGTTCATATTTTTTCATATGAAACAGAAATCTTATCTTCATGAAACAGAATATTTGTAAAATATCTCCATGAAATAGAAACTATTGTAGAATATCTTCATGAAACAGACATCTTTGTAGAAAATCTTCATCAAACAGAAATCCTTATAGAACATCTTCATCAAACAGATATCTTATAGAACATCTTCATTAAACAAAATTCTTTGTAGAATATCTTTATCAAACTGACAAACATTTTTTTCACAACAGAATATATCATCTTTTTAGATATATTCATGAAATAGACATCTTTGTTATACATGTAGATAATCTTTATGAACCAGAAACCTTTGTAGAATATCTTCTTGAATCACCCGCACTGATTCAAAACACTCATTCTATGACTTTTTAATGAAACAAATATCTATGTAGGATATCTCATGAAACAGAAACCACTGTAAGTAATCTTTATGAACCAGAAACCTTTGTATATCATCTTCGTTAAACAGAAATCTTTGTAGAATATCTTTATCAAACAGAGAGAAAAAAAATTGTCTATAGAATATTATATGATCTTTTTAGATATATTATTAGAAATCTTTATTATACATGTAGATAATCTTTATGAAACAGAAACCTTTGTAGAATATCTTCATGAATTAGATATCCTTTGTAAAATGTCTTCATGGAACAAACATTCTTGTTAATTATCTTCATGAAACAGACGTCTTTGTAGAACATCTTCAAAAAACAGAAACATTTGTAAAATATCTTCATGAAACAAATATCTATGTAGGATATATCTCATAAAACAGAAACCACTGTAAATGATCCTTATGAAACAGAAACCTTTTTATATCATCTTATTAAACAGACATCTTTGTAGAATATCTTTATCAAACAGACAAACAAACAAAATTCTATAGAATATGATCTGTTTAGATATATTCAAGAAATAGAAATCTTTGTCATACATGTAGATCATCTTTATGAAACAGAAATCGCTGTAGATAGAATATCTACACACTGTTTTCTCAGATATCCTTGTTAATGTTTTTGTCTTGCAGGTGAAGGAATTAAGCCAGGGTCTTGGGATCAACTCTGATCAGGTGATATCCACGATGTTAAATTTCTACCACGATCTCGGTACAATTATCTACTTCGGATGTGAAGACACCAGTAATACCCAGCTACAAGATATGGTGATCCTGGACCCTCAATGGCTTATCGATATCTTCCGGCGAATCATCACAGTCATGCCGCACCCCAAACAGGTAATAGTTTAGGCCATTGCGCAGGCACTGACATAATTATACCGTAATTTTCAGAATTAGAGCCGCGCTAATTTCGTGGTCCATCACATACATCACATAGAAATAAGTCATGGTGTTTATTTGAATTTAGCATATGTGTTCGTTACAATCAGGACTACATAATAAATGTATTTTATTTGTTCCAAAAAAGAAAGCAAATAATTGCAACATTTGGTGCTGACACCCGGCGCAATTATAAAATAGTGAGTCTCATACTGGGAGTTCTTAGCCTTTTTAGCCTATCTAAACTTTATAAATTTGTATTTAGGCTTTGGTGGTTTCTTAATCTAAAGACACGGCTAACTCTGTGTGTAAAATAACACTCATTATTCTAATGGGGGAATGTCTAAAATAATTTCTCGTCTGGTAATTTTGTTTTCCCTTTGCAGTGGGCGACCTTAAGTAATAAGTGGCGTCGATTGAAGGAGGAAGGCATCTTGGAAGACCACCTTATTGATCACATGTGGCACGACCTACTACCACAGAAACCTGCACTCTTAGCTCTTATGGAAATGTTTGACTTGCTGTGTCCAAGACTTGATTTCCAAGAGGTACGATTATACGTAAAATTGGGTTCATTTGATGTGATTATTAGAACTATAAAACTATATACGACGTATATAGTTCTTGCATTTTTAGTTATGTTTCACTGCCAAAGTGATATGTTCATCATCAGACTTACATCTACAGCTCTTTTAATGTTGACCCGGCTTTTATCGGTCATCTGTGACGTCTAGCGCATCTATGATGTCCCTCCATGTGTGTGTGTGTCTCCCTCCGCGTGAGTCTTTACACAAGAGAGGGTCATTCAATAAGTTATACCACCTGCCTCCTAAGGGACGTACTATTAGATTTTCAGGGGGGTGGGTAGGAAGTTGGGTTTGGGGGGATTTTTTTTGTTGTTGGCCGTCGTACGTGGGAATTTTTTTTTTAATGTATTCATTCCTATTGAGTTGGGTGGGGTAGATTTTTTTTCTTCTTTTTTTTCCCAAAAACTTTCTAACCCCCCCCCCCCTGAAAATCTAATGGTGCGTCCCTAACTTCGCCAGATATAAGCCAGCCATATGGCATTTTCCATGATTGTATCTCAGCTATACACATTCTTTGGAAGTTGGTTTTGATCGGGGATTTGATACCTATATCAATTTTTGTATGGTGTATTAGTCAAAACACATTTAATGTCACAGAAGATATCCCAAGCCAAACAGATGAGCTTCACTTTTGATACTGTGTCTTTCACTTTCAGCCTCATGATACCCTAACATATTACGTACCAGCCTGTCTGCGGCCACATAGCTCAACGGAAAAGACTCAGAAGACGGTGACTGCCGATGGAAAGATTGTTACATTCTACATCGACTTCCAGGGATTTCTTCCTGGTAAGATCACGAAACACCATTTTTATTGGCTACCGATACAGATATACTGAAATATTGACACATTTATCGCAAAGTTATGTATAATCTATATCGTCAGTATACGATATTGCACAGGTTGCACAATACGTTGTCTTTCGATAGCATATCACACCTCTTTTAAGAAAACATCAATTTTGTCACTGCCTGTATGAGAGACAAGAACACCTCTGAAAGCACCTTTGTACGAGACGGAAGTACCTCTGTATGAGTGAGAAACATAAGTACACTTATACATGTTGTATAAGAGATAAAAGCACCTCTGTTTAAAGGAAGGGTCCCGCAAGCACAACATTGAACATTATTTGTTAGACAAATAAATATCGAGCCGAAATTACGTAATTATATATAAAAAACACCATACTAGTCACAAAAATAAATAAAAACTGCCATCACTCAACATGCATTTTTTAAAATTCGCGGCGATCGAAAGTCCCGGTGTCGATGACGTCATGGGTATCGGTGCTAAAATTTGCGCATGTGCATTGTATAACTGTGACATCACCGACACTGGGACTTTCGATCGCCGCGAATTTTAAAAAGTGCATGTTGAGAGATTGCGGTTTTTATTTGTTTTTGTCATAAGTGTGGTGTTTTGTTCTATATCATTACAAAAGTTGGGCTCGATAGTTATTTTTGTAACATATTATGGACACTTTTATGTTTGCGGGACACCTCCTTTAAGCGACAGAGGTACTCGACAGAGGTACATCTATAATGAAAGGCAAACTTACCTCTGTATGAGAGAGGGAACTAGTTTTACCACGTATATAAAACATGCAGATTTTCAGAAACCTTTCCCAACTTTTCAAAGTCTATCTCAAGCATTTCTGAACCAATACTAGGCATATTTGTACTTATTTTAATGAATTTTTCATGGGGATTCCAAATTTCGTGATAAAATTCAATAAATTTGACATTTTTGAAACCTTTTGTGAAATTTTGGAACTGTCTTCTGCAGACGACAGTATGCCGCGTGGAAAGTGTTACAGACACTTGATATTCTTCCACCAATATATATATCGATGGGATCACAATCTTACCATATTGCTTATATTGAGAACTCTGTAATCCACAGATGGTCTATTCCATCGTCTGCTCGTCCACGCCGCTCGATGGTCCCAGCAAAGTAGTGGTGAGGAACCTAAACTGTTCTTTCGCTATGGCAGCTTTTGTCTTGACGATGAACACAACTTTGTACTACAGATGATATCAACTAACCCGATCAGTATCAAGGTAAATTGAGCTCACTTATACTTATTGAAATGTGTTTAATACCATGACAATCGAAATAATTTGTTACAGTTATGGTGCAACGTATGTGTGTAGATCAAAAATCGGCCAATATCGGAGACCGAGGCGTATCCAATTTTCAACTTCGGTGACGCCATTGATATTCTACAGCATAAATCGAAAGCTAACATACTTTTCATTATTTTGTCTCACATTGAATTTCCAGGTTACACTTAGCAAGGTCCAAGTGATGACACCAGGGGCAGTGGACAATAACAGTAATATTGAGAGTCAACCATGTCCAAAGGCGTGTTCTATGGTATGTTGGGGCCGCACAGTGAATGAAATAAATGAGGATTTCGGGTATTTTATGGTTTCTGATGATTATGACTCTTTGGAGTAAAATTTAGAAGATAAAAGCCGACAAGAGGAACAAATTTTTCAGTCGTTTAAGATTAAATGATCCAAAACCAAAACCTTTGCACGGAGATTACTGAAGATTGTAAACCAAATATATATATAAGAAACAATTGTTAAGCTTGTAATTATTCGATTCAAAGATAATTACCTTTAAAACACAATGTTGTGTGTACCATCTGCGGGAAGGCACTCTTGAAAACAAATTCTGAATGAAAATCATGTGATATCAGAAATAGGATCGGCAATGGAAGCATAATCAGATAATGTGTTGTAGGCCTAATGATTCCTTAGACTTAATGAAATAAAAGAGACTGTCTTATATAACATCTTCATTTAAAGTCTCGACAAAGAGAATAAATAAAACAAAACAATAATCAAAAGATATATTACAATTTCATTGTTCTAAGGTACGGACTTTCCTATCCAATACTCTCAAAGAACTTACGGGGACCTGGATCCGTGGAATCAAGTACGAATTCGCAGCACCGTGTCCGTGCAACGACTTGTCAGATAAGTCTCCACAGGAAGAAGTTTCCAGACCATTCCACCTGTTGTGTCTGGAAGAATGTCTCGTGCCGAATAAGGC